>OX465283.1:127004379-127349209 GCA_949987705.1 Thereva unica | reverse complement strand
TGCACTAAAACTATCGTTTCAGATCTTAGCACCTAACCTGTATCTGTTTAGGAGCATGTCATGTACCATATACGAGTTTTTATGTATTCTGGAGAAACCCCACTGTTTTATACATATAATCACGAAAGGATTTCTAGCGCAATAGACTAAATAAAATAGATCGCAGTGCCCGCCTAGGCGCCCCTAAACAAGAGAATTACGACAGGAGGCTTAAAGTTTGAAATCTTCGTGGGTATGTAACATGCTATCATTTTCTTTTCTGAAAACTCATCCATAACGCTTACAATTGTAATACAGTCCTGCTGAAGAGTATCACATCGGTTCTTGTCTAATACACATAACACAAATATCTAAAAATAGTCAAGGTAAAAAAATTAATTAAGTTATTATTTAAGAAACTACGATTGAAGCTTCAGAAAAAAAAAAACAATTACTATTAATTTTGAGCCTTCAAAATTACCTACGACGATGTTAAGCAGAAGTTTCAATGGTTTTTAATAGTTACCTGAATGCAATTTGATGCTCTATGCTTGGTATGTAGTAGCAAAGATAGTAATGAGGTAAAACTACCCCACATTATTTCTGTTCATTTCAAAAAATAGCTACCACAAACTTTCGGTACGAAAACCCACAAGTATCAAAACTTTGTAAAATGAACTTTGTAAATAAAATGAATAATTCAGTATTTAAAATGAATAGTTTTTGTGCTTTTGTTAATGCAACTATTATCATATTATTTAATTTTTCTTTTCATTATCTTTCCAAACTTAGTTTACTTTTAATTAAAATTCTTAGTTTTGTTAATACAATATATTGTAAATATAAATTAAATATATTAAATGTGTTTTAATTGAATAATGTGTTGATTTTAAAATAACGCAAAAAACTAATATGTAAAAAGGACAATTTTATAAGACATGGAAAATTGTTTAGCGTTGATAAATTCTTTATTTACCAGATTACGTATCTACCGTGTAAGCAGCTTAATACAACGTCGTGTCCCTGACCGAAAAAAAGTTAAAATACATTTGTGAAAACACAATGGCCCAACAAATTTTATTAGAATTCGCTGATTTTCAATTAAATAAAATAGAATAAACAAAGAAAACACACGTAGAAGAAATTTTCTCAATAAACTATTTCACTTCAACTCTCCTTAAATTCATAAAAATTTCCAACAATGCAACATAAGATTGCCAAACTTTAGTTAAGTTTCAAGGAGTTTTCAGTATCCATTTCTAGGTTAGGTTAGGTTCCATTTCTAAATCGATAAACTTTCAAATAAACCGAGAATTCTTTTTAAAGATAAAAGTTTCCTACAATTTTGCGCTTGATGAAGTATTCCAATTCATTGGAGCGAAGTTGTAAGAAAAACAAAAGACACCTGAAAGCCACGCACATCTCTGGCTGAGATAGCAACCACTAAAAATAATGTTTACATTTTATAAAACAATAGATTTTTTTTCCTGTGGGTTTTAGATGCATTCCTAGATAAAAATATGAGGAGATATCACCCTTCGATTTATTCTACAATGGGAAATATCGATTCTCTACTGATTCATTGTCTGAAATCAGAAAAAAAAATTGGACGCACAAAATAAATCTCACCATCTGACAAGATAGAAGCAAAAAAAATCCAGCAACATTTTAACAATCAATTCCAGTAGAATTGTCAAAGATGGAATTTTCAAAGTTATGCTGTTACTATAGACTATTCATATAACACAAATGTGATAGAATCTACTATTTCTAAAATTCTCGCCCAAGCATTATGCTGAAAATGTCCTTTTCATCACCTAATTGAACCTTTGTCATGGCCTATTGTATTGCACACAAAAGACACTTCTCGCAAACGGTCATCACTCCCACCGTCTTCTAAGGTCATGCAAGTTCCTTTGGGACACCCACGGCCCCCCTAAGCTTTTCACACCTAGTGCACCTTTGGGTTGTTACGTAATTAATTGAATTAAACCGTTAATTATAGATATTGAAAAAATCTTGAAAATATAATAAATAAAAACCGATTTAGTCCGGTAGCCAATTGTGCGCTTTGATAATGGAGCTATTGTGTTCTTTTAATAAGTTTAAGCTTTCGTGGTCAGGTTACTGCCATTTTGCAACAAAATAACTATCATAGATTAAAACAACCAGGCATTGATTACAATCCAATAGAACTTCAAAATCTATGCATAGCCACCATAACTTACCTCAAAAATGAAAACTGAGAGACCATACTTAAGTGCCCTCACTCCTTTTCCAAACTTCCTGGCTGTAGCGGTTGATTGATGAAAGTCGTCTCGTTTAATAAAATACATATAACACATAACATAAAAAATATATATAACATAACAAGAAAATACTTATCTACGATTATTTCTACGGCTTTGTCTGCTATAACTTAGGTCACGAGTTTTAAGCCCCGTTTTAAAAGATTTTGTTTTGAGTTTTGTTATATTCATGGGCTTAATGCCATCTTTTAAGAGAACTCTTGCTATTCTTGAACTAAGTGCAACTCAAGTCACATCTTATAGGCGTCAGGATATACCTCAGCGCACAATTTCTCTACCCATGTAAGAGTAGCCTGATATATGATGACTAGCATGCCCTTTCAGAAGGTGTACAATAGTACATCATATGACCTCAAAATTAGACAAAGACAATCCGATAGACATCTACTATTGGGCCTTTCCACATTAGTATTCTTTCTGTAGTACGCAAGCCGGATTGACAATAACTGTGATTTCCACACCGGCTGATTAACTACTTGAATACGTGCGTGTTCTCTTCTGATAATTTCGAGTGCTTGAAGTTTCTGATCACCCCCCAAACCGTTACTCTATTTGTGTTAGTGAGTTGAAGCTCGAGAAATAGGTTTAAAATACTCTTGCTGTACATTTATCTCTAAGTTCATCACTTTTTGTAGAGAATTATCTTTGATTTTCTTACCCCTTTCCTAAAAAACCGGTTTGAATACTGTCGGAGGAATACTAGTGTGGAAAGGATTATTTAGTGCAAAGTCGGGCACCATGATCTAGTCGGAAAAATAGTAGAGAGATGAGCAAAAGAACTGACTATGCCAACACATGGTTTTGTTGCACCAGCTCCATATCCAGTACCACTAGAAAGCAGACTTCAGTCACCCAACAGATGATGAAGTCTTCGCTTATTTTGCTTAAGGACGATGGCATGAGAAAGCTCGGGGATAGTTTTTTGTACAAAGGAAGACAGAAAGTTGGCTAAATTTTTCAAATAGCTGAAGACATTAAATAGAACATAGTACATAATAATACATTGTACAAAGTACATAATGCTTAGTACATAGTATACAGTAATAGTACATAATACCTTGTACATAATACACAGTACATGAGACATATTGCATAGTATATAATATATAGTACATAGTAATAAATACATAGTACATAGCGCATTGTACATAATGCATAGTACATATAATATAATACATAAATCGTGCAATATTAGCCCGTGCTATTTTCTCATGTCGGATGCCATGGGGCAGTTTCTGTTGCTGCGTCAACGGATTAAGTAATATTCTGGGACTTTTAACAGACTAAAATAAAAACATGGGGGCGCATAATATTTTTTATTGGCTTGTTTTTTTCATTTTGGCATTATAATACCACATCGCCTCATTTTAATTATGTCATTGTATTAAAAGAGAAAAGAGGCCCCTCTTACAAACTCATTTTATAATCGTGTCGACAACGCTGACAACGCCAACACATGGTTTGCTCTAGCATCTCCCTATCCAATACTACCACAACGCAGACTTAGAAGCAGCAGATGATGAATTCTTCACTTAGACCATGACATGAGAAAGCGCGAGGTTTGTTTGTTTTGTAGAAAGGGAAGACCGGTGCATTATGCCAGTATGCTCTTCATTTTTTAATTGGATCGACAATTGAAATATTTCGTCTTAGTCGAATTGCGCCCGGTGCAAATGCTCTATTTGCCAATGTGAAAGCGCTACCCCTGTTTAAGTGCAACGACCTTCTTGTCGCACTGGAGAAAGCGGAGAATATTTCGCCAAGCCGCGATTTCTTTAATGGGAAAATGTTTTCTATAGCAGGTTTCAATCCCTCTTCTGTCACGATCCTATCAATCCAATCTCGTTTCAACCTCATTTTCATTTGACTTCAAATAATCGTAATGCCTACGTGAGAAGAAGCTTCCTAGAGAGTGAACTTCCATCGTGATTTTACTAGTTTCCTCCAGCTTCTCTGACATCCTTTTCTTTATTTCATGAGCTATAAGACTTTCTCATATATTCTGTATTCTGCAGAATTTCGCCGACCACGACACTGTTCTTCCTCGACGTATAGTTTTTTTTTGACATCTTTCATCACGAGTTGTCGCCTTTCATTAGGTTAGGTTAGGTTGAAATGGCTGCCCCCACCAGGGAGCCCACTTAGGCACGCTGTTGGGCCCATTGTGATGCCATTCTAGTGTTCGGACATAAATCAGGCCATTTCAAGCCATTTTGAGCTTTTGATAAAGCAACAGAGTCTAGAGACATCAATATTGTGTGGCTCGCTCAATCCATCAAGGAAAGGTGAGCCAAGTAAGGTCCCTCTTTTCCTTGCTAGGGCGGGACATGTGCAGAGAAGATGGGAGACAGTTTCTTCCTCTTCTTTATTACCACAACTTCTGCATAAGTCGTTGTGGGGAAGTCCTAATCTTTCGGCGGGTGGGCCGAAGGGACAGTGACCAGTCAGCACCTTTACCACATGGCTTATCTCCTTTTTGTTAAACTGAACAAGATATTTTGAACGCTTTGCGTCCAAAGTTGGCCACATTGAATGAAGAGTGCGACAAACCGTTGCTGTGGTCCATCTCAGCCCAGCTCGAGCTAAGCTGATTTTTTTCACAGCTAGTTTATAGGTGGCTAAGGGCATTCCCATTCGGGTTAAATGGGGTGTCCTTTCCACTTCGGTTCCCTGTCTAGCAAGCTCATCTGCCCTACAGTTTCCCTAATCCCACTGTGTCCGGAACCCAACACAGTGTTATATCAAACTGAGTGGCAGTCTCACACAGAGACCTGCGGTAGTTCAGAAGAGTCGTGGATGTTGTGACGACAGAATTAAGAGCCCTGAGGGCCGCTTGGCTATCCGATAGAATACATATATTCTTATGAGATATATTATTTATCTTCAACCATTCGAGAGCCTCCCAGATCGCAGTGACTTCCGCTTGGAAAACGCTGCAGTGGTCGAGTAGACGAAGAGAGGCCTCGGAAAAAATACCAGAGCCTACACTGTTCCCAATTTTTGACCCATCTGGGAAGATACATAGTGACCCAGTTGGGATAACACCATCTGTCCAGTCATCTCTGGCCGGAATGATAGTATTGAAACCTTTCTCCAAGGTCCACGTAGGTGTACTAAAGTCTAGGTTGTTCGCAGCGGTGGCGAATTTTCTAAGGATGGATGGAGGCCATATGAGTATGGAGTCCATCCAAAAGAAGCCTTTGTCCTGGCAGCCGCCCAGGCAGCCATTTGCTCGGCGTGTATGTATGTGTATGATACAATAAGACATCCAGCGCAACTGTAGGGGTGCTTCTCATTGCACCACTGATACACAGATCAGCTGTTCTTTGGACTCTTTCCAGTATCTTACGATACGTAATCTTCTGTAATGCAGTCCACCATACCGATATGCCATGCATAAGTATAGGTCTGATTACAGCTGTATAGAGCCAGTGGACGATGCAGGGTTTAAGGCCCCAGTTGACTCCGATCGTTCTCTGGCATAAGAAGAGAGCTGTTTTGGCCTTATTTGCTCTTTCTTTTCTTCATTACCTAATATCCTTCTTCCACGTTACCAGAGTATATGATCGTGATTATCTATCGGCATAGGACGCAGGGCTGGCTTGGTTTTTGCGACTAGTGCAGTATGCCAAATTGCGCGTTCATTTTTTGGTCGCAGTGATGGACAACGGACAAAGTCAGAAACGCTTAAATATTCATTTTAATAGATATCCAACGTAAATGCTCCGATAAAGTTATATCGTTCCGGTTTCTTCCGGCGTGATTCATATGAGTTCGGGGGCAGACGTAGCAAATATTTTATCGAAATAGTAAATTGGAAAAATAAATCGTGCTAATAAAGATTACTTCTGAATGAATAGATGGAAATGAAGTCACAAGAATTTTTTATTTGTTTTTTTTAAGTTAATTTTTTTTTAAATTTAATTTCTGAAATTGCACCCCTGTCCAATGGCGCCCGGTGCAAGTGCACCATTTGCACCTACGAAAGCGCCGCCTCGGCTACTAGCAGAGGCCGCAACAACTGGGAAATCCTGGTCAAAGCTGAGAGCTATCGCACAAAACAGAGTCCGTTGGAGGGCAACTGTTTCCGCCCTATGTCCCATGAGGGACTAAAGGAGCATTAAGGAGAAAAGATTTCCTAACGTTCCAGGCGAATCGAAATCCAAAAAACTAAAAATGCCAGAAAAACCCGAAGACCATCAGTTAGCGAAAAATATATAGAGATTTGTGTAATGCACTGGTATATGTACTTGTATTACGTTCGACAATAACCTGATTATTTAGTTTTAGCCAGCTATATCTATAAATGTGCGGGGTGCGACAGCGAGAGAGACCCAACCTTCTTTGTTCCAGCTAGATTGGGAGGCCTATAGTGAGTGGTAGCGTTACGTCTATCATCGCAGCTTGTAGGAGATGCTCAAGCAGGCGTCGTGGAATACATCTCTCTGGCATTTCATTGTTATTTAATAATTTAAAGTAAGAGTATGTTCGCTTGGCTATACCTTTTTTACGACAGGTCGTCACCAGACATTTACGCTGTAAACTACTTTAAAGACGCCGAATGCAGCCATTGGTCTGTATGATATCTTTCATATAATGTGCTCCAAAAATATCAGAGATTTCGGCTATTAGAATTTTGGTTATGATTGATTTGGCTCCTCCGAGTGTATGAAAGATTTTACCGAAATATGTTCTGATACCTTCACTAATTTCAATATAAGGTTAATTTCAAAATCATCTATCAGGATAACACTAATATTACGCGATTTTATTAACATATTCCCAAATTTCATATTTTAAAGCTAACAGTACTGCTAAGGAAAGGCACAATACCACGATGTACAATTTTTACGTAAAACTTTCTACCGAAACCTAAAAATAAAAACGCAAAAAATAGCAACATTTATGCCACATTGTAAATAGCCACAGGGCGCTGAAAACAATCATCACACCTTCAAGAGATTTGCTAATCCGCATCAAAAAATTAGCTTTGGGTATTTTGAAGAAAGCCTCTAAGAAAATGAATTTTTAAACCTAAGATACTTTAAGCCAAAATTGGTGAAAGTAAAACAGTTTCCTTAGGTGCTAATACACGGCACGTTGGAATACAAGATAGCTTGTTACATCATCATACCATTCCAGCCCTTTCCTTGATTATAGACAAGAACAGCACTCGATAAAAATCCAGGAATTCTGCAATTAATACCCCCAGAAGTGATAAAATATTCCCGCATCCATGGAGACATTCGCCTTATGAAGGATACTTATTACACAATATCTTTCACACTAGGCTATAAAGTATAACTGTTGACAGGATTCTATTTAGAATTCTAGCAACAATAAGCACTCAACTAGGATACACCTGATCCTGAGGACGTTTTTTCCGAATCAGAAATTCAAATGTGGCTCCATTGTGAGAAAGTGGATCACGAGATTCCTGGCAGGAGAGTTTCCTTTTCAATTACCAGTACCACTTATTTCCACCAGAAGTTGCCGGTCCTTAGGGTGATGATCCGTTCTTTAATAGGCCTAATAGTAGCAAAATGTGCCTGGATACTGTCTTAAGCGCCATAAAAGTGAACAAAGTGAAAAGAGCTCGGAATTTTCTGAATAAATTTTTGATTAAACATTGACGAACAGTGGGAGCGGAGCACCAGGCACAGGATGCTCCTTGGAAATTTAAGGACATTCTACAAGAGCTCACGTTCCCACAAAAATGCCAGCCAAAGTCTAGGTGCTCTGAGCAGGTGATACAGCAACTGTGAAACTTGAGCAGGCTTTTGACTGCCAAGTGGCGCTTCTACGGGGATAGACGGGAAAGAAATGTTTTTTTTTTTTTTTTTTTCTCGAGAAACCTCTGGCTAGGGGCGCTATCACGAAAAAAAAGCGAGAAAAAAATTGTCAAACTGATTAGGACCGACAAGGTATGAAGCGCCCCACGAAAGGTGAGACAGGGACAGGACAATAGAAGAAAAAAAAATATCTTCTTTTTTGTGGCACTTCTTTCAAAAATATAGATGATGATGGAGTGGAGTGTGAATCCTGCATGTTAGCGTAAATAACTGAATCGAGTTTGAGTTTCATTTTTCCGCGGCGCACTTCTTTATATTAGGAGATCCTTTAAAGCCAACAAAAATGGCTCTTTTCACAGTGTCTGAACTTTTTGAATGTGGGTAGATGTGAAAGCGATTACAGGGGAGGGAATCCCTCGGGACAATAGGCCGGCAGCACTAGGGCGAACAAAAGTCCTTACGGTGGTGTAAAAATTTTTTTTAGCAGGTGTATCACAATAAAGAGCGTTAAAGACCATAAATTTTATAAAAAAAATAATAATTTATCCTGCTAATTTTAGGCACAAAACATTTGCCCAGAGGGAAAACTTTTCAATAATTTCGTTTTTACCTTTCAAAACCAAATGAATAAAATCCTGTGGCTATGGAATGGTTGATACCTCCGCTTTAATTTGAGGTATTTAATCCTATTATTTTGAAAATTTGGCACTTAATCCATTCCGGGCAATTTATTCGCCAGGGGTGTCCATATTGAAAAGCAAAATAGTAATGAGGGGGCACTTTGTTATTTTATCATAGCTAACATATTAAACCATAAAAACTCTTGAACGTAATTGTTCCTTTCTACCCCTTAGTTTTAGACATATTAAGGCCGGATCCACACTATCATGCCGTTCCAGTCTTAAGCGGCGTTCACATTGGCGTGTGCAAGTAGGTGCTAGTGGACTGGTGGTTAGTGTCTGGTTAGTAAGGTACTCGCAAGGCTGAGGTTAGTTATAGGCGAGTAGATGTCGATGCAGGTCAGTTTGGACAGGTTAGTGGTTTGTAGATGTCAAAATGCCAAATCATTTTAAAAAAAATCAAGTTGCAATAAAATATAAAAAATCTGCAGAATCGTTATCCCACAAACATTCACTCTCTTTATACAGTTCTAAAAACTTAATTGTTTCACTGTCAGACCACTTCATTTTATATTAAATATAAAAAATTAATGTCTCAATTTTTCATAACAATCACCTGTCAAAAATATTTGCTTACTAACCCGCGTTGGTATTGTTCACACGAAGCGAGTTAAGTGGTTAGTATAGAGAAGCAGAGGATAGTGGGCTAGTAAATAGCCCCCTGGGCTATCTACTAGCAAGGGCACTACTCACCAGGTTAGTAGACTCGCCAAGAGAGTACACTAGCACAAGTGTTCATACAAGGCGTGTGCTAGCATGCCAGTCACTGGCAACAACCAGTAGCCGCCACGTACTAACCCTTTGTACTCGCCAATGTGAACGCCGCATTATGCTAGTCTAGCTAGTAAAATATTTATATAGGAAAAGCAATCGGCATATTCATACTTTCGCTTCCGTTCAAGCTCCGTGCCAGTCACACGTGGAAATCAATCGAGTACAGCCCAACACCGAGACTCTGACTGGACCGAAAACAGCAAAATAGAGTGACTATGATGAGATTTTACCTCACTGAGACGGAGCGCGAAACGGCGTGATGATGTGAATCGGGCCTAAATAGCCTAGAAGTGAACAAGTATTTCCCTCTCGTTCACCTCCTCACACTTAGAGGCAACAGATACCTATCTTTGCAGAGTAGTCTCCTATGGGCCAAAAGCTCCTGATGATTTCTGCTATTCTGGAAATATCTGGCCGATGTCTGTTTAGGAGGTCCGTTGTAAGTGGGGCCAAGTCGTCCTAGAAACAGTACAGGTCTCCAGGGCCCTCCACCCCTGGTAATCAAAAATAGTGTTTGCATATTGGTCTCGATTACCGAGCCCCCGTATCCCTGCTGGATAGGTAGTCGGCTTTCTCGTTCCCATCTAATGTATGTATATCCCTAAGTCAGAGAACACAGACTAGAGCGTTTTCTCAATTTTCAACTTTCAGTTCAGTTTTGGGGATAAGATTAGACGCAGAAATTTCACCCAGGATGATAAAGTGAAGGTGTGTCCATCCAATCTGGGGAGGTTGAAGGTGAGCGTTTTCGTTTTCCGAACATTAGGCTTGGTTCTTCGTTTAAGGTTATGTGATCTTCTCGAATCGCTTGAGTACGTACATTGTTAAAGGCGCCTTCTAAGTCTAGGAAGTCTGCCAAGTATATTGTTTGCAATGTAGGGTCCCTTCGATCGTTCCCACAACTTCGTGCAAAGCAGTTTATCTACCTCTGAGTTAGTCATGTTCAGCTGCGGACAGTAAAGTCACTTCTACTGATTGTCTTGAGCACAAGCAATGTTAGTCTAATCTGTCTATAGTCTTTCCCGGATTGGTGACTTCTTCTGCCTGTGTTTGGGATGAAGACTATTCTCGACTGTCTCCAACTTTGAACTTGACTATCTCAGGTAGTTTCTGCAGCTTGACTGATAGTATGCAGCCCGAGCAGGGTTCTTTAAGCGGGCAGAATCTGAAGGACTTGATCTGATCTAACGCACATACAAAAATGATAAAGATCGTTAGGGACCCTCTGTGCAAGTGATTTCTCCCGAAATGGTTGACAAAGTCAATGACATAAGTTTGGCTAATTCTCGAATTAAAGTGCGAGAAATAGTTGAGGCTATAAGTATATAACAAGGTACAGTGTTTTCAGTTTTTCACGATAAATTGAGTGTGAAAAAACCTGGCGAAAATGGGTTCAACATTCACTTTCAAACAAACGCAATCGAAGGTCTTTAAAACCGAGCTTGCTCCGTAGAAGGCGAAAGCGACGAAATCATCGGACAAGATGATGTCCAAGGCGTTATGCCAAGGGAAGGCCTGGAGAGTATTATACGTCATTGTTATACCGGTTGAGGGAAGAAATCAGGAAGAAGTCTTATTTGGCAAAGAATGCAATTATCTTGCAATTAAACTATAATGTAGGGTGCCCGTCTGCACAGTTTCGATGGGCGAAAATTGTGGAATTGTTACAACAATATAACCATACGTTCAGCCTAGAATTCATAGATTTGGTAGAATAACAAATGAACAAAATTTACACACAATTGACGTTCGTACTATGGAACAAAAAGCCCAGTAAGTGGCTTCGAAGAAGCGAATAATAAAATATATAGTTTAAAAAAACCAAAAAATACGCTTTTAATTTAAAATGAACTAAAAAGTAAAAAATAATTTTTAATGTAAAATTTTTATTGCTCCAGCCAGTATATGGGAACAATCTACGTTTTGAAATGTAAAAAAGCGTGGGGCTCCTTACCTATTTCCTTATTTTATTAACATTGGAACTTTTCGTTAGCTCCCCACGCTTTTTTACATTTCGAAACGTAGATTGTTCCCATATACTGGCTGGAGCAATAAAAATTTTACATTAAAAATTATTTTTTACTTTTTAGTTCATTTTAAATTAAAAGCGTATTTTTTGGTTTTTTTAAACTATATATTTTATTTTCTACTTTTTAGTCTATTATATGGCTTCTACCATTTTCTTGTCACCACCATGTGTTGGCCGCTATTTTGAATTTAGAATTACGCTACGCAGCTAATTGTATTGTAGTTGGCATACCCATCTATTTGATACCCATGTCGGGGGGTCGGCGAACACAATTGCAAAATTCAGCCGCCATCCTGGACCCGTCATCTTGATTTTTTTACAAAATAGTCAGATTGCATTGTCATCCAAACTAAACGTGTGTGCAAAATTTTAGCTCAATCGGAAACCGGGAAGTGGGTCAAATTTAACTTACAAGATTTTATTACATAGTTACAAATGAAGCTAATAAAAGCGTATTAATAAAAATAATAAAAGGGAAGCATATACGTGGAGCTCTGCTTTCAAGTTAGGAATATTGTCTTCGTACACCACCAACGGAAAAGACCGTCAGTCTTTAGTTCGAACTCTTGAAGAGCAAGGACAGACTGCGTTCAGGCCAGAGATCTTTTACGGTGATATACATATACAACAAGTACGACAGTTTTATTTATTTATACAAGTGTTGAAGTTTTAGAAAAAAAAAATAAAAAATAGTTTCTAATAAAAATATTAGTCCGGTACATAATAGAAAATAAAAAAGAACAAAACAAAAACAGTGAGGAGCATGCGCACGTAAGTGGCATGTCTCTTGCAGACACCAAGTGCAGTGACACTATAAGCATGAGTGCAGAAAGTGCCGGTAAAAATTTTAACAGTGACCATATCAGCGAACGGCGCTCTGATAACAAACGCCGGCGCCGAGTTAAAGTAAGCCCCAACCTTGGGAAAGAACAATCGGAGCAAATGGAAATGGAATCTGGGCCAGGAACTACGGTTCCTCGTCCAGTAAATGTGTCTGACTCAGATGAGTCATACGATTCGGGTAAATACAATGGACAGGGGAACAGCTTCAGTGTACTGGCTACCGACACAAAAGAGGACGAAGCAAGGCTGGAAAAAATGATCGAGGAGCTTAGGGAGAAGAACTTTCCTAAACTCCCGGCAACAAAAGCCCAACAACAAAAACAACAGCAACAACAACAATTGCAGCAGCAGCAGCACCAACAAGTAAAACAAAATCAACAACAAAAACAACAACAACAACGAACAACAAAACGGGAGAAAATTCCTCCCATTAATATTTTCCACCAACAGGAAGCGGATACCATTAGGTTAGTGCGACAAGTACTTAAGCACGATAATTTTTATATTAGGAGATTAAGTAGATCGAAGCATGCTTTAGTTGTTAAGAATTTAGAAGATTTTAAAAAAATGAAGTTAGTTTTAGAAAAGGCGAATACGCAATTTTTCACTTTTACTACTAAAAGCGAAAAAATGCAAAGTGTCCTTCTAAAGGGCTTAGATCCGGGTTCTGAACCTCAGGAGCTCCTAACGGAGCTTCAGTCATTAAAAATTGAAAATTTAAAATTCACGACCGTCAAACATTTTAGCACGGCATACTCGCGGTCCTCTAAGAGGCAAATCCCAATCTTTCTTGTCCAACTAACTCCCGACAGCCGGCAGGACAATTTAAAACAAATTAAATATGTCAATTTCCATCTGGTTTCCTGGGAGAAAATAAATAAGAAGTCTGACATCCTGCAGTGCATGCGGTGTCAAAGATTTGGTCACGCCGCGGCTAACTGCCAAATGGCACTTAGATGCGTAAAGTGTGACAATAATCACAATAAAGGTGAATGCCCTCTCGGCAAGGAAAAAGTCGACGATAAAACCAAGTTGTTCTGCGTGCTCTGCAGTTCTAACGGACACCCTGCTAACTATAGGGGATGTCCTAAATACGCAGAGCTAAAGAAACGCATTATAGCACGCAAAGAGCAGTTAGAAGCTCAAAAAGTTAAGAAAGCACAAATGTTCAATAACTTTGTTGTACCAGGAATGTCCTTCGCCCAAATGGCGACAGGAGCCCAACCAACAAAAAATCAAGCTCCAAAAGCTGCTCCTGTAATGAGCAGGGGAGATAGCGAGCTGAAGGCGGTTCTCTTGTCCATACAAGGGCAAATCGCTCAGCTCCAACAACAACTAAACGAGCAAAATGCTCGTTTAGAGATCGTTTATTCTACTCTGTTTTCTACAGAACCTATCTCCGGGTAATTTGTCTTAATGGCGCTACTCGGAGAGGACACAATCAAGGTCATTGCCGTGAACGTCAGCTCGTTGATACGAAACGAGAGACGGGCGAATCTCCTAGCCCTGTTGCAAGACAAAAATCCTGATGTGCTCCTTGCCAGCGAAACTAAGCTGAACGAGAAGCATAAAGTGGATTACAAAGATTATGTAGTGATTAGGCGTGATCGACCTAATGCTACACAAGGTGGAGGTCTACTAATATTAATAAAGACCTCTTTGAAACATAAAATCATGTACAGCAGGGCAACTGAAAAGTTTCGGGTGTTGGAAGCGTGCGTTGTATACATTCCTTTGTCTAGTGGCAGGAGACTGTATATAATTGCTGCGTACGCACCCCAGACTTCTCAACCTAGACTATTTATAGAGGAATTGAACTTGCTTTTTCAAACTCTGCAGCTGCAGTCGGAGCAAAACTTTTATTTGTTGGCCGGAGATTTAAACGCACGTCACGCGGCATGGGGAAATCAAACGCCTAACACTAGAAGCAACCAACTGAATGACTGGTTCGAGCATAATAGAATTCAGCGTAAAATTAACCTTTTCGCTACGGACATACCCTCATATCCAAGCGGTGGATCTTTTCTGGATCTATGTCTGCTAGACTCCCGGTTGGGGCTACCAGGGACAAATACAAACGAGACCAACTGTCTCAAGACAGTGCCGTACGATAGCGACCACTATGGACTAATTGTAACCGTACAAGTACCTAACGACTTCATGGAGCTCTCTGATTATTGCGAAGTTCATCCTTTTGTTTACCAGAAGATGCACTGGCCAAGATTCGAGAAAGCCATGGAAAGAGCAATACGTAACAGTGCACTTATACCTCCAACAACCAGGAATCTGACTAACAACGAAATCGACGCGTACTTGACAGACATGGATAATCTTATTATACGGACAATGGACAAAACCGTACCCAAAATGAAGAAGAAGAACAGCACAGACTGTTACAGGAATGCAACGATTGACGCGCTACAATCTCATAAAAGTCGTATACTGACGAGACTAAAAGCCCTTCACCGACAGTTCCGAGATAGACAGAGTCCGGAGGTTGTAACTCTTAAGTCGGTTATGAAAAATCTCCAACAGCTTTTAAAACAACAATACTCACAGTCTGTGAATCTGTACTGGAACAACAAGATTCGTGCTATTCAAACTAATAGCGCGAGCATGTTCCCGCAGATAAATAAAATATTTCGGAGCAAAACACATAACCGGTTGGATAAGTTACATATACCTCGGACTCTGCCTAACGAAGAGCTTATGAGATCTGCTGGCATAGACCCGGAGGAAACTAGTCGCGTTGACGACAATTATTGTATAGAAGACGAGCAGGAGAAAGTGGATTTTGTGGGGAGCTATTACCAGGGAATTTATTCCGTGAACACTTCTGTCCACGCGAATTCTGACCTTGATAATAGGGCTTTGCTGAACCACTTCAGAATATCCAATGAAATCGAAGCTTGGAAAACCGAGAATCGAGCAACTCTCGAATTCAATGAAGACTGCCCAGCAAATGATATCCCAGAGGCACAAGCGAACCCCGGTCTCATTGGAAAAATTGAGCTCATGCTAATTTTTCGTCAGTTAAATAGTAAGAAGTCGTCAGGTGTTGACGGTATTCCGAACATTGTCCTAAAGCATTTGCCCCTAGTAGCCATCGATATATACACCACTTTGTTTAACAATGCGTTAAACAATGCTCATTTTCCAGACCATTGGAAAACAGCAGTGGTGTATCCGATTCCAAAAAAGGCAAAAACAAAAGTAACCCTGCGAATCTTCGATCAATAAGTTTACTTCCGAACATCAGCAAAGTGTTTGAAAGAGTGGTCAATAGATCATTATCTAAATGGGTTGAGGACAAGAAAATAATTCCTGATAACCAGTTCGGATTTCGGGCGGGGCATGACACTATTCATGCCGCGTCGAAACTGGTATCAGACATACAGTGGAACTTCATGAAAGGCCAGTGTACAGGAGCATGTTTGATTGACCTTGAGAAGGCGTTCGACACAGTATGGATCGAAGGTCTTCTCTACAAGTTAGTCACATACGGCATGAATGGGTCTCTGCTATACATGATTTACAACATGATTTCAAAAAAGAAGTTCATCGTCAAAAGTGGGAACTTCACTTCAAGTAGGACCTTTGACATTAAAAATGGTTTGCAACAGGGTGCGGTAAATTCGCCGCTCTTGTTTAATATCTACACGAGCGACCTTATACGTTCACTCCGCTCCGCGATAGCGTATGCGGATGACCTGATTATGTACAGGACAGGGCCGAGGATTGAAGTAATCCAAACGCTTCTGCAACGTGATTTCGAAACAATCGAACGCTATAGTAATGATTGGAAGTTGAAGATCAACTTTAGCAAATGCGAGTCGATCCTTTTCCGGACTACTCTAAACAAAGCTTCACGCGATGTGAGGAGGAACTGGAAAAACTTCCGAATTTCGAACAATGCTGGACAAGCATTGGAAAACAAATCGGTAGTGAAATACCTTGGGCTTTGGCTGGACCAACACTTATATTTCAATAAGAATGTAGGTGCCGCTCTATCCAAAGCAAACAAGGCGTTCCACATGACAAAAAGGCTTTTTTATAGCAAACACCTTGGCCCACGTGTCAAAGTGATCTGCTATCAAGCCTTGGTCAGACCGATTTTGACCTACGGTTGCCCAGTATGGTTCAACATATCTCCTTCATATATGGAAAAGCTTCGGGTCTTTGAAAGACAATGCCTAAGGGCGTGCTTAAGCTTGTATCGAACGCCCGAATCTGGCTTCACTAAGTTTCACGCCAACAATGTCCTATATGACAAAGCATTTGTTAATAGGATCGACAACTTCATAATCAAGTTGATTCGAAACCACGTTGCTAGAGCGATGGAAAGCAGCAATCCTCTTATTCGGGGAGCGTTCTACCCGAACACACTTTACCACAGAGCAGCTTGTGAACGCGGCTATATTCCCCCAGAGGCATTTGTATACCTGGATTCCAAGCAGTTGGTACAGGATAGATCAGGGGTTCCTCTCTTCTATCACTTAAAACGCAACGCGTGCGATAAACGTTATCCGTTCAGCCAAGAAGAAATGCAGGTGCAGGATCTCCTGAGGTTCAGCACGCGGATCTCGGAAAGAGATAAAAAAGACGCCTCCAATGCTAGTAGTTGGTACTGGTGGTTGGAGGACGTTTAAATGTTGCGTATTCGCCCTATCAAATAATATAGATTAGTATTATTTATAGACTAGTTTATTTTTAAGGAGTAGCCTAGGCTGTATAGGATTTAGCTCTAGTTTTTACGGAAGTAATAAATATAGGCTAAGTAAGTTAGGTTAACGGTGCGGACTTCCATGAACCCCTGTTGTTCTCTCAAACTCGGATCTATGGAAGCCCGTCGCCTGGACGGAGGCCACCTGAGGCAGTAACACCTCCGCTGTCCCCGCCCAGATAGTCTCTTTTTAGCATTAAAATAGCTTAAGATTTATGTTTTATTAGGGGAGTAGGGTGGGCTTCCATGAACTCTTAACGCTTATCACACTTCGAGTCCATGGAACCCCATCGCCTGGACGGGGGCCAGCTGAATCAACACTGCTTCTGCTAGCTCCTGCCCAGATAACTAGGCTAGTTAGGCTAAGTAAGTTAAGTAGTCTAAGTTTTATTTTATACAAAAAAATATATATACATAGTTTCTAAGTTTTTACTTTCCACTAAATTTTCTTAGAAGTAAGCAAAAAATAAAATAAAGATCCTTAAAGGAAAAAAAAATTATAAGTTTTTAGCCGAAAGGCATAAGCTAGATAAGATAGTGAGTAATTTAGAGCGCCTGCTGAGGGTCAGTAAGTTAGATAGTTTAGAATAGGATAGAATAAGTAGCTTTAAGCATTAGCTACATTTTTAGTATGTTAATATAAGATATGAAAATAAAAATGCTTTAAAAAAAAAAAAAAAAAAAAAGACCGCCAGTCTTTAGTTGAAGAAGACCGGAGTTGAGCGGATTTGTCAGAACAGAGAAGAAAATTTACAGAGAATATGTGTTAAAGTCTCCTCGTCTTCTATGCAGACGCTAAATTCCGAGATCTTGAAGTATTGGGGTTTTGCTAAGTATATCCATATGTCGTTTGATTGTATAGGAGCAAATCTCATTGATTAAGTCTCAAGAAAATTTTTTTTTTTTTTTTTATAAACTTTATTAGCATAATAAAACTTATTCTAACAAAGTGGGTTTAAGCCCATGGAGCTTAATCCTAGTGGGCTGTATAAAGTTTTTAGTTTTTAATTTATTGCTACGTACATATGTATTTATTTTAAGTACTTAAATTTTAGGAGATGGTTCCTGTATCAGTCTGTTTAATAATGTAATCAGTATTTTTGTCTGTTCTGGGTTCGTATTCAGCATTGGTACATTGTTATTGTATTCTATATGTTGTCGTAAAATGCAAACAGTTGTAGGACAGTCCATGAAGAGGTGGTGTGCCGTTAGAGTTTGCATGAGGCAATGGGGGCAAAGAGGTGGAGATCCTCTTTCGAAAATGTACCTTTTCACTGCAAGGAAATGACCAAGTCTTAGTCTCGTATGCAGTACCCCTAACGCCCTGGGGAGATTATACTTGTGGGGGGTTGTAATTTGTTTCCAGTGCGATGCTAGGAAGGTGCTGCTTCTGTTCCAGTTAAGTTGTTTTTTGTCGTTCAGCGTTTGTCGTGCTTTCTTCCGAACCGATGTGAAGTCAGGTGTTCGTACTTCTGTAAGGGGTCGTCTATGTGCTTCTTTTGCCTCCCTGTCTGCGTGTTCGTTTCCGCTTATGCCAACATGCGCGGGGCACCAAATGAGCCGTATATCCTTGTTACTTATTATCTGTCTTATTTGTTCTACTGTTGGATGTCTGTTTTTCAAGTTCCTGATTGAATGGAGTGCGGATAGTGAGTCAGTTATAACCAGAGCTGGTTCTGCGCTTTCTGCATGTAGGCAGGCTTTGTATATAGCCGTAGTTTCCGCAGTATAGATTGAAGTCCAACCTGGCATTCTTTCTAGACTTATAACGGCTCCCCCTCTACTCACCACCGCGTAGGAGACTTGATCTGTCATTTTAGATGCGTCTGTGTAGTATTGTTGCTGTACTCCTTGTTCTTCAATTAGTCTGTTAAAATTCTGTCTTATACATGTGTGCGTGTAATTGTTGTATTTTGTCATTTCTGTGTTTATTCTACATTGCTTAAACAACCAAGGGGGTATTGAGTTTGTCTGATTCTGTAGTTGGTGAGGGATGTAACGTAGATCTGTTGGGAGTTTCCTTAACCCCAGCACGAGGGCCGATGGTTTTCTGTATTTTTCCATGTCAGTGTGTAATATGTTCGTTATGTTTTGGTGTAGTGGAGCTTGGAAATTATGCATGCTTTTAAGTATTACGTTTGCCGTTCGTTCTTCTGTACGCTCCTCAATAGTTGGGAAACCGGCTTCGATCAAGAGAGCTTCGATCGGTGTTGTTGGTAATGCTCCAAGGGCAATGCGTGCAGCATTGTTAATTGCCTTTTGAACCGTATCGAGTGCTGTCTTTGTTGCATGTCCATATAAGGTCAGTCCGTAATCCACTTTGCCAATTATTATTTGCTTCGCTATTCTTGTGGCTAGGTTTACTGGTGGTCCATGCTTTTTTTGGCAGATGACTTTGAGCATGTTGTTGCGTTTCCGCAAGTCTTCAGCAACTACTTTTGCCTGCTTATTCCACCGTAGTGTTTTGTTCAGGTGTAAACCTAGCATCTTCAGTTCCTCTTTTAGTGGTATTATTTGATTTTCCCAGTTAAGCCTGGTTGCAGTACAACTTGTTCTTCTGCAGACATGTAATGCTTCCAGCTTGTCTTCTGAGATAACTGCCCCAGCTGTTTGGCACCATGCTTTCAGGACGTTAAGTGCTGTTTGTAGTGTATTTTCTACCGTGTAGGTATCGCCGGAAGCGTAAAGAACTACGTTGTCTGCGTATAAGTGAAAAAAGAGATTGCGCACTTGTGTTAGTGCTGAAGAGAGTTTATGAATATACGTGTTGAATAGAGTTACCGATAATGGCGACCCTTGCGGTGTTCCACTTGCTAGGTGTAGGACATTGGAAGCAAAACCTTTATTTCGAACCATGATTTTACGGTTTGTGAGGAATGAGTTGACTGTCTTTACAAAGTTGTAACCTGCATTCCATTCGATGAGCTGGTGCACAACGACTTTCTTTTGAAGTCTGTCATATGCTTTCTCCAGATCTGCTGAAAGCAATATGCTATGTTCTCTCCGTCCGATGGCGCAGGCCAGGTTGTGCTCAGTTTCCTGTAAGAGTGACAGTGTTCCCCTGCCAGGTCTGTAGCCGACAACCCCGTCTGTGAGCCTTCGTTCTAGGAGCCAACTTAGTCTATTGCTGAGGATTTTTTCAAGGACTTTGGAAGATGTTGGAAGGAGGGATATTGGTCTGATTTTGGTGGTGGGGACAATTTTGTTCGGTACTTTAGGGATGGGACGGATCTCTGCCAATTTCCAGGCCTGTGGAAATATGCCCGAGCTCAGCACCTTATTATAGAGCCTAGTTAGTCTCTGCAAATAGAGTGATGGGGCGTTTCTCATCATTCCATAAGTTATTTTGTCTAGGCCCGGTGTTGAACCTTTGTAAGAGTCCAATACATCTTGGACTTCTCTTAAGGTTATCTGTTTGTCCAGGACGGAGGGGGGAAGATTATGGAGAGTTTCCAGCTCTGCCTCTATGGCTCTATCATCTTCACCGTGTAGGTTTGGATCTATGTCTGCATAACTCGAGAGCTGTTTGCCTATTAGGTTTGCAATTTCGTAGGGATTGGTGATTGTCCTATTTTCATATTCAAGTGCGGAAATCATGGTGCTTTTTCTATATCCGAACACCGCTCTGATGCTGCGCCAGTTTTCTTGAACTGAATTATTGGGGTTAATAGCATCAAGAAAGTTTTCCCAAGCCTTGCGTTTTTCTTCTCTAATCGTTCTGCGCATTTGCGCGTTAATGGAGCGATATGAAATTGCATTTTCTGCACTAGGAGATCTTTTGAAACGCTTCCAAGCCTGATTCTTTCTTCGAATCAGCTGGCGAATATCATTGTTGAACCAAGTAGGGGTAGTTTTATTGGCGCGTTGAGTTGATGGCATGCTGCAGTTAGCGGCAAACCGAATAGCTCTCGTTAAGATCGCTACTTCCCTGTTGATGCTGGGGCTCAGCTCTTTTTGTAGGAGATACTCCTCAACTTTTAACTGGAATTTCTTCCAATCGGCGTGTTGTTCAACAAATTGTGGGACATGTTTTGATTGTTCTATGGCTTGGTTAATGTGCAAAATGATTGGAAAGTGGTCCGTCTGTTTAGGGTGCTCGGTTGTAGTCCAGTTTAGTCTTGGAGCAATGTCTGGCGTTGCTAATGAGAGGTCTATATTAGTCAGTGTGTTTCGTGTTGTAAACAATGTCGGTGATCCGTCGTTCAGTAGTACGTATACTGTGTTATCTAGCCATGTGCATATGTGATTGCCTCTCTGGGTATTGTACTGCGATCCCCATAGCTGGTGATGCGCATTAAAGTCCCCGAGAATTACTGCTGGTCTTCTTAATGGTAATGCTAGTTTGTCAAGTTCGTCTGTTATGTTGTTCAAGTCATGCTCGACGTATATACAAGCAATGTCAATTGTCAGGCCAGCATGCACTCTGAGAGCAAGCATAGGTGTGTTTGGATTGATTATGGGTAGAGTTTCTACCGCAAGGCCTCTTTTGACCAGTATACCAGCTCCACTGACTCTTGTGGAGTGCGTGTTATGTGTATGTAAGTCGTAATGTCGATATTTCCTAGGTGCGTTTGTATTGTTTATGTGTGGAATGTGTGTCTCTTGGAGTGCTATGATGTCTGGATTGTGTCGTGCTATTATTATGTCCAGTGAAGCAGAGTTTGTGTAAAATCCTGAGATGTTCCACTGTACTATTGTGAGTTGATTGTTGTTCAAAGTGTTCGTATGTCTTTGTTGCCCTTGATTATTCATGGTGTAGAAATTATTGTTTACTGTCGTGTAATGTTGTGGCATTAGTGGATAGTGTTTCCATGTCTGAATCTGAGTCTGTGCGATATGTGTTTTTCCTGTTCGGTGTTTTTATAGGTGAGTGTTCATTGTTTGCTGCTGCGATAGTGTTTTTGAGAGTATTCGGTGAGAGTGATAGAAGTGCGTTTAGTTGTGATCTGTTTTTCGGTTTGTTTTCTGCTGTGAAAAGGATTTGGGTTTTTTGTGTATTAGGGTACGGTGACTTAATTGTCACGATTTTTTGTTGTTGTTGGTTCGTTATTTTAATTTTATTATCCGTGTTGTCTTTAGTGTATGCTTCTGTCGTTGTTTGCGACTTCTCTTGAATGCTGTCGCTAACTACATTAACCCAAGATTTATCATTATTTAAATTTAAATTGTTAGTAGTGTTAGTAGGTCTATAATTACTTACAGAATTATGGATTAGTGTGTTAGTTTGGCCGATACCGTTTTCCTTTCCTGGGTGTGGGTCCTGTACGGGTGTGCTAATTTGAGGATGCTCTTCATACCATTGTTTTCTGGCTTCAAATCTGCTGATATGTCGATTGATTTGAATCATCACGATTTCTTTCTCTCTCTGAAAGATCGGGCAATTTTTGTCCAGGGTGGAGTGTTTTCCTTCTGTTTGACAGCTTATGCAGTAGATTTTAGTGCAGGTATGTTCTCCTCCTTCTGCTTTAGCCTCATTGCAAGTCGAGCATCTGGGTGTATTGTTGCATCTGCTTTCGTGATGTCTAAATTGAAAACATCGACGACATCTTAAAGGCGCAGGATACCACCTTTGCGTACTAATTTTTTCATACAATATGAGGACATGTTTGGGGGGTTGGTTGGTTGTGAAGGTAATGAGTAAAGTGCCGGTGTTAACTACCTGATTGTCTATCAACCTCGTGTAGTGTTTTACGGCCTTAACAGTCGGATTATCTTGTTTAATGCCTTCTAAGATGTCCTCTTCGCTAACTCGCCGTAGGTTTGGCATTCGGATGGTGGCCTTTGACTCATTCAGTTTATCAGAGAAAGAAGCATGTGCGTCATACTCCCCTATTTTCTTTAAATTTTTGGTGATTTTGCTGGCTTCCTGCTCATTTGGCAGTAGCAGCAGATATTTGCCATCTCGCAGGGCTCTGCAGCTTTTAATTTTCCCTGAATATATTTGCAGGGTTTTCTGTATTAGGAAAGGATTTAAATCTGTGATCTTTTTCTCTGTGTTTATTAGCTCCACAGTGATGTATTTTGGATCCTGTCCTATCGAGAAAAAGTTTTGTGCCTCTGCAGGTGTCGGGTTCCACATCTCGTTGTGCACGTCCATGTTTTTCCGTTTTCTATGTTTTTTTGGCTTGCTGTCTTCCAGCAGCGCAAAAGGATTATTACTGGGCCCTGGCGCGGGCGCCATTCCGCTGGTGGTTGCACTCAGCCGTTAAGATCGGGTTCTTAACAATGTGCTTAAAGGTGTACTGTGTAGAGAAGCGGCGGGAAAAGTTCAAATGCCAGTAAAATGACTCACTTTATGCACTCACGCACAATCAAAAAATATCGAAAAAAAAAGAAAGAAAAATAAACAAAAGGCAAAATGGTACTGACGCACAATAAAATGAAAAAAATAACTGAAACCGAAGAATTCTCGCTATGAAGGCACTGGTCGATACAAGATCTCGAAAGTGACTGTCAAGAAAATTATAGCACCGGATTATGCCGAATATCAATATGTGAAATGGAGTCCAATCAACATCTAGCATAATTTCGTGGCTTTTCTTTAAGGAGGCCAACCTCAACAGCGAACTTCAGGTTGGCTATAGCTACTAGTGTAATTTCCGAAAGAATGTCAGTTGAGTTTGCATGTAGAATATCGAAAATTGTAAACTGGCAACTAATAGTAGTGGTGACAAGAAGCAGCCTTGTCTCACACCAATTTCAGTTATCTAATGCAATTGTTCTGGTTACGAAAATCGAATTGTTGTTGGGTGGAGGAGACATATGAATACACCCTGGTAATGGTAGATATGCCATTTGGCAATATTATATCGAAATTAAATCTCATCTGAGTTTTCTATGTGCAGATTCTCACCAGATTAGAATGAGAAAACTTCCAGGGAAATAATGTCAAAACTGGTATAAATCGGCCAAAAAGAAGCTCGAGTGTTCACGCGATGCGCAAGGACTAGAAAATTGACTACATCAAGCGAAAATTACGCGGCCTTCTGATGGTACCGCGAAACGTCGATCATTACAGTAGACTAGCTATT
This sequence comes from Thereva unica, assembly GCA_949987705.1. Lineage (NCBI taxonomy): Eukaryota > Metazoa > Arthropoda > Insecta > Diptera > Therevidae > Thereva > Thereva unica. The sequence continues at coordinate 127,325,049 of OX465283.1, read as the reverse complement.
GGGTGAAACATGACTGTGAAACCACCGGACATTGTATTTGCAGTTGCCTGGTTTTGATTGGGATCAGACATCGTACATTTTAAAACTCACTTTCTTACGGGACGTTTTCGAAAGGAGATATAGTCCGTAATCTTAATATGACAGACTGGATTTAAAGCCACTCCGAGTATACTGCTATATAGTTGCGTTTTTTTACACAATTGCGGTTAGCTAATGGTGCCCTTTCAGCCTCAATTTAGACTCTGTCCATTCTTCTTGGCCGGGTAAGCCGTCTTTGCCTACATAGCTATAATTAGTTTTGCTTTCGTGCCATGTACATGAATTATTAGGCCATGTATATGAATTATTAAGCCTTGACACCTTCTTGTAGAGTCTCATTTTAGGAAAATTCGTCGGATATCTACAGTCCATTATTTATAATAGCTAGCTGCCCCCAAGGATTCCCATCCTTTATAAATACAAATAAAAAAAGGTTCATACTTATAGGATGTTTGTTTTGTTTCCACTTGTCCCCGTCCCATCCCATCCATCCACATTAAATGTATCTTGCCATCGCCTGTAGTGATAATACATGAGAAAGCCATCTCCTGTTCGATCATCGAAGCTAGCATTCTGTTAGTACTGGATGGAATGCAGTGGAATAAAAAACCGTCGTTCTTTTTCACTCAACTCTACTATCATCTACTAGAGCTACCTATCTGATATTGTACTCGATAACAAAACTGTCGATAGTAGAAAGGAGGTTTCCTCTGAGCCTTAGTCTTTCAAATTAAAAAAAAAATAAACATAAATAAAATATTTTTTTAAAAAATGCTCCTAAAAGTATGCAGGGAAAAATAAACCTGCACACAGAGACGCTACGTCGTTAATAGATTAGATAATTAAGCAAATGTTTGATTATGGTTGTGATTTCCTTTATTTGACTTTCCCTCTCTTTGATGGGTATTTAGCTTGTTTATTGTTTTCCTTCAACTATTGTTACCGGGGTGAAACATTTAAAACTTCTTCAAGAATTCATGAACCCAGTTCCAACAGTTTAACAGTGTTTACACGCTGTTGGTAAAGTGTGTGCAAACACACCACTTTTTATTGAAAAGTTTTTTCATTTGCGAATCAGTAAATAGGGTTAATTTTTCAGTGACAGCAGTGACTTCCATAGCACCCCATTCACAGTCAAGAGGTGTAGGATAAGTCACTTCTATTTTACAAATGTGCATTCTGCTTTCTTCAAATATTTACATTCTCCCACCAAGTCCCTAGAGGGTCTTTCACAATATAATAGTTTCACAGTCCTTAGCTTTGTGCTCTAATCATTGTTGAAATTACTGAGTGATTTCTACACACTAGCTTTGTCTACATGACTTGCAATTACTCTACAACGACGCTCATTTCTGATATCATCATCATTTACTTTTCCACTGATTGCAGTATCACATCAGCTTAATTGTAATTAAGCTGTGACTGTAATTAAAGTTTTTAGTGTCACTATTGCAATGATGTTACTAGGAACAAGTTTTTTTTATATCTGCATTGCTCTCTTTTTCCTTAAATTAACTTTTTCTTGCTTTCATGTGCGGTTACAACTCAAGGAAGTGATTAAATAATAGAAAATTTTTATAGCATGCCCTACGTGATGTTTTTTGTAGAGTTGTACTGCACCAAACTAGTTCTTCTGTTGCACAATTTGCTTGATTGTTCAAAGGGAAGCTTTCTTTTTATGTTCTGTTCACAATTAGTGGAGTCAGATAAGCAAAACATAAGGAATTGTTTCCAGTCTCAAATTTTTTTTTCGGAAGATGTTAGTCGAATACTATACGAAATGGACTTATGCTTTTCTCATAAGTGACCCAAACCTGACTATCATTCCAAACCAAATATCAGCAGCTAGTTTCTTGGACCATGATTTATTATTTTATTGCTGTGAAATCCCAGTTGACACGAAGCCCCCTAAAACCATATTTTTCGTGATTATCATAATATTGATCCTGGGAGAGAATTTTTACTCTCATTTATTTATTTATTTATTTATTTTATTTATTTACAGCTTATGTACAAAGACTAACAGTCTTAAATTATTGTACATTCATTATAAACAGGTTATACAGTAATACAATACAGGGAAAAGTTGAGATATACATACATAGTCATTGAATTCTCATGAACGACAAAACGGCCGCCTTGCGGAGCTGATCTTACAACTACACGATGAGTTTGTTCTTATCTGCTCCAAGACTATTATTGATACATCCCAACCTTAGTTTTGTTCGGAGTTGAAATCCTTAATCGCTCAGAAGAAATATCTTTATGAATGATACTTTTCTACAAAAAGCACAAGTGCTAGAAACTCGTACAAAAGTCTTCGGAATTTAGTCACAATCAAAGTCAAGGAGGCCAAACATACTTGCGAAACTTAAGTGTTTATTGTAGGGTGTGCAATTGAGTTATGTCCACCTATCCGTAAACGGGCGCAGTAATGGATCTCGGAAAGCTGTCTGGACCTCGTCGAACAACGATAGCATATGAAACACGTCGACCTTGGCCAATACCGACGATTTAACAAAGAAGTTCGACGTACTGGAACCGAAACCGACGATTATCGAACAGCCGACGAATCAGTTTTTCGACACCAAACCGACAATTATCGAGGTGAAGATAGCATTAAAATCGCATGAAAAACGGAAATGCGCTGTGACGATCAATGCCGGAGGTAATGTCTTATCACAACGACTCCATGTCCTCATATCACACATATGGCATTCGGATCGTGTCCGGAAGAAAAGGTTCATTGTCCCAACTTTGAAAAAAGGCGACAGTCGGAAATGCAAGAATTATCACGGTATTAGACTCCTTTCGGTCGTATTTACGAAAAGCTTACAATCGAGGCTACAGAAACATCGAGAGCAAACGGGCCGGAAAGAACAAGTTGGATTCGAGGGCCAGTGTTCACCTCGATGGAATCAAAATCGAATAGGATGGGATCATTGGTTGAGGAAACGAAAGTGGCATCGACGGCCGACATTCACAGCCGCATCGGCCAGGCAACAGCAATATTCGCCTCGCTCGAGTGGTGCATATGGAAACGAACAAATCTTACTAATATTATAAACGTGAATGTTTGTATGTATGTTTGTTACTCTTTCACGCAAAAACTACTGAATGGATTTTAATGAAACTTTACAATAATATAGCTCATATATCAGAATAACATATAGGCTATAATTTATAAAAAAATTCAACATGGCCGCCGAAAACTCAAAATGGCCACGCAAATTGTGTTCCGATTTCAATGAAAGTTGGTATATAGAGGTTTTTAAGGTCGCTAATAACGAATTTGTGGTCAAAACTTATAAATTCAAAATGGCCGTGCCAATATGGCCGACGAATTTGCCAATTGTGTTCCGATTCCAATGAAAATCGAAATCTGGCGGATTTTAAGGTTGCAAATAACGAATTTATGATCAAAACTTATAAATTCAAAATGGCGGACGAATTTTTCCAATTGTATTCCGATTCCAATGAAAGTGAATATCTAGGGGTTTCTAAGGTTGCAAATAACGAATTTATGATCAAAACTTATAAATTCAAAATGGCCGCGCCAATATGGCCGACGAATTTTTCCAATAGTATTCCGATTGCAATGAAAATCGGTATCTGGGGGCTTTTAGGGCAAACAACGAATTTATGATCAAAGCTTATAAATTCAAAATTGCGGGTCCAATATGACGCACGAATTTTCCCAAGCCACATTCTGAAATGTAGTAAATTTCTAAAATTCCCTCTAACCAGTATAGAAACAGTAAAAACGGTAGAAAGAGTCGAAGTTTGCAAATTTGTGCGCCCCTACATTGTCATCACGAGGTTAAACGATGTCATCTATCGCTTCCAAAAAGTTCGATCGGAAAAAACGGGACCTGAAGGAATCTGTGTTCGGGACGAATACTGAGTAAGAAGGGAGCAGTGTAACGGCTAACCGAAAAGAGAAAGTTAAAATTCCAATTCACCGAGAAGTTACATGTTTAGATGCATCTACTTGAATACATAACGCTGTTCTAATTGAATCACCGATAAGATTGGGAAGAGGGAATTTTTTTCCAGATTTATTGTTTTTTTTCCTACCGCGTACAACGCACACATAATTTTTTTTTTATTTAAAAGCCTTGCAACGCACACAGGTTTTTTGCTATAGGCTATCTTACTAATATTATAAACACGAATGTTTGTATGGATGTTTGTTACTCTTTCAAGCAAAAACTACTGAATAGATTTTAATGAAACTTTACAATAATATAGCTCATACTTCAGAATAACATATAGGCTATCTCGAAACCTTCGGGTAGCTGTAGTGTACTGATATAGAAAAATCCGAAACTTTTGTATGGGAGGTACTCTTCAAATTTCTGCTAAAGAAGTCAGATCCATTTTGTTTTGGTTTTTTTTCCGAAAAAAATACGATTTCCAAAGTTTCAGATCGATCGGAGTTTATTTACGGATAGTTGCCGTACAATTTTGTTGAAAAAATCAGATTTATCGCGAAGGACGCGGTTCTCTGAACTTGGATTGAAGTAACTTCGGCTGCATGTGCCTGATTTTAGCAATGTATGGCTTAAATGAAAGGTCTCGAAACCAAAAAGACGACAAATTCAATAATCAGATGTTCGTCGCTTTTTCTTTTTGAGCTATGGTACCTGGAAATTCGCATAGATTTCAAGGTGCTTGATTTTTCAACATACAATAATTTTGCATGGGACATATTTTTTTCATATTTCTTACGGAAAAATTACTCTTTATCATGCCGTTAAATGTTTGAAAAGTTCGCCCAATGTTGCCAAACGTTGCTTATTGAACGTATTAACTGTCTCCATTCATAGTGTGAAGTGTGACATCATCGGGAATTGCATCAACGCTACTTGATGGTGGATGTTTAGTGTATTGAGCACCCAAGTTCCTATTGAATTTGAACCAGAGAGAAACACCTACATGTAACATCAGTAAAAACTCCCGTATTGCCACATCCGTGCAAAATTATTATTTTGGAGCGAATGCACCATGGCCTATAAAAAATAGGTCGAAGCGCATGACAGGGCTTTTCAAGATTTCCGAGGAAAACCTAATCCATGGTAGGCGCTCTGACACTACTTGCTCAACTTTGCCTGGTATACTTCGATCAAAGCCTGCAAATGAGCTGAACGGATACATGCTTGAAAGCATCACATCTATGGAACAGTATTGAAAAAACCAACTTTTGGTCGTTTCAAATAGCGAAATTTCAATCGATAGCATCGATATTATTCGGAATCAAAAATACGAAAATGGCTCCTACTGTACGAGTATATTAAAATTCTTATCACCTCAACTGCAAAATAAACGGAAGCTATAGCGCGTACCAAAAGAATTGGAAATATAAACACAGGCGGCGAACTGACAATTTCACACCCATTAAAATTTCGTGTATGGATAAAGTTCAAGCGGACGTGCATTGTAATTTCTTCTTCGAAATTCATTTACGGGCAAAAACACTCCCTCATAGCATCTGACCACGACAAGAGTGGCAGTGAGACCGCTGAATTGTGATTAGGGATATAAATGAGCAAGTGATTTGGGTTTTTAAACGAACGGAGTTACACTTTTCTTTACGAATGTACTTGCATCCCGGGATTTGAGACTCTCAGTGCCCATCGATTTTGAGATTCCCAATTGTTTTGGCGCACGTCATACTATTGGCTTATTTGTGCAGCGAGGCGCACCGGGTTCCAGCTAGTATTGTCATAAAAACGAAAGCACGTTTTTACGGTACGTTGATCCTTCCGATTCTTCTTTATGGGGAGGAAACGTAGACACTGCTGAAGCCGGACGTCAACAAGCTCGAGGTTTCCCAAATGTGATATCTGAGTTTGATTCTCCGTATCTCACTCCGTGATCGCGGCCTTTGAAACAAGACAGTTAGACAAAGATCCGATCAACGACACTGATCGAAGAAGAAATACAAAAAGTCGACTAGGGTGGTTCGGAAATGTTTGCCGAATGGATGATACGTTAACTTCTCTGGTGAAATCTTCCGGCAGACTGGGGAATTCAGCGATCTGTACTGAATAAAACCTGGCTAAAAAATTTTGATGGCGACTTAAAGAAACAACGATTATCAGCTATCGAGGCTCAAGATGTCGCCAAAAATCGTCGAGACTGGTGGGACTGGACTGGACTGGAGTTCGAGACCCAGCGCTACGACAGCAGCGTATCCGTTACGGGGACGAAGAAAAGAAACTTTACTGTGTGCAACTAGAGAGATTTCGCCAAGTAATCAAAGATGGTCGGAATTGAATAATAAGAAAAGGAAATTGTTGCCTTCAATGACGACAACACATGACCACACCCATCTTTGATGACCCGTCAAAAATTTCCAATTTGTTTTTGGGAAGTTTTGATGGATCCTCTGAATTGCTTAAAAAACAGGCGAGTTTGTTTAGCAACACTGGGTGAACGAGTAACTTCGGTCGAATTTTGTTTTGTTTCGTCGTCTGACACAATGTTAAACATGGCTTGTTTGAATGCTATACACGGCTTAATTTTATCTCCTCTGACTTATTGATCCACCTGTTTTGGGGACTTCTTGACATGTTCTCATAACCTTTTTCTTTTATTGATTCTTCATAATACTCGGCAGATATATTTATGACTTCACCATTGAACTCATTGAAATAGTGATAAATCATGGATTTGGATTGGAGTTTTTGACCGAAAGTAACAACAAAGCAATCAACATGGTGTTACAGAGTGCATAAATTTCGATATTCACATAAAATCACGAATTTCAAACACTTACTTGTGAAATTAATTGCTTTTCTACATGAACTACGCAGGGGCATGTGGAGGCTTGTCTATAAGCAAATTCAATTTTACTATGCACAAACATTTCGAATGACTTTAAAGCTGCTTTATTCCTGATACTTTTGTAGCATCCCTTGAATTGAATTGTTTAATAGTTGAATGACACAACAAGTAATACAAATGTCGTTAATTTTACATCATCCTAATAGATAACAGCTGTATAAGCTGTTTTTTCACTCCAAAATGTTTAAACTTACCATAAGCATTAACTTGTCTCATTTATTTCTTTGTGACAATCCGAAAGGCATTGCCGACTACAAATTGCCAGACCTCACCGTGAATTTATGATATCCTTAACCTTACGACTATTGCTTCTGCACACCGCAAGCCCTAAATTAATCCAATGCGACCCTTGCATGTTCTCTCCTTCTACGCAAGGGAATATCAAATGTATCTGATTTATCGTAAGACCTTTTATGCCAACTTTCCAACTAACTTCAGTGATAATTTCATAGTCTACAAGGCCTTTGTTGGCACATCTCAATACTGGGAAATTAAAAAAGTAACTTCACAAAGAGCATCGATATTAAAAAAGTTCCTTCATTTCGGTCACATGGAAAGTACTTGAACGCTAATTAATTTTCGGAAGTAATTCGATCAAATTAGAGTACACTGAAAAGATACTACTATCGGAGGAAGAGTGGAAATAGATGAAATTACTTAGAGAGACTCTGATTCCTGCTGATGCGACAATGTGCTTTTGTGCGTTCTACAAAAAGAATGTTCTTTTGACGTATTTTCTTAGAATGTACTTAGTTGATTCGGTGGATGCTCGAATCATCTACAAGATGCTGGCTTTGTGCAAAAGTGTTTACAACAGGGTTTATAAAAGCTAATACCTTAAGAAAAGTGGTTTTGTTGGTTACACTCTAATATCATCGTTTTATACCTTTAAATAGATTGGAAACACAAATTTTTCGCTGAAACTGCACCCCACCGCACTTTTACTGATTCAATAGCGCTCCATTTTAGCAAAACCACTAGGAGTATTTCGAGGTTATTGCTATTTCCAGTTATAATTCAACATACACAGAGCTTGAGATTTTCTAATTTCTAGAGAAAGGATTCACTCTACTTTTATTGTAGGAGACCCAACTCATTTAATAAATTAGAGGTTAGGTTTTCTGGAAACTATTAATTAAAATAAGTATCGTATAAGTTACGGAAGAGCAAAAGCGAGCCCTGATCACTACCTAATTGATTAAAAGCCTCGAGCGAAAACTAGTAGCAAGATGGAGAAAGAACAACAACAGTAAGGTGAAGTACCTATCACCTAGAAAAAAGTGGAAAAGAAATAAGGCAAGAGATTGAAAGAATACTAAAAGGGTAGTAACGAAGTCTCTGGAAACGGCAGCTAATTTCAATATGATATGAAAGTTGATAAAAGGAAAAGTATACAGAAACAAATAAAGTATCAGATATACAAAACAACGAAAGAGGAAAGCATGGGGTTGATGGACACTGTAAGAGAAGCATTGAAATAAAAACATAGCCCAGATACTTGTACGTAATAAGATGGATAAGAGGAAACCATGAAAAATATGTGGAAGCCCGATGGGACCTGAAAAATTATTAAGGAAGAAAAAACGAGACTTTAGAAATAGGATCAGTGCAATAAAACAAGGCTACACAGAAATAAAAATGCTTTGTAAAATGTTTTTTTGACTTCCACACGTACTTTCATCCACTATTTCAACTAAATTTTTGAACTTACCCTACAATCGCTACAAAAAGTAAACTTTGTTCTTCTCCAAGGTCTACTCTATCTCTGTACCAAATTTCATCAAAGTCGGTTCTGCGGCTTTGGCGTGAAAGCGTAATAGAAAGACAGACAGAGTTACTTTAGCATTTATATTAGTAGAGATTGCAGCTCGATTAGGATTCAAGGGAAAACACGGATATGATTGTAAGATTAGAAATTAGTAAATAAAGGGAGAATAAGTACTCAGGCAAGCGATTTATTTTGCACCGACAGAGGTATACCCTTTTAACCAGTTTAGGTCTGGATATCAGAAGGGCAACGCAGGATGTCCAAAAAATTTAGCTACCTAATATTGATTTGTTAATGCCAACAATAAACGAAAGCATAGATAATGAAAATAAAGACGAAATAAGGGCTAACTGCAATGGTCTTAAGACGGGTTAAAATACCTCGTTAATATCTGCTAAGTCTGGTTAATTTTCTGCCAAAACGTAATGAGCCTTAAGCTCAGCTATAAAGCTTAAGACTCATAGGTTTTGCAAGAAAATTGGCCTGTCTTAAGAGAATTTGACGAGGCATCTTAAGCCGTCTTAAGACCATTGCAGTTAGGCCTATAGAAATAGAGAATAAAGATGACAGTGAATGTGAATAAGAAAACGAAATGCATACAAACATCGCAAGAGAGATGAATAAAAAACTTTGCAGAATGGAACTGAAGAACGTGGAGAGGCAATCGGCAAACGGAAGACCACGTGTGGGAAAGAAAAGCCAAAATGCATATTGCATATTCCGTTTCAATATGACGGATATATATTTTGTAAGTAAATTAAAATTATATCTAAAGATTGTTTAAAATTCTAAAAATTTAAGTCTGCCATTCGACATATTTAATTTTGTTAAATCAAGACGGATTTTCTGCTGTCAGCAGACCATTCCAATATACTTATGTTCCCGGAAGGTTTCATATATTCATTTATACCAGGCGGAATGCATTTAGTAGGCAGCCATCTTTGTATTGGCCGAATAGAGGGCAAATTAAATTTCTCTCATATATTTCTAAAAAGAAGAGGATATATACATAATGTATGCATTCTGCTAGCAATTTCTGTTTTTCATTTTAAAATCATTTTCGAAAAGCTTTGCTTTCAGCGGAAACAAAGGGTGTTTTATCGATATGATAATTGAGTGTTTTCTTACACATTTCCTTTAAGTGCTCCATTTTGATTTTGTTTTTTTATTCCTGAAGTTTTTCGTTTTTCTTTTTATTACAAACTCTTTATATTTCCTCAACAAACCAGAATATCGTTGCGGTTGTAACATACTTTTTTTTCATCTTCCAAACATTGTTTGCAGAAAATTTTTGCGGGCTCAATATTTACTCTATCTTATAATACTATGTATCTTACTTCTTTGACTCGAAAACAGATAAATCCTGTAATTGCAACTCCTAGATTAAATTCCTGCTTTCATACATTTGCCCTGAAAAATTGACTGTAGCCTTTCCTCATATTCATTAATTGAAGAGTTTACTAATATCAAGGAAGGTATTGAGCCTATTTTTAATTTCTTTTTACCAAAACAACTACTACCGCAATGTTTTGAGCAAACGTACGCATTTTTTATTGTGGACGGGGATGTTAATTTACAAGCATTTATGAAAAGGACTTGTCCCAGATTTTGGAAATCGAAAGAATTTCAGATTTGGCTCAGCATGTTTATGCGTTCTGCAACTTTGGATGATGCAAACAACTCCCCGTGCGACTTTTTTGCATTTTTTACAAAAAACTGTGGCCAAAAATTTACGCCCACAACATACCTACAACAAAAGACCTACTTAAAGCCAAAATCCAACATTTAAAGGCAAAAGCGAAAATTCCATAGATAAAATAAAATATAGAATAATTTCCTAAATTCGTTCGTAAAATCATTCTAGTTATACCGAAATACCAGAAAATAAAAAAAAATCGAAAATCCGTAACCAAAAAAAAACCTCAACCAAGTACCTATTTTAAAAATATCGCAAACAAATTTAAAATCAAGAGAAATTAGAAATTAAAAAAATACACTGAATGTTCTAAGAAATAGTTAAAATATAAAGCATCAGGGAAATCCTTCAATGTAGCGCTAGACGTAAATGTTTGAAAGATGACAATGCTGCGAGAAACATTCTGTTGTCAGTTCCTTTCCTTGCCCCCCTAAAATTCTAGCTTCCTTATCGACAAACTCACCGCATGCCTTGTGCTGCGGACCATGACCACGTTCGCCTCCTTGTGTAGCTAGAAACTCGAATATGTTGCATGTTGCTAAGGTGGAGGCAAATCTCTTTTATTCTAGCTGTCGCATCTTTATACGGAGTATTATGTTATCTCTGGTAATAGGCATTTGTTGCCTAAGTGCGCTATTGCAGGGTTAGGATATGAAAAGACTACTCCAGTAGTTTGCCGTTCTTCGTCTGGGTGGACACTGACGTGGCTTGTTCCGGTTGCATCTAGCCCGACTGCCTATCGTAGATCTTCCTCGTCTTTCATGGATGGAACAGGGGGATCCCTCAAGATAGGACAGTGACATTTGCACTAAATGGAATTAAGATTTAGGCCATAACACGTGCAACCGGAAAAACTACTTAGTGGCGATGTGTGCCCCAGATAATTACGGAAGAAAGCGATCGTACGCTATAATACCGGTGGAGAAACTGTAAAACCAATTAATGTGGTACTTACCCTACCCTAATTTAAATCTACGGTCAGAAGAATGTTACATTATTTTACATTGTGTCGGTCCAAGTGCTGCCATACCTGGCTAGAGTAGGTTAGAGCTAATCAATCAAGCATTCTTGGTAATTTCCCTTTACGTAATCTGTTTTAAAAACATCGTATGCCACAATAGAACAGTCTAGCGAAAAGGAAAATGTCTTAGAGCTGATAATGATGATAGAGACAGACTATGAACAAATATGAGGACATAATGGGCTTTAATGGTTAATACTATATGATGTACGAGCCTTTGAAGAAAGGATTTTCAACGTTAGACCAACAGTAAAAAGAATGGTAAGATACCAAAAAATCATGATCCAAAAAAGATTCAAATACTATAAATAATGACCATGCTTGCTGATACTGAAAAAATCTAAAAGACTCAGCGAAAACCTTCAAAACGATTTTGCCACCGTTAAGTTCTCCTGGAACTAAAATTTACGGATATACAGTCAATATGTACGCTATATTTGTATGCAGCAATGATAATTAAGAAGTAAATCTTTATCTCATCCCAGCGGGAAAAGGAGTGCTCCAAGAGCCATCTTGGAGCGCACCAAAAGGAGCATAGAGTGCTCCCGTTGCCATACCCGTTCTATATTCTTTTTAACATTGCATGTCATTGCGAGGGAGCATACGTTTTTATGCTCCCAAAAACGCGTTGTTGGAGCATTATAAAAAAGCTTTTTAAAAAAGAAATATTCATGGGCGCCTGTGGGTATGTGATCCGGTATCGAAAAGCTTTTATTTTGTTTATCTTTTGCAATTGTCTTTTTCTTTCCAAGCCCGAGAGTGGCTTTACCAAAGCAGTCCCCCAACTAAACTCTATCAACTTCCAAAGCTGCTTGTCCTCCGTATCGAACGAGAGCCGGGCTGTTGAGTTTGCTAATGTCACATTTTATGGGCATGAAGATAATTGCCCGTTTTCTTTTTTATACATATAAAATTTATGAAAACTCCAAGAAAGCTCCCTTGAGAGTGCTCCAAGTGCACTCCCCTGTGCATCGTTCCCAATTTTTCCCACTGGGATATGATAGCCCAGGGATAAATTCCCGTAGCACTAAGTCAAAACTAGTTTGGGATTGCCGACGCATCCTTTATGGTAACACACGATCCATTTAGATTTCTTTTAGTCGAGACGACCGTGATTAATCTATTTGGCGTCGTTCTCAATAGCTTATCGTATGGAACAACTTGGCGTATTTAATTAGCCTGATCATGGTTGGCGGTTGAAGTAACAAATGGCACGGGGACTAAAAACCGAATCATAGTCCTAAAAAAACTGAAATTTGTCGGAAAAACGAATTCAGGTGTATCATAGTTGACCTCTATGATGAATCAAGCCGGCGGATCTTCCGAATCTTTACCGTTCAAGTATTTGGGTGCTTAATGAAGATCCGTTTTCGTCCAAAATTTGTTCAACTCTCAGGCCGTTTCTGGGTTAATGGCTAAAACAAAATTGCCATATTTGGGCTGAAAATCAACCAGAAGAGGTCAACGATCTCGATCTTGTGGTATCAATCGGATATGTAATGTGCGTCCCGAACCATCAAGGTAGACGCCTTGGCCTAGGCAGGGCTCCGGTAGTCTATTACAGAACTTTTGGAGCGCGCACCAGTTTGGTGAAAATATAGCTCTAATCGATCGGACTCTGATGAAATACCAAATATGATCTGGTGAGCTCTAAGTGCATTATTTTTGTAATAAATTACCACCTATGGAGGATCGAAAGAGCGGAGGAAGGCTGTGCTTCTAGGATGATGTGTTTGCTCTTCATCTTCTCCACTGGAACTTTCGTGATATTCCGATGATATTATTCTGATTGACTGACATTCCAACCAAGTTTAACTGACTTTTTAGACAAACTGCTAAACCTGGCTACAGTCTGGGCTACAATTTTTTTGAAATAATCTCAAAGGTGACTATTCTTCTTTAGTAATTACTATTCTTATATTGAGGTGAATTCAAATTCGATTATGAAGAATTTGAAATCTCTGTTCTCATTTAACATGCCATCCATCATAAGAGACTGCGAATTAAACTAAGCATAAGTGAGGTTAGGTTAATACTTCTGTAAAATTATGAATATCCTTTATAATATTGACAACATAAGCGGAGATTATTGAACAGAGATTTTGTAATTAATAAATTGACTCAAAAAAAAAAGAAATTGAAAATCGTATCGAAGGAGAGAGGATCAAGAGGAGCTATAACATTTTCGTATACACACATATATTTTTGTGAATCATACACAACATTATATAGCAATGGCGATATTTTGAACCTAATTAAATTGCTTCTTTATCTGGATATTCTTGATCCCTCATACTCTTGTCTGAATTTATTTTTCCAATCAATCACTAAATACATCTTAAAATATTAAGAAAATTACAGGTATTATTTCATTGAAGCCCTAAAACTTTAATGACGGTTTTAGCAATCATCATAAACATCAAAAAGATTTTTCCGTTATATAATTGAAAAAGAACACATTTCAATTTCATATCCCCCATACCCAACAATAAACATCTAAAATGATAAATAGAAACGTGATCAAATTTAATATATTTCAATGAATATTATTAACCTGTAAAATTTTTGAAAGGTAAATTAACGTTAGAGCCAGCCCCCGATCAAAGGCGCACCTTGAACCAGTTAATTTGAATAGAATCAAATCAAACAAAATTAACAACCAGGTCTATTTGAATAGACCAATTATTTCCAATCTATTTGGTATAACCGAGCCCAAAATTTTAGTATTGATTCTATTCATTATGAAATTTATAGCCTTAACTTTTACGGTAAGCAATTTACCTGTAAAAACAATGAAAGTAAAATTTTATGCTTTATCTTCCCTTTTTTTCGCCAGCGGATTTTTTATCCTGATTTGCTTAATACCTCAATAATAATGAATCTACGGGCACACGAAAAAAAATAAATATATATACATAGAGTACTTGTTGAACACTGAACGCATACTGCTAAGGAAGAGTCAGAAATCCAGGTTTCCTTGGAAGATTCCATGGACCTCGTATCTGGCAGATCCCCTTTTATAGGAAAATTCTTGAAATAGACGCTGCCTTTCCTCTTATCCCATTTTTACCTGTTTACTTTAGGCCCGTACCTTCCAGCCTTAATTCTTCATTTCTAGGCGTGCGATTGCTTTTCAAAAATAGAAGGGATTGGAAGGTTCAGTTGTATATATTAGGCCAAAGAGGACTTTTGGGGGATTTGATTAGGCCGGGGAGGGAAGGAAATTCTTTGATAGTCTGATCATAGGCCCGGGGAGTATGAGTAATAAAACTGAACAGTGCCAATTTCGATGTTTCTTTACAATACCTTTGGCCGGTATCCTTTCCCTTTCACATATCACCATTATTATCTCGTTTGATTTTATGAAAACTGCTGACGAACGTGACTGATTTCAACAACGAGCCACTTTTATGCTACCCCAAGTGATATTTGATAGCGTTAAAATTTTCACTTTTACTACTGCCATGCCAACAGGGACGTGTGTGCGTCCACAGTAAAAACAAAATCGTACCAAGGATATAAATCGTAACTTACAGACAGAGCTCCATGGTAATCCGGGCCGATGGGTATCCAGCCGTTTGAACTTGACAATGACTCCCCAAGTTACATGTGCACTCCTTATCTTCAAAAACTGCACATACACAAATTTGAAAAACACAAAAAAAAACTGTAAATAATCACGGTAAATTCCTGCTAAAGGACAACAAAGGGCAAAATTAAGCCAACAAAACTGTGCAAACACACTTGGTAAACACCTAGAGCACACAATTCACTTGTTCACGATAACAGTATCCACTTAAGTTCAGTTTCACTGAATCCTTCCGTTCGCAGGATAAAGCTCTCCGACACTGGGACACTGTCTTCTGTATCCAAAAGTTAGGAGCTGTTGGATATCAGCAAGGATTTTTTTACATATAAAAAAAACATTTTCCTATTTTTTTGGTGGAAGGAAGCTTCAAGAAGGACTTCTTGCACGGTCACCGGATTCTTGGCGAATGAACCCCAAGAAGTTATCAGCTACTGGCAGGATATCAGACGCTGAAGCTCTTTTTCTGGCGTCATATCTTTACCACGTTCCGTTGCTGAGCAGCATTGTCCCGAGTCCAGTACTGCTTTTGTTTGGGGCTTCTGTGCCTTCATTCATCCTTTTTGGTTGTGCAAAAGTTTCCCAGTTTATTTATTATTGTTACTGTGAGAGAGAAGAGAGCGAGAGCTTTGGTCAGGTTGCCTGGGAAGCTTTAAGGACTAATTGAGAAGGAGCATTATTATTTACATATCCTAGGGTAGATATAGCAACAGGGGCTTGATGGTGTTAGTTTAAGGAAATGCAGTGACGTCGTAACTTTATGGATAAAATTGTAAGCCATTCGAAATCGTTATTGTTTCTCCACCAATCAATCATTTCTTTGTTTTAAATTCATATTAATTGTCTTGGGTTAAAACTTAATATTGCTTTCAAAAAACATTTTCTGGTAACGTGTTAACAGACACTTTTTGCTTTATTTTCAGGGTTCTAAAAACGTAGATAACTTCCAAATTCTACCAATCATTCTGCAAAATTGTAGCGAAGAGTAACTTATCACACTTGAACGTCTGGCCGACTATTCTTCTTTTTTCTTCTTTGATCCGTTAGCTGGCAGTCCGAGCAGGACGTCCCCGGAACAGTGGCGTAGCGTGGGGGGTGCCGAGGGGGCCATTGCCCCGGGCGGCGTAGATGTTGGGGGCGGCGGCCAAACTGGACAGAGCTAGAGATGCTGCTGGTAACATCAGGCCCTAACCATTGCCACATCGAGCACGATGTCCTGGCTGATGGTGTCTATAGGCCAAACCTAAATGGAAAGGAAAGTGAAGTGATGTGAAGTTAGGTACCATTCCATATAAATGTATGAGAGCAAGGACGGCGCTTTCATAAGTGAAAATGGTGCACTTGCACCGGGCGTAATTTCAGAAATTAAGATTTAAAAAAAAAATTGAAAAAGTGATCCCATTGTCATATATTGCACGAAATGCACCTTCTGTGGGTTTTACCATTGCCTTCTGCAAGGTGTGGCCAATGCAATTTCATTTAGTTCGCCTGATTTTGCCGTCTTTCCTTTCTTGGCTGGCACGATGCCATAGGTCATGATTTGTAATTCAAATAAGTCGTACTATTATAGATCACTACTTCGGCGAGAAACACCTGGATCGCCTCTGTTCTGAAGTTTTTGAAAGCGGCTTCTACGTCCAGTAAGGCTGTTAAGTGGACTGCTTTGTTATGCAAGACTTTACCGTAGAAACCAATATATGCAGTGCAGTGACCACCTATTCTTCTTCTTCTTCTTTAACGGCTCTACAACCGGGATCCGGTCCTGGCCTCGAGCAACCGTTCTCTCCACCGGTCCCGATTCTGAGCCGATGTCATCCAGTTTGGCATCCCTAGACTCTGAGCGTCCTGGTCCACGCCATCCTTCCAGCGAAGGTTGGGCCTCCCTCGCTGTCGCACCCCATAGGTCTTACCGCAGAGACCACCTATTATCCTTCGAAATATAAAGGATTGGAGAACGACAAAGAGACCTTCGTTATGGAGATTCCAGTTTGTAGCATTATTAGTGCTGGAAATAGTTAAGGAAGTGCAGCTTACAATGAAAATCATCGGAGAGCATTAATCCTAATTAATTAGCGAGAGAGTTTTGTGAGCTTAAAGCGTAAGTAAACTCAGCACAAAAGCAAGATCGCGAAGCAAATCCTGATTGGACAAAAGCAGGGGCGCGCTTTCATAGGTGCAACTGGTATATTTGCACTGGGCGCAATTGGACAGGGCTCAATTTCAAAAAAAGTGAAAGAAAAATTAAGTAAGTGCCTTCATTTTCAATGAGTGTTTGTGTCTTCTTTCATTTTCCTTTACTGCCATCAAAAAATGATAAAGTTGATGCATCAAAATTATCCAACCAAACTCTCCTATTTGACGGGTTATCATTAAAGCGTACGCCTGTGATGGAAGACAAGAATAACTCATGCATGGACCTTCTTTTTGTATCCATGTTTTTGTAAATGGTTCAAAACCCTTGTGTGGGTAATACCTAGCAAACATATATTCCTTATGATTGGAGTCCGTGACATAAAAGAAGGAAAATGAGCGCGCATATGAAACACGATAGGTGTCCATTGGCAGCTGACAGCGAATTGCCAAATTGGGTAAGTTCGTTCGTTCGTTCGTTCGTTTTTATACAAACAGAGTGACGTTGCTCTCTTGTATGAGACTCTCAATGCGCATGGAAACAGCGATTTTAAGATTCCATTCTTTTATGACGCGGGCTGTAAATGCTGAAGTTTGAGAAGGGCTCCAACAGCTGCCGCATTTGTCGTAAAAATCTCCTGTAATAGTATTGGGCTGCGATGATGGGAAATGAAACCTCCAGATATTGGAACAGGGAAGAGTTTAAGCTTAAGCTTGTGCGTCTACGAGCCTTTCTATCTAAAGACAGACTGAAATGAATTACAGAGAGAAACAGAGAGAGCTCTCTGGGTTTGTTATAGTTTATAATTTAGGCCAACCTTGAAGCACGGATATAGCCTGCGCCAAAACAATTGGAAATCTCAAAATCGGTTTTTTGAAGCGCAGTGAAAGTCTCAAAATTCTCACCACGAAAGTAGATTCGAAAAGAAAAGTGTATCTCGTCATTCCGATCGTTTAAAACCCCAAATCACCCGCTCATTTATATTTTCAATC
Source organism: Thereva unica (assembly GCA_949987705.1). Lineage (NCBI taxonomy): Eukaryota > Metazoa > Arthropoda > Insecta > Diptera > Therevidae > Thereva > Thereva unica. The sequence goes on along the minus strand of OX465283.1, from coordinate 127,306,967 downwards.
ACAATTATTCAATCCGTCTCACTACGCGACTCCTGTCCGTCCTGGTCAGGTGCTATGGTGGAGTGTTGTCCCCGGTAAACGAGTTTCAAAAGGGAAATTAAAATGCATGTGCGCTTGGATTTTTTTCCATACACGGAATGCTAATGTATGTGGAGTTGTCATTTCCTCGCCTGCGGGTAAAATTCCCATTTATTTTGGCGCGCACTATACCGAACATTCATTATGATTCATTGCGTTTACATGATGCCTTGAATTCTTGGATATAAAATTACTTGAAATTCAAGTTGGGTTTTCGATTCATTGATTAAAAGTATCAATTCGAAATTAGGGGGCAGCAAATTTATGGTTCGCCCCGGGTGGCAGAAATCCACGCTACGCCACTGCCCCGGAACGGTTACGCTGCTGTCGGTGCCGCTGGGTCTCGACCTCTTTTCACGATTCGATTCCATTCTTGCCGGTTTTTGGCGACGTCTTGAGCCTCGGCAACTGATAATCGTTGATTCTTTAGGTCACCCTCGATATTCTTTAACCAGGTTTTCTTTGGTGTCGATCGCTGGATTCTCCGGTTTGCGGGGCGGTCTCGCCAGAGAAGTTTACGTGGCAAGCGGTTATCATCCATTCGGCAAACATGTCCAAACCACTGCCTCAAGCATCGCTTAAGGAAGGACTCGAGACATCAAGAACGGTTTGAGCAGCGTCCACGTTTCCGATCCCTAAAGTGGAATCGGAAGGATCAACGTTCGGTAAAGGCGTGCTTTTGTTTTGATGCAATATTTGTTCGTTTCCTCCATATACACCAAATAAGTGAGGTGAATTTTGCTGTTGGCTAGCCGATGCGACTGTGAACGTCGGCCGTCGATGACACTTTCGTTTCCTTAACCAATGAGCCCACCGCTGTGCGCGCATTGATTTCAAACCAGCATGACTGGGCGATGAAAATGTCGTATAAGCTGTCCGTTGCTTCGGCATCCGTGTCGGCGTAGACGGCTCTATCGTCGGCGAACATTAAGTTGGTTACGAAGTTTTTGTCGTCGTATCGAACTTCGAGTCATCGCCTCGATCACAACGATGAAGTGAAGTGGCGAAGCGACGTCTCCCTGTCGGGCACCCTTTTGAATTGAGAACTCCTCGGATAAGTCGCTTCGAATACGAACGATGTCTGTTTGCTTTCGATATCCCCAAGGCCTTCAATAGAGTATGTCACCCCGCTCTATTGACTAGACAGTAACGACTTTCTTCTAAAGGATTGGATTGAGAGTTTCCTTTCTGACCGTTCAATCAATTTAATCCATCTCTGCAGGCGTTCCCCAGGGTTCAATTCTATGACCAGCTCTCTTCCTAGTTTTTATAAATGACCTGCTCTCAATCCCATCCAACTCCCTTCACAGCTTTGCTGACGACAGTACTCTGCCTTACTCGTATAACTTCGATAAAGCAAGACAAGCTCGTGCCAGACCTTGTCTGCATGATCGTAAACGTATATGTCCATTTCAATCAACAGGGATGTAAACGGGATTCTAGATTTGGGCCTCAAGAATCGTGCCGAATGCAACGCACGGAAAACGAAATACTGTATCTCCTCTAATAAAACGTGTTCCTCAATTCCTCCCGTTTCAGTGAACAGTCTAGAGCTGAAGGCAGAACCATCTCTCAATGTCCTAAGCTTAACATTAACCGAAGTACTGCGTGTACATATTCCAAATCGCTAAAAAAGCATCACAATGCTTGGGAGATTCCTTAAAAGATGCAATTTCCGCCTTCAGCCGACGGCCAGGGCTATATCTGCAAATCCTAAATTCGCCCCCACTTTTAATTTAACTCGTATCTCTGGGAAGGGCCCCTATTGGCACCTTAGCATGGCTGGAAAAGGTGCAAAACCGTGCCTTCCAACTCAGTTGTTCGACAATTTTTCATTGAGCCAAGGCAGGAATGCCGCCTGGTGAAATTCTACCGCATCTACAACTCCTTACTTCCTTGTAATGTCAAACATGCCACCTCGATACTTCTTATAACAAACATATTGTTTGTTAAGATTAGTGAAGTTGTTTCCCCCAAAATCAGGAAGTACGGCTCCCCTCGTTGACTCAATTCTTAGCGAGCAGCATCACAAAGCGCGTTCAAAGACCTCATACCCTATGATACTAACCTCTGAACTGTTAATACCTTCGACAGACTAGAACCAGGGCCGGACTAGACCAAGTGCCGCCCCCACGCCAATCGCAAGTTGCCGCTTCCTTAAGGCAAGCGTTTTTGGAAACTTAAATTTTTTACCTATATATAGGGTAAATATAATGATAATAATATTATAACATATTATATGATTATTTAATATAATGATTTCATACAATTATTATATAATTGTAGTGGTGAAAGATCTTTCTCAGTGTTAAAGAGAATAAAAAATTATTTACGTGCCAGTGTAGGTGACGAAAGACTTAATTCATTTGCAATATTGTGCATTGAAGCTGAGCTTAATCGATCACTAGATGTCGAATTGTTAATTGACGATTTTGCTCAGAAAAAAGCTCGAAAAGTACTAATTTAAAAACCGTAGAATAGTATGTATTAAAAAAATTAAATAAAAAAAATTTCATTCCAAAATATTAAATTTTTTTTTTCACATTATTGCCGCCCCTAGTAAGGTGCCGCCCTACGCCATGGCGTTGTTGGCGTAGGTAGGCGGTAGTCCGGCCCTGACTAGAACACATTTAGACATCAGAATGACGTAGACTCCATTTTATTTCCTTTGAATCGACGCTGTCTATACGGGTTCTAGCAAGATTTTTGGTCGTTCTGACCACCATATTGTAATAGAAAACTTTCGAAAGGGGGATGCCAGAAGCTGTATGGACTTTGGTACCACCTCCAATAGCAATGTGTAATACGTCGTTGGATAGGTCTTTTTGAGCTGAATATAAGTTTCTATGGCTCCGTAGTAATACGGTCAGAACTGTTCAAACCGTAGAACCTATTTCCATGACTAGGTATCAATGAACGCAGAGTTCCTCCACCTATCTATGATGATGATGAACGATGGTTCAGTTTTGGGGTTATGAGTCGTCATAATCGAAGTTTTTGGGTTTTTTTAAAACAAAAATGTCAATTTTGAAATATCAGGTGAGGTCCAGAATGGATAAAACCCTAACTTAATGGAAAGATTCAGGAGGAATTTTTTTTGCTTTTTGCTTAAAATTTGGTTCAATAGGTATTATCAGCCAATAATTTATTATTTTCAACCCTTAAGGGGGTAAAACTACCCCTACATTAAAATTGTAATTGAAAAAAATGTAAATGCATTTTTTTTTATATAAAATTGATTTTTATAATTGTAGGGGTAGTTTTGACCCCTTAGGGAATGAAAATAATTTATTTTTGCTTAACAGTACCCCCACAATCGAATTTGAAGCATAAACTTGAAAAAAAGTACTTAATTTTTACAATTTTTCTATTTTTAGCCGATTTAGGGGTGGTTTCAACCCTTTAGGGTTATCCCTTATCATAAAGTTCGCCTTGATTTAATACAAATCAACCACCTTCGCAAATAAATATTAAAAAAAGTGTATTTCATTGCATTAGTTTTCATTATTATTGACATAATCGCGAAAACACCCTAAAAAGGGGTGTTTTTTGCATTTTTAAGGGTGATGCCCATGTTTTAGGACCGCGGGACCCCGATTTTCGTGATCAGCGACCCCAAAAACCTTTAGGGTTCGATTTTCTTAACGGTGTTATTTTGGAACACCCCCCCCCCCGCGTTTTGAATGGACTAATACGTTAACATTCCTGTCTCAGCATTTTTCTAAGAGTTGTTTTAGTGTGATTGACCTTCGTCTCCCGAAGCTCCCTTGGTATTTGCCTAGTAAACTTTCTGAGATAGGTTCCACCCATGGTACAATAATTACAAGGTAAGCTCATAAGGGCCCTGTGACGTCACTCCGATCTTAGTTCACAAAGGAAAAAAGCTTTCTCGTGACGTTACTCAGATCTTTTCTTATATAAAAATGATAGAAGCTTTTCAAGATGGAAACAGAGCTTTTGCTTGCGAGCCTACCTTGTATTATTGTACCATGGGTTCCACCTTACTTTTTATGGAGGTTGTGAATGTGGAATATTCTATGGAAAATGAAATCCCTTTACAGAGTAGAACTTCGAGCAGAACTGGTTCATGTATTAAAATGTAATCGATACTACAGATGCATATAATTAAAAAAAAAAAAATAATAATAATAATCCTTTAACGCAGAGAGCATTGATATATGTACATGAAAGCTTTTCCAATTGACTCCTTCATTTGACCAAAGTTGATAAAGTATTAAGAGGAGAGCCAGTCAAAATAAGCGCATTCCAAAATCAGCCATTTGAATCTCTTTCTCAAGTCAACCTGGACATTTACTAAATTTTGCTAAGGAACTGCATGTGATACAGTCTCATAACAAACTTAACGAATGAATAAAATATCGCCGAAGGACTAAACAAAATAAAGGAAAAAAATTAGAGCTAAAATCAATTGAGTCTGTTTGAAGTCCGTAAGCTTTCAAGGCTGGGAAAGATGTTTGGGATTTAACCTAATTTATTTTTAAAATTGCTTAAATATAAGAAATAATCTAAGAAACATTTTTATTGCTATTTCTGAGAAGGATTTTTCTCTCTCTACATTTCCCACGCAATTCAAATAATTTCATTATCTCTTAAAGGATTAAAATTTCAGTCTGGATATTCAAATTATTCTGGCAAAATTGCGATGTTTTGCTGATTAATACTCCCATTTCTGCCGAGTGCCGGTGTACCCCAGCGCACAATTCTATTACTCGCTTTGTACCTAATATTTATAAGCGACCCTATCTTAATCCCAAATGACGGTACTTTCCATTGCACTAATGATAAGGTAAGTCAATCGTGTGCCAGATCATTCTTTCTTGATCGAGATCTAATTCTTACTTGGTACATACTCGTCAATATGGCAACTTTTGCAACTCCATAGAATTATCAAACCATGAAGGCCTGGTAAATCTCTCTTTATGCTTCTCTAATCCTTCAAGATGGTAATAGGAGACCTCAACGCCAAAATTGGAAGAGAGAACTGGCACAGACCGACCATTGGAAAGAAAGTCTCCACGAAATACCGAACGACAACGAACAACGTGCTATAGTTTTTGCAATGAACAAAAATATGATCGTCAGCTCAACATATTTCCCAAGAAAGGACATTCACAAATACACATGGCAATCTCCCAGCCAAAGATACTGCAATCAACTAGACCATATTCTCATAGACAGAAGGGCAGCTTCCAGTATCCTCCAAGTAAGATCCTGCAGATGTGCGAATTGTGAATTGGAACCCTTCCTAGTTAAAGCTAGATTCAGATGTCGACTGTCCACTCAAGAAAAAAAGAAACAACATACTGAAGAAATTCGACGTTGATCGCCCCAAGATCAGACCGTATTGGAGAGATACGGCAACTTTAGCAGAAAGGATAAGTCCAAGTCTAAACATAAATAATGCAGATACAGTTAGGGGAAAATGGGCCAGACTGAAGACAATACTGACGGATGTCACGAAGGAAATTGTAGGCTACAAACGTACAGCCAGATCCAGTGAATGGGTACGACGAGGAATGTAAAATAGCTATCGAAGCCAAAAATATAAATAGGAAAATATACATAGAGAGACCGTCGATGAGCAAGAAATTGATAAACGGGGAAACAAGAAGAGCCGCAAAAAAAATCTGCAGAAGAACAGACAATTCCTCAACAATTAAATCTTGAGTGCAGAGGAAAACTTTGCTCAAAGCAAAACACAGGAAGCATACAGGGAAGTAAACTTCTTCAAGGAAGACTTCAACCCTCCTCCGGTATATATAGAACAAAATAAGGCACTATAGTCACAGGCAGCGAAGATATAAAGAAAAGATGGAAGGAATTTTTTAGAAAGCTGCTGAACGGAAATGAAAGCATCCGACATGTTCCAAAACCCCGTCTACAAAAAAACGATGACACCGGAGAAACAAATGTACCCAACCCACCCTGGAAGAAGTACAAAGTGCCATACGAATCTCAAGAAACAACAAATCTCTAGGAATTGATATCATCCCAACAGAGTTGATCAAACAAGGAGGCGAATCGCTCTCATCAGCTATACACGAATTACTATGCTGCATATGGAGGAAAAAATGACTGAAGAATGGGAGCAAAGCATTATCTGCCCAATACACAAGAAAGGGGACAGATTCAACCGAGGAAACTACACATCATATCTCTTTTAAGCACAGTATATAAAATAATGACCAATATAATTAAGGCCGGACTGGAACCTTATGCAGAAGACGCAATAGGTGAATACCAAGCTGGATTCAAAAGAAACAGGTCAACAACGGACCAACTCTTTCTAATAAGGCAAATCCTCCGAAAATGCTGGGAATACAACATCGACGTGTATCAACATTTCGTCGACTTCAAACAAGCATATGGTAGCATCGACAGGGAACAATTGTATACGAACTACACATCCCCTTAAAGATAGTAAAATTAACAAAAATGACAATGGAAAATACAAGGTGTGCAGTCAGAATACAAGGAGAACTGACGGAATCCTTCCCAGTCGAGCAAGGCTTAAAACAGGGCGATGGGCTGCAACCAATGCTATTTAATCTCTGCCAAAAGTAGTAATTCGCAAAGTAAACATTGATCCGAACGCAACCTTGCTTAACAAATCGAAACAGTTGCCAGGATATGCCGATGATATAAACTGACTTGCCCGATCATTGTCATAACTTAGAGAAATATTCACAGAATTAGAAGATGGAGCCAAACATATAGGGCTGCAAATAAATGCAGACAAGAGAAAGATTCTAATTTAGTCAAGGGTGGAAAGACGAAGAAGAAACCACAATACCACCTGGGGGGAATATAACGAACGAGTAAGCCAATTTAACTACCTGGGGTCCATAGTTAGCGAAGACAACGATGAAATGATAGGCGTGCAAAGAAGAATAAACACCGCAAACAGGACATACTTCCCACTACTGCCAGTAAAATAAGAATTTACCAAAATAAGAATTTACAAATCCATCATACGTACAATAGCTATGTATGGGTGTGAAGCATGAAGTATCACCCAAAAATCCGCGTACAAAATGAATATATTTGAGAGGAAGGTTTTCCAAAGGATATACGGCCCAATCAATGAAGCCAACGCATGGAGAATACGCTACAATCACGAATTGTACGACTTATACAAAGAGTGTAAACTTTCAATCCATGCCAATCTTCTACGTTTACGTTGGGCCGATCATGTCCAAAGAATGGATGACTAGAGTATACCAAAAAAAGCCCTGTACCTACTACCAGATGGCAAAAGACCATTTGCCAAACCACGGTCAAGGTGGGAAGACGGTGGTGGGAAGATGTTAAGGCCGATGCAGCAAAACTGTTCAATACGAGAAACTGAAGAGAAGCTGCGAAGCAGGGAGACATCAAGAGGAATAAGCTGATGGAGCCCAGGCTCTAATTGGGCTGCAGAGCCACCGAAGAAGAAGACCAAAGGTTTAGAAGACAGCAGGCTGGATTCAGAAGGGGCTGCTTCTACATATTCCATATTAACTAACACCTTGTGAAATTTAGTGGGGCAGTCTACTGAATTACGATCGCCCTTTACCTTGCTTTCGTAGACTATGGAAAGCGTTCGACTCGGTTAATAGAGGTTTTATATGGTAGGCATTACGGCAACGTAGACTGCCTAGTAAAATAATAAAATTGATAAAAGCCCTATATAGTATATTCCAATTCGCCTTACTCCCTAAGTTACCAAGGCTCAATGCAGAGTTCTTCACAATGGAAAATTGTCCGACTGCTTTGAGCTGAGTTCGCCATTACTCAGGGTTCTAGATAGTAGAACTGGCGGTATTTATTTTGAAGTGTAATTTAGGACAGAAAATAATTATTTTAAAACCAGTTTTCACCTAATTCTAATATTACAGAAAGTTTGAATAAATATTGTGGTTATTCAGTTTAGAATAATTTCAAGATTCTATTATTACGGCTGTGCGCCGTAAACTAGTTCACCCTGCGGTACTTTGGGATAACCCAAATTATGAGATCATGAAGGGCAAGAAGTTCAATAGAATTTTTGCTGTAAGAATCTCTTCTATAATGTTGACAATTATAGAATGTTCCTGCGTAATACCAACGGCAAGTAGCCATTCCATTTCAGACTCATCTTAGCGTTAGTGGTGGATTTCTCTACTCCAAGACATATTGGTACTAAATAGAGGAGGGTCTCCAGCCCTGGCGTGTCGGCGAAGTGCGGATGGCCACGACTTACCTCAAAAAGTACATAGCTTTAGTTGCAAGAACGGAGTCTCCACATAAAATAACGTTAAAACTAAATTGCTCTATTTTGAGCAAAAAAGTTCTTTTTATTTTTCGATTACACCCTCCTTGAAACTGAAGCTGAAAGGTCCTTATTTCAACCTAAAAATCCTGTGGAAGCTTTTAAGCTCAAAGTATTCGTTAAGTTTCCACCAACCCGCACCGGCTTCCAAGAAGTATGTGGCTCCGATACGCACATATACAATTTCCCAACCAATTTCAGTAGTATCAACTGCCACTGGTTCTCCTATTTCCAGTAGGGTGTCGCCATTGATGAAGTGTGACAAACTGTTTCCTTATTACGGACTTCCTTTCGCATTCCATTCTGAAGATTGTATTGATTTATTATTTTTACAACTTTACAGATCTAAGGAACTTGTTGGACCCTCTTAGTGCCGTTTCCTGACAATGGCATTCAAGGCATTCTTCCAATTTGGAAAGCGCCTCTTTTATTGATTTTTTTTATAAGGCCAGGGATGCTTCTCCTGTCCCATGTCGTAGTTTCTAATAATCCCGTCTTTCGGATGAGGATCTGACGAAACAAAGATGTGTGGAGGATTACAGCAGCAGAAGAAATTTGTGTTGACGAGCAAGGATAAAGTTGAGTCTATAGACCAGGAATCTTTTGGGTGAGATTAAGATCCCTACAAGATAAAGTGAATTATGTTAGGATGTTGGGATTTCTTTTGGGGCAATGACAGAGCACCACCATCAAGGTCAGGATCCTGTTCCATTCTGACCTGTTATAGGCATCATTGTAAATATATAGCTAACTACATGCTAATGTAAATTTACGTGATGTGTCGGCAAGATACGCTTTTTGTCCAAGCTAATTAAGGATAAAATCTAATTTATATAATTTGCGTGTTTGAAGTTGGAAAGAATTTATCTTTGGCAGATGCTTTCCCAAAAATTTGTTTAAAATTTTTATCTTGTTCTAGGAAAATACAAAGTTGTTTCTTTTGATTAGATTTTTTAAAGCGTTTAAAGTTTACAAAATGAAACAGCCAGGAATTTCCTCTCAGGATATATACATAGACCAGAGGAACACAAATTAACTTCAGGCATTATTTTCATTTTATTAGGGACATCAAAAGATATAAGAGAGTATTTAAATTATTCCTGTTCTATGTTGTTGTTTTTTTCGTTGTGTTTTTGACTAAAATTATCTTATGGTGTGTAGATTTTATTGAGTGCGGAGAATGCTTTGTTTGGGGGTGTTGTACACGTTATCTTCTCTGGGTAGTTGGTATAGTGTCTGGTCTGGTCCCATTCGTCTTCTCATCTTAATAAAATGCAATTTGAGAAGTAGAATATTAGTAAAAAATGCTAGTTACCACCTACTTTATGTCACGATGTATTATGCGATATTTACTTACTTATATGGCAGTATTCTTGGAGATATAATTTTAAGATTCGAAATCTTCCGAAGCATCGTAAGAAGAAGTTTCCAAATTTATAGTATTTGATCAAAGCCAGAGCCGCATTGTTACGGCAGTGGGTATTGTATTGGATTCCTCCATCTGACCGCATATTCTCTAATCGGGCTGGCTCCTGGCGTTCTTCCTCGGCATCATCAGTAGATCTCGTGATCTCTATTTGTTATAGTCAGCTCAAGTTTTTCCAGTCGGTGTTATTACAGTGAAAGTAAAATTGAAACTTTTCCAAAATCTTCTCGTAAACAACCTGTATCTTAGTGGATAATACCGATATGCCTCTCCCTGACTTTCCAATATGGCGGCCACCATAAAATGGCGATTACCTTTTACTTTACAACCCCTCTAACATGGGTATTAAATGAAACAGTATGACGAGTAGAATACAGTAAGCTATATGGCGTCATTTGAAATCCAATGTGGGATCCCCACGAAGTGGCGGATTACTTTTTCTTTACAACCACACGATATGGGTGGCATTATCTTTAATTGAAAGTCGGTTCGGTATTTTTTATCATGCTGCGAAGGATCAATCAACCAAGACTTTGCAATGGTACCAGATTGTCTGTGAAATAGGTTATGAACAATGTGATCGAAGCTTCCATTATCAAGAGAAAGTACCAAGATGAAGATGTTTTGATTCTGATAATTTCAATGATTACAAATGATATGTCTTTTGAATTTAAGCCATCAATTTCCGATTCCACTTGCCTTCGCAATGAAAATTAGCTAGGTGCAAGGAAATACATTGGAAATTTGCGAAATCAATTTAGGGTATCCGTGCTTTTCACACGGTCAACTATATGTCGCCTGCTTTCGCATTGGCAAACCATCAGCTTTGTTCGTATACCTACGGCAGCGGTTTTCAAACTGAGGGCGCAACCCCCAAGAGGGACGCTTATAACTTAAAGGGGGCGTGGATGATTTCGTATTTTTGACTTTTTTGACTCATTTTTTAATTTCCACTTAAATGTTATTGTGTCTTTTTTATTATACATATCATCGCTATCTAGACCTTCGGTATTTCAACACTAAATAACATTTTTCAGCCAATTTCGACAAATGTACACGATTCCGAAACGTCATTTACTATCATATTAGCTATGAGTATATTCACATTGAAAAAACGCGATGAAATTGTAGCGCTTATCGTAAAAATATGGGGGAAACTATGCACCTTCAGACGAGTACGAGTACGGGTATGCAGTGACTCACCAGCGCTCCAATGAAGATGCTGAAGCGGTAAGAGAGAGTGTTTCCGATAATCCAAATATGTTGAATAGCCGCCGATCTCACGAGTTAAACGCGATCTGTAAGGAGAAGCAAGATCTTCATCTCCCCCCATACAAAGCGAAACCCGAAACTTATTCAAAGATTGTTGTAAATGGACAAGCCGCGTTACTTGCCATATGGAAATCCCGTCGCAAGAATGAATTACCAAGTTTATAGCAGAAAAATTAAATCGATTTAACTCAAAGTTACGTCGAAATTTCGAATTAGCGTATAAACGGACATTTCTTACAAATCGGGTTCTTACAAATACATTCTTATAACTATGGCTTAAGCCGAAACATTTCGGTTTAAGCCATAATTCGAATTACCTCGTTTATAGGGTAAAAAATTTTGGATGATCCATAATTCGAATTATTTTGGGAGTAGCTATAAACTAGGTAAATGTGATACCGAGCCCGAATTTTGATCACGAATGTAGTTAGCTTTACACTCTCTGGCGGAGTCAATAAACAAAACTGTCGAATTTTGGGAAACAAAAAAACACGACATTCACGAAAAACCACTGCACGATAAGGAAGTCACTGTCTGGGCCGGAGGTTATTCAAAAACCACCATCGCACCACTTTTCTTCAAAGTTCGGCGGCGCACGCTATCGTTGGATGTGTTGGTGCACTTTGTGCGTCCGAAAATGCGTGAAAAAGGTCTAACGAACCTATTTTCAACAAGTCGGCGCAAAATTCACTTATTTTATTGGAGGGCCCAAGGCTTTGTTTTTGTGGCAGGGGGGCCGCAGTATCATAAAGTTTGGAAACAATGACCTACGCAGAAGACGGCAAAATGAAAAAACATTGTATATGGTAAGGCATTGCAATGAACATCATAACATTTAAAAAATTTAATTGATTAGGCCATTACAATTACCATTAAACTGTAAATAACTGAAATTAATAATTTCGACCCTAATTGATATCTCTTTTGCTCTTTCATTGTATTCTCCAGTCAGTTAATTAATTTTAGGCAAAACTAGGAACCTGGAACATAATGACGGAAACTTTCGCATTTTTTATTACAAATTTCAGGTACATTATATCGTGATGAGTTCATGATGTTCATTTTTAGGCCACTTATACTGATTTTCTTTTATTAATAAGGCATCTGTAATATTTACCTGGAAATTAATGAGTAGCATTGGTTTCATATTTTAGCTATAGAAGCCAACTATTCTCAATGGCAGTACCAAAACACCAATATACAATTCGCGTGTAGTACTTCTTGATTTATGATTGATTCTATACAATTTCAGCAACTCTAAGTCCATACCTCACAAAAACGAGGAATATGTACAGTTTTGTTACTTTTCGTTTCAACGGCTACACACATCTACTGGTTCGAGACAATCGTAATTTAATATTAACTGGAACACGCCAGTGTCATACAGTTGCTTAATTATGAGTTATATCAATATACATATATGTATATAAATACTATAGTCATATGTTCTTTTTGCTTTTACCTTCTTCTGTGAGGCTGTTATCATTTCACATTTTCGGTACACATAGCACCCTCCTTGCGTTTAACGACATTGTCAAATCCAAGGAGGAAATCCAGTTGTCAAAGAAAAAATTTAACATTTGGATGGCGTGATATATTTTTGCCAAATGCAAGACGAAGGCCCCTGTGCTGAATGTCGAGTCGTGATTTATGACAAGTTTTTTGAGTTGAAGAAAGTGGCGTTTCAGACGAATTGCGACTTTCAGCATAGGGGGCTAAACTCGCACTTAGCACTTCCACTCTAGGCCACTTTGCTGAAAATCGTAATTCGATTAAAACGTTACTTCCTTCAACTCAAAAAACTTGTCACAAATCACGACTCGACATTCAGCACAGGGGCCAATATCGAAAGAAAATCCAGGCACGGCATGGAATGGTTGGGATGCATGGTACCAAAACGTCTTCTCTTTTGTGATTTCCTTTAAAAATTGTTGCTCCGATGATGTTGTTTTTCAGTTCCTGGACCCCAAGGAAGAAGCCATTAAAAAGATGTGATTGGTTGATATTCTACAACGTTACTGGTTCGACTTTCAATTGGAAATTGTAAGCTAGCAATCCGGGGAAATCCACCGAGTTTAAAAATTCGTAGTTCGGGATATCATCTTGGCTAGTAATGGAATCCACCGAACGTCATCAATTCGGCAACAATTTCACCTTTAATTTTGAAATTCAATTCGTCGATGTGTTCGCGGCCAATATAGCACGCTCACTCAACCAAACATGTTGTTTTAGTCCAGTCAAAATAGACGAAAAAACGCCATAATTGGAAGATAATTCCGAAGTTGCTGAAAATTGGAACAGCCGTTAAAAACATTATTATACGTAAGCTGTAGAGACTGCCACGCGATTGGGCGGCTGCAAACTTTTTTATTCAAGGTCAAAGGGTCAAAATATCAGTTTTTTGCAAATATATGCTAAACCGTACGTCTTATCAGAAAATTGTGTTTACAAAGTTTGTAGATTAGGCGATTATCTACAAAAAAATATATTATACATTTTCTCGTAGGAATTGCCATTTCTGAGATATTGTCGTTTTAATAAGTTAAAATACTCATATTCTATCATTCCCGACTTGTAAAGGTCATCAGAAGTTTAATAAATCCTTTGTTGGAGTACGCGGCTAATATTTTCAGGGGTGATTCCTGGATATATTTGGAGAAAAAAATTGTTCTACAGAGGGCGGCTATCTCCACTATCCACTAAGATACAAGGTGATTAGGGAAAAATTTTTGTTTTTTTTTTTAAATTTACTGAAATTTGAATAACTCCTAAAGTAATTATGATAGAGTAGCCTAATTAGGCTCATCTTTTAGGTAAATGTGTATTCTTTGATTTGGTATAAATTACAGCAACCTGAGTGACTCCGTTCAAAAAATATGTAGGCTCAAACCAAACTGGTTTGAGCCTTATATTTTTTGAACGGAGTAACTCAGGTTGCTGTGATTTATACCAAATAAAAGAATACACATTTACCTAAAAGATGAGCCTAATTAGGCTACGTTATGATAATTACTTTAGGAGTTATTCAAATTTCAGTAAATTTAAAAAAAAAAAAACAAAATTTTTTCCCTAATCACCCTGTATCTTAGTGGATAGTGGAGATAGCCGCCCTCTGTAGAACAATTTTTTTCTCCAAATATATCCAGGAATCACCCCTGAAAATATTAGCCGCGTACTCCAACAAAGGATTTATTAAACTTCTGATGACCTTTACAAGTCGGGAATGATAGAATATGAGTATTTTAACTTATTAAAACGACAATATCTCAGAAATGGCAATTCCTACGAGAAAATGTATAATATATTTTTTTGTAGATAATCGCCTAATCTACAAACTTTGTAAACACAATTTTCTGATAAGACGTACGGTTTAGCATATATTTGCAAAAAACTGATATTTTGACCCTTTGACCTTGAATAAAAAAGTTTGCAGCCGCCCAATCGCGTGGCAGTCTCTACAGCTTACGTATAATAATGTTTTTAACGGCTGTTCCAATTTTCAGCAACTTCGGAATTATCTTCCAGTCAAACCTCTAATTTGACTGGACTATTTGTAATTTTGAGCAATGTGTATTTGATTCAGTGAATTTACAAAAACCGAAGGGAATTTCGCCATTGCCCATTTCCAGCGATTGTTTTGAAAATACTATGGCTCCTTTGTTTTAGAGAAGCTTTTTAAATTAAACACGTTGTTTTATTAATACTTCACTTAGTAGTTTATTGTAACTAACAATTATTATTTCATCACAGTTTTTTATTAATTGAATAAATTATATTTGTATAATAGATATATATATATATATTTTTAGAGTCACTCGGATTTTTATATCTTTATGTCACGCACGCACGATGTCACAGAGAGCCTTTTTTGATAAGAGTGATAAAAACGGAGATGCCGGAAATTGGCTATTCCCCGATAGACACGATGCGGGCGGAACGGAACAGAGAACGGTAAGATCACTGAACTTTAAGTTCGGTGATCGATGGAGTGTTCCGACTGATCGTGATTATTGTGTGGGAGGCTGTTGTGTGACTTTGCGTAAACTTGGTAATTAAGTTTACGCGGTCACTACATACTCCCCCCCCCAGCGTAGCGTTAACGAAATGTTACCGCTTTAGACGGCTTAGCTTCGTTGTCGCGGTCACAACCGAAGGCTGGCTTTAGCCTGTCAATGGATATTGACTTGGTTGTGCCGTTCAATTTGACGACGAAGTGTTTTCGTAATCGTTTGATTACTTCATATGGGCCCTCGTATGGAGGTTCGAAAGGTTTTCGAACTCTGTCGACTCGTATGAAAACGTAGTCGGCGTTCTCCAGGGCTTCTGGCACGTAGACATCCTTTTGGACGGGCTGCCGAGGATGTATTGCCTTAATGTTCTGCATGTGAGAACGAAGGCGAGAGAGGAATTCTGATTCTTCGATTGGATTCTCATCCGTTGGGATAGAAATCGAATTGGGAAGTCTCAGATTCTGACCGTATACGAGCTCGGCTGGTGAGCATTGTAAGTCGGTCTTAATTGCCGTGCGTATGCCTAACATGACAAAGGGCAAGTCTTCACTCCAATGAGTAGTGTTGTCCCTTGCCATTAAGGCTGCTTTAAGTTGCCTGTGGAACCGTTCAACCATCCCGTTTGCTTGTGGATGGTAGGCGGTGGTCCGGATTCTATGAGTGCCGAGTAATTTGGCAACTTCATTGAATAGTTTCGATTCGAACTGCGTACCTTGATCGGTTGTGATCTCGAGTGGTACGCCGAATCGTGGGACAAATTCAGTGACGAATTTCTTTGCCACTGTTGAAGCTGAGATATCCCGAATTGAGTATGCTTCAGGCCATCGCGTGAATCTATCGACTATCGTTAAGATATAAGAGTATCCACGAGATGGGGGTAGGGGTCCCACTATATCCATATGGATATGGTCAAATCTATTATTTGGAAGTTTGAAAGCTTCCAATGGAGATTTGGTATGTCGTGAAACTTTGGACTTTTGGCAACCTAGGCATGATCGAGACCACTCATTGCAGTCTTTATTGATCGATGGCCAGAAGTATTTCTTGGTAACGGCTCGTCTTGTAGCACGAATACCAGGATGGGAGAGACTATGTTCGGAGTTGAACGCTAGTCTGCGTAAGGAAGTGGGTATATAAGGCCTTGGAATGCCTGTACTATTTTCACACCACACCTGATGGGCGGTAAATGGTATTGGTGTGAGGACTAGTTTTACCCGTGAGCCGTTGCTGGGGTGCTCTTGTAGAGACTTTAGCTCTGTGTCACCTTGTTGAGCCTGAGCCAGTGTAGGCAGGTCGAAGGTGACCGAGTCGACGTTGTCGGTTGCTAGTGAGCTAGACAAGTAGTCTGCGACAACGTTTTGTTTACCCGACACATGCCTGATGTCTGTGGTAAACTGAGAGATTAGACCCAAATGTCTGGTCTGTCGAGGGGATCGTTCGGTCTTTGTGTGAAGGGCGCGAACCAGTGGTTTGTGATCAGTATAGACCACGAAATTGCGTCCTTCAACGAAGTAACGGAAGTGTTTGATCGCTGCATAGATTGCGAGAAGTTCGCGATCGAATGCAGAGTACTTCCGTTCTGTTGGTGACAGCTTTTTGGAATAAAAAGCTAGTGGTTGCCACCGATGACCGTTGAATTGTTCCAAAACGCCTCCGATTGCATAATCAGAGGCGTCAGTCGTAAGACTGTATTTTGCATCCTCGATTGGATGGTTCAGCAGAGTTGCTTCAGCCATCGAGGTTTTCACCTTGAGGAATGCCGCCTGACATTCTGCTGGCCAGTCAAAAAACTTTATTGGCACGTGAGCGGTTGAGAAGGTCTCTCAAATGCTCGTTTATAGGCACCAACTGTTCAGCCAATTTTGGGATAAATCGGTGATAGAAATTCACCATTCCCAAAAACTTCTGGATCGATTTGACAGAAGTTGGAGGTGCGAGATCAACGATAGCCTGAACCCGATCGGGGGATGGAAGTATTCCATCCTTTGTGATGCGGTGGCTTAGAAACATAATCTCTGTTGCACCAAAAACGCATTTCTCTAGCTTGATGGTTAAACCGAAGCTATCGAGGCGTTTAAAGAGCTCTTCGAGGTGAACGATATGTTCATCCTCGGTTTTACTGGCGATAAGTATATCGTCCAAGTATACATAAACGAAGTCGAGATCTCTCGTAACTTCATTTATGAACCTTTGAAAGGTTTGTGCTGCATTCCGTAGGCCGAATGGCATACGTGTAAACTCATATAGGCCGAATGGCGTAATGAGTGCAGTTTTATGCACGTCTTCTGGGGCGATTGGTATGTGATGGTATGCACGTACCAAGTCAACCTTCGAAAAAATTGTGCAGCCGTGAAGATTCACGGAGAAATTCTGTATATGCGGGATCGGATATCTATCCGGCACAGTGACAGCGTTAAGGCGACGGTAGTCGCCGCATGGCCTCCAATCATGTGAGTCCCGTTTAGGGACCAGATGAAGCGGAGATGCTGCGGGGGACGACGAAGGTCGACAAATCCCCAATTGGACCATATGGTCGAACTCTAGCTTTGCCACCTTCAGTTTCTCCGGATGGAGTCGCCGAGCGGTGACAAATGGTAATTGCCCTTTAGTTACAATGTGGTGTTGCACATTGTGTTTAACCGGAAGGTTAAAATTGGGCGGTTTCGTTAACGAAGCGTACTTCGTTAATAGCTCTTTGTATATGCCAATAACTCGGCATGGAAATGTTTCGGGGTTGTAGTCGACGGTAGCGCACACGTTAATTCGAAACTTCGTGTGCTTGTCGACTAAATGCCGATATTCAAAATCGACGGACAATTTGAACTTCGTTAAGAAGTCCGCCCCGATAATGGCTTTAGTGGTGTCGGCTATAATAAAGTTGTAAACATATCGTCGGCGTAAGCCGAGTTCAAGTTCAAGCAACTTTGTGCCGAAAGTTCGGATCAGTGATCCGTTGGCCGCGTACAGAAGGACGTTCGGGATACCGTTATGGGCCGGGAACGCCTTGGCGGGAACAATTGAAACGTCAGAGCCCGAATCAATCAGAAAGTCCATCCGATTGTTGGTGTCTCTGACGAATAAACGGTATGAGCGGCCGGTTATATGCTCGCTCATGTCGACCCCCTGACTCTTTAGTTTTTTTTAGGGGTGGTGGCCTTTTTCTTCGCCGGTTTGGCTTGGCCACCACCGAAACTGCAGGGGGGTTTGCAGGTGCGAGCTTCACTACCGTAACGGTAGTGAAAATAGCACAAGCTTCCCCTGGCTTGGTTGGTCCCTGTTGGCCGAGTGGCCGAGGGCTGACGGGAGCTGCCCTGTCGGTTGGCAGGTGTTCGGCTCCTTGGGCTGCGCTGGTTTCGGTCGAGTTTGTCCAGCCGGGCCGTCAGCCTATTGATGGCGCTTTGCAGCGCCACCAATGTGGGCTCCGAGTTGGTCGGTGCTGCGCTGACGGCGGACGCGTATGAGGCGCCTCCATGTGGAAGCACCTCCCAAACCTTGTCCGCTATGGCGGCCAGTGCGGGTAACGACTGGTCAGCAGCGGTGGCCAACGTGACCTGGATGGCCTGTGGAAGCCTACGCTCCCACAGGTTCCGGATCAGGTCGTCGTTGACTGCTGCCGATCCTCCGGCTAGTGCCTTGAGAGCCTGGAGGAACTCAGAAGGTTTTCGGTCTCCAGGCTCTTGCACTGACAGCAACTGCTCGAGACGGCGTTTCTCCGAAGTGCCGTACTTCTCGAGCAGGTACTGTTTGACTTCCTCGTATGAGGACTCAGAACAATCTACGGTGCTTAGCCGCATTGCCGTTACCGCCTCTTCAGGCAATGCGGCCATGACATTGTAGACCTTAGACGAATCTGACCTGCAGCCCGCTATTTTAAACATAACGTCTGCCTGGTAGAACCAGGAAGCGGGTTGGTGTACCCAGAACTTCGGGATATCCAGTTTCGTCAGTTTGACGGCACCGACTTCCGAAGTTCCGGGTTTTGACTCTTCCGTGCGTGGAACGTCATGCTCCATTAGGTTATCCATAATAATTTGTGGTAGTGACATTTTTAATAAAAACAACAATTCAAAACTCTTAAATTTCGCAAAGGAGGAAGGTAACCAGAGAAACGAATCGGTATAAAAAAACCAATGAAAAGAAAACAAAATCCAACACTATAGAAGTAACTCGAAACACCTGCTTTTTCTCTCGGCGTAATAGAGAAAAATAAAGCGAAAAAAAAATATATATATATATGTACGTATCACAATAGAGCAACGTTCATGCAGAATTTGTAAATTGCTTTTTATCAAAAAAAAATGTGTATAGTATATATGTACCTATGTATATAAATCAACTTAAATATTAATTTAAATAAATTCAAAATTCATGCAAAATTTGTTTCTTTGTTTTTTAAAATCAAGAAAATGTATATATGTGTATGTATGAAAATAAACTTAAATATTAATGTAAATAATTTCAAAATTCATGCAAAATTTGTTTCTTTGTTTCAAAGATATGTATATATTTATACGTATGTATGTAAACTTAAAGAGAAAAAAAATATTCAATAATGCCAAAAAAAACTTTTAACTGTAACTGCTTTTAACTTAATTACTGCAACGCATGCAAAAGAAAAATTCTAAAATAATAAAAATGATATTGATTTTCAACAAAAGTAAATAATAATCGATTATCTGTTATGCTGGCTGATGACTTGTCCAATTTCTTCCAATAATTCTCCTAACGTCTGCGTATTTATAATAATCTGCTGCAGTCCAACTGCACTTTGTATTATTTAATAGGAATTTTGTATTCTCTTTATAAATCTTTGTTTGTCGAAAGAGAAAAAGAAAAACTTTTACAGCAACTATTAATTACTTGGCCGTAATTGATGTAAATGACTTCTTATTTTCGGCGTTGCTTAATTTGAGGGGAAAAATATTATTTTATCCCCGTTCTCAAAAACAATATTTATTGTGAAGTGTTTCTCACGCGTGCTTTGGGGTCGGGGTCACCAATATGGCTCCTTTGTTTTAGAGAAGCTTTTTAAATTAAACACGTTGTTTTATTAATACTTCACTTAGTAGTTTATTGTAACTAACAATTATTATTTCATCACAGTTTTTTATTAATTGAATAAATTATATTTGTATAATAGATATATATATATATTTTTAGAGTCACTCGGATTTTTCTATCTTTATGTCACGCACGCACGATGTCACAGAGAGCCTTTTTTGATAAGAGTGATAAAAACGGAGATGCCGGAAATTGGCTATTCCCCGATAGACACGATGCGGGCGGAACGGAACAGAGAACGGTAAGATCACTGAACTTTAAGTTCGGTGATCGATGGAGTGTTCCGACTGATCGTGATTATTGTGTGGGAGGCTGTTGTGTGACTTTGCGTAAACTTGGTAATTAAGTTTACGCGGTCACTACAATACTTTTCCGTTCTGCACTTCGGCATGCATGTTTATACTTAAATTGAGTAGTACCTGGTGAGGTTTCCACAAATCGGACAACATGAAAGAATTTTTGGCGAAAATCACCTGCTGCCAACAGAATCCTCGCATCACCAAACCGGTTTTGATTGCTTCGTAATTCTTGCATCGTTCGGTCTAATGCTTCTAAAGGCGCAGTGTGCTATGCTAATAATAACAATTTCACTGAATATAGACAACTGATTTACTTTGTTATTACTGCGTAACCCTTTGTCAATTCAGAATCACAATCGAATTGCCTTGGTGCTTATTTGGTACATTTCGACAAAGCTCAGGGGGATGAGTATTAAAAAATACAAAATAGAGCCAATTTTATCATTATAATTGTATATAGCTTCAAAGGTAAAGTTCGTACTATAAAAATTGTCCAGATAATCAAAGGATATTGTCTAAGTTTCCCAATTTAAAAAAAAGTTCGTCTATCCTAAACCTATACACAGCCGGCCTTTTTGTAAACCTAACGGATACACCCTGTATACAAGCTAATGACTTACTTTGACTCCACCAGATGTCTACTCATCTGAGAAAACTTCAGAAGATGAGTGAGGTTTTATAATGCCTTTGTTCTTAAACATACCTTGCACGCGAATAAGCCATGTCCTTTCTCTTATCGCTTTCAGGCCGATAACGTCAGATTTCAATATTTTGCACACTATATATTGAAAAATCAGTTTACAATTCTTTTCAGAGTGCTAATTTTCCAGGAGCGAATTTTTATATCATCGTTTAATTTCATAAGCTATTGATTAAAAGTGACTTCTGTCAAATAAGAGGGTTAAGATGTGTTTATTAGAATCACACAAACTTTCATTGAAAGGACTAAACCTTTGTCTTTACAACATTGATTGGAAGGAAATCTAACGAATTATTGAATAGAGTTTCATCGAATTAATTAATTATAGAATAAAATCTATCGCGAATAGAAACCATTTTTTTTTATGTGACACACTAGAGACTTAGGGAAGGCCCCTTTGTACTGTCGACCATGTATTTTTTTTTTTTTTTTGAAATGTCGAACAGCAGCTCTAGTCGGAAGATAGAGAGAGAAGTGAAGGAAAGAACTGTCACAACCTAGCTGCGGTATTTTTATTTCACCTACTCCCAACCATTTTGCGACTCTGACATCGGGGCATCGAGAACAACTCGCTGGAGTGTTATGCCTCCTGAAACGAGTTGAATCTCATCAACCAACCGATGGCATGCGCTTGGTGGAGCGGGGAAGAGAACTAGTGAAGGCTATGACAGGAGGAATCAGGAATGCAAAGAGGGAAGAAGAAAGAAGGAAAGTTATGTAGGCAGGAAATTGGGAAAGGCTCGGACCGTGGCACCGCCGGGAATCGAACCCGGGACCTCTGGGAATAGTAGTCAGGCGCCTTACCCCTAGACTACCGAGGCCACGCGACACGTTGTTTTACTAATAGAAGCCTCACCATAAATTTCTACAATCATTCGGTGACAAATTTTTTTCGTATTGAAGGCATAATTGGGCCTTATAATGAACGGATTTGAGCGCAACAAAACGGATTGATCTGTCAAATTGGTTTTCCCGACATATATTTGAGACCTGACCGATTATAATGAACGCATTCAAGCGGATTTGAGCGCATTCGTTTCTAAAAGATTAGAAATTGCCGCATTGAACTGTCAAAAATTTGATAAACATAACGTTAACAGTTGAAATACAAAATTGTTTACCGGCGACCAACTCGTCAACGAAGTTAAAAATAATGAAATTATTTATAAAAAAGCCGAAATTGGTATAAAAACAACAAAATGAAGAATTTTTTGCACTCTTATTTACAATAAACTTTGACGTTTGAATCCGAGCAGATGCGTTATTAGAACCAGGCAATTTCGTATCCGATCAAATGCGTTTTTTGACATTCCAATCCGCTCAGATCCGTTCATTATAATTGGGCCTTAAAGCAAAACTTCTCGATTTCACCCAAAGCTCATCTCTTTCTCGCACGAAAAATATATGACGACGATAAAAATTCACAAATGTAATGTAAATTTTTTGACAGATGCCTAGCTAATCAGTTGACGTTTATGATCTGAAATTTTTAGTCCCTGATGGTGCTATCTATTGGAAAATTTTACTTTTCTATTGTTCTCGTATATTGAATAAAATATAATTATCATTTAGATGTGTTTTTAAGATATCATCCCCTATGCAAAAATTTTACCTGGTAATGATATGAAATTAATTGCCGTAACATTATTCTTGCACATTACTGTTAGTTCACCCTCAATATCCCAAAAACAAGTCCTGAATAATAACTAAACAGAAGGATGTTCATTTTGTGCCTTTTAATTGACTACCAGTGCAGATAATTATAACAAAAGCTGTCAGCCATGGGAGGAGAGGTTGAGAAAGCGGCCATCCGTAAACGTAAATAAAGTTAAGTAGACTACCAAGAATCCCGGTGAGGAATATCTCATTTCAAGATATTCTCAAGGATTAAGTAAATTAATGGTCACCTTTCGGAAAAGACTATTAACTTGAATCAGATTCTGCTGAAGGAATGACTGTTAACATGATTGCAACAATTACTGCTGGTTACATCGAAATGAGGCGAGGCGGCACGACATTTACGGAATAGAAATTGCGAAAGTAGGGCGAGTGAGATAAATTAAAGCGTTGCGGTACTTTAAGAAGCCTTTTAATTTATTTATGTCGCCCGTTAAGGAGTCAATTTATCTTAAGCTGAAAAGGACAAGGATGCTTGTGCTGTGTTGGCCTTGGATGTGATAAACTTCTCAAACCTAATCTGGTATCCGTCCTAACCTAGACTTACTGAGACAATTTTTAACTTTAAAGTAGACCGGAATTACGAACATCAAAGGACTCATACCCTGGTTGCCTGTGGATTATCTAGAAGCAGAGAGTATCACTAGCAAAAACCGGCAGCCTATTAATTAGGATTCAGATACAATTTCGTTCCGACGCGCTGTCACAACAATGCTATAAATTGGAAATATTGTTGTGTTAAAGCAGGATATACTCGGGAAGCACTCACTCAAATTGATATGGCTTATATCCTTGTAAAATACTCCATCGACTATAAATCCTGCATTTAGGCCTCCTTAGACCTATAATAGTTATTTCTGGATTAACTCCGATGTTTTGATTATGTCGATAGCTGTATAATTATCTGCACGCTAAAGGATAGGATTACACTAACAATGGTACGGTATCGTCCTGTTTTACCACCCCCAACAACACCTCAGGTATGGGGAACAGCACTGAATATGAATACCGATGGTTCAATTTGTCTGAGTACCTAGGAACTTGGGTATAGAATTTTCCATGTTCTTAATCTGAACGGCTTTTGTCTCTAAGAGGCACAGCACTGGGATTATTATTTATGCAAATTGAGGATAAAATATATGTATATGTATAGTTATCCATGGATGTTTCACGATATTATTCCGGTTTTGTTTATCAGTGATATTCATGTATTTCCTGTCAGGGTGAACTAAATTGGGTAACAGTTGTAATAGGCATGTAACAACGCGTATTTCAATAGTTAAATCTGCATTTAACATCACAAATGTAAAAAAGGGCAACATCCTTTTACGCAATTCCATAAAAATATCGGAAGTAATTTTTTTTTTTTATAATTTATATTTCGCGATTTCTTTCCTTTATAAATTCCTACACCTAATACCGAAATCAATCTGGTAGTCTAAAGTATTATACACAAAAAGAAATAGATCCTGATTCATACGTGAAAGCGATACGCAACACTAAAAGCGATTTATCCATTTGATAAATAAAGCGAAACGTGATAAAAATGCCAACCGTACCTTTCCGGCTGTTGTTGGTATCGTGTAATATCAGCCGTTGGCTGGCAAACATCCCTTCGTTGTCTAAGGATTCACTTTCCTAGTCCTTAATTTTGGCCACGTAGCCACAAAAACTTTCTCGAGAGGCGACAATACAAAAACGTCCTGAATATTTATGAGCTGCGTTTTTCCAGATTTTTAGATTTCATCTTAAGAAAATTCCGACTGCCATTTGAGGCAATAAACTCCAATACACATTTCAATAGTGCTCTTGTAGTTGGATAGCAAGGATCTGATTAGTTCTGATTTGAATACGCAGTATGGGGTTTTTTGAAAATTTATTAAAATTGGAGAAAGGACTCGACGCCTGGGCCACAGTCGAGCTGGGAAACAAGGAAAACGGAAAATTTGTACCCATTTATATGAAGGACACTTCACAGATAGAGAAACCGAGGACCGAAAGGATCGACATGGGTTTTTTGATCCAACAAGTGACAGAGAATGGAGTCCTCTGACACATGTATTCAAGGATTTCGATCCAAAATGAAGAGAGAATAACCTAAGCATATGGTCCAATGGCTTCGGTGGACTGTTAATGTAGCATTTGCTATTTGGTTTCGTAAACGAAACTGGATTACAACTTTTCTCTTTATGGGATTGAAACTTTTTCTTTATTGGTTTTATTTAATTAATATTTTTCCATTTATTTAATTAGAAAGGAACTTGATATTTTCACACAATGAAGCTGCCACAATCTTCTGTATCCGTGGATAGTATCCCTTTTAACTACGTCCATTTTAGGCTTTTTCGACACATTTAATCGCCCGGACTTTTAATAACCACACATCAAAAAATCCTACTAAATACCATATTATAAAACGAAGTAGTAGGTAGTAGTAAAAGTAATAGACACAGCAGCTGCAGCATTGAGCGTATGTATTGGTGATAGCTGACGCAGTCTGACTGGGTGCTTTGAACTTTTAGATTTCTGTGTGGTACTACTAGTCTATTGATTATGTCTTAAAAAACAGGGCACAAAAGAACTTGGATGTTCACGGGTTTTATTGCAGGAATCGTTCAATGTGTCATTTAAGAAGAAGAAACCGCGGAGTGCTATTAAATTAAAGGGTGGAAATTGGAGCTTGGAGTCAAAAATGACCCATTTTCCTTTTTGCAGTATATCTCGCAAACGAAGAAAAATTTCCATATACATTATATGAGTTCTTTTTATGCAGCAGTTCTTAGCTCAGGAGTCACTCTTTGTACTACCAGTCCGTTATGTCGTTTGTCACGTCATGGTGCAATGTCTAGCAGTGCATTTGAACTCTTGAATGATGTAGGAGCTCGGAAATACCGGCTGTGAAAGGTTGTACCACAGTTGTTCAATTTAGAAATGAATTACTAGTTTACAGAGTGCGTGCACGGGGGAATTGCAGGTCGAGGGACTGAAACGAGTGGGCCAATCTGGTGTTACGGGTATAAGAGTGCCGCCCCAAATGAGAGAGTTGTATTCGAGAAGCGGCTGAATGTAGGACTTGTATATTACAGCACGGGCCGA
Organism: Thereva unica; assembly: GCA_949987705.1. Lineage (NCBI taxonomy): Eukaryota > Metazoa > Arthropoda > Insecta > Diptera > Therevidae > Thereva > Thereva unica. The sequence continues at coordinate 127,281,037 of OX465283.1, read as the reverse complement.
TGGTTGGACGAGGAACTTGCATCTCTTGAGAAATCTTGTTTGGCGATTTGAAATATGTGGTCATTCCAACGCAAGTCTTTGGCTAATGTTACGCCTAAGATGTTAAGGGATGGGTCAGCCATTAGTTTAACACGATCCACTAGCACGGATGGAGAGGGGTTGCACTTTTTATTGGAAATAAGACTGTACTTGGTTTTGGTGGGGTTGAATTCGAAACGATTCTTGCTTCCCCAACCTAGAATGAGTTCAATGTCTTTATTTATGGAGTCGGACATTCGTTCATTATCTTGATTTATCGAAGCCGTAAGAGTAACGCAGGGTACCGTCGTCAGCGAGAATTTGTAAATTTGAATTATTTTGTTTATGTCAAAAATTTTAAACAAAGATAAAAAAAAATCCAAAATATTGAGTTTTTTTTTTCTTTTTCGTTTTTTTTTTTTGGTGAGAGTTAGGTATAGGTATTGCGTTATAAAAAAAGTAGACAAAATTTGCTTTAAAATACTGGGTTGACATTTTTTGTTGGTTAAAAATTTACCGAAATATGGCCACTCGTACATAGTTTTTTTTATTCTTTTATACAGATATTGTTTTCATTCTATATTGTTGCAAATATTATTATTTTACTCAATAAAAAAAGATATTTTAAGTTTATTGGTTGATAATACATAATTATTACCACAAATTTATGCACCTATGGTCCTATCATGGCAATATCGGCAACTTCCACATTATCAAACTATATCCTTGCAAAATATGGGACAAGTAATTTGTAATTTTCTGCAACCACAAGCCATTTTTGATCCAGTATTTTAAAGGAAATTTTGTCTACTTTTTTATAAAGCAATACCTATATACCTAACTCTCACAAAAAAAGGCTAAAAAGCAAAAAAAGGAAAAAAATCAGGATTTTTGTTTCACCTTTTTTGATATAAAAAATGTTTCAAAAATTTTTTAAATAAGCATTTTCTAAGAGAAATGTAATGCTATACTAATTTCCCATAAAGTATATCGAATTTTTTCTTCGTTTGCAAAAACTAAAAAGGGTCCATTTTGACCGCTATATCCAATTTCCACCCTTTAATTTAATAGCATCCCGCGGTTTTATTCTTCTTAAATAACCCATTGAACTATTCCTGCAATAAAACCCCGTGAACGTCTTAGTTCCTTTCTATATGACATAATCAATAGCCTATACGCGCAAAGTTGAAATACGAAATGATATTTCCAAATTTTCTTACAATACGCTAAATTTGATCTCCATTTGTCATTCTGTGTACTCGCAGCAGTTGTCTACTTTAGCCCTTTCGTCGCTAATGTTTCGAATTAATTTTCTAACTTTGAGTTTAACATTTTGTCTTTCACCCTTATGCATTCATTCCTTTTTGTTTCTTTGTTTACTTCTCTTTTCACTATTCTTCTTCTTCGATGGCTCTACGGCCCAATTCGAGCCTTGGCCTCCTTCAGCTTCTTCCTCCAGACGTCTCTCTGCTCCGCAGCTTGTCTCCAGTTTCTCGTGTTGAGCAGTTTCGCTGCATCGGTCTTAACATTATCTTCCCATCTTGACCGTGGTTTGCCAACTGGTCTTTTGCCATCTGGTAGTAGATACAGGGATTTTTTTGGTATCCTTGAGTCATCCATTCTTTGGACATGACCGGCCCAACGTAAACGCAGTAGCTTGGCATGGGTCGAAAGTTTACATTCTTTGTATAAGTCGTACAATTCGTGATTGTAGCGTATTCTCCATGCATTGTCTTCATTAATTGGGCCGTATATCCTTCGGAGAACCTTCCTCTCAAATATATCCAACTTGTCGGCGGATTTTTGGGAGATACTCCATGCTTCACAACCATACGTAGCTACTGTACGTATGATGGTTTTGTAGACTCTTATTTTAGTTTTTCTGTGGATGTCTCTGGATTTCATTACTGGCAGTAATGAGAAGTATGTTCTGTTTGCGGCGTTTATTCTTCTTTGTACGTCTATCGTTTCATCGTTGTCTTCACTGACTGTGGACCCCAGGTAGTTAAATTGGCTTACCCGTTCGAAGTTATATTCCCCCCAGGTGGTGTTGTGGCTTCTTCTTCTTCTTTCCACCCTTGACTGAATTAGAATTTTGCTCTTCTCTGCATTTATTTGCAGCCCTATATGTTTAGCTCCATCTTCTAATTCTGTGAATACTTCTCTGAGGTATGACAGTGATCTGGCAAGGCAGTTTATGTCGTCGGCATATCCTGCCAACTGTTTTGATTTGTTAAGCAGGGTTGCGTTCGCATCAATGTTTACTTTGCGAATTACTCCTTCAAGGCAGAGATTAAATAGCATGGGTGCCAGCCCATCGCCCTGCTTTAAGCCTTGCTTGACTGGGAAGGACTCCGTCAATTCTCCTTGTATTCTGACTGCACACCTTGTATTTTCCATTGTCATTTTAGTCAGTTTCACTATCTTTAGGGGTATGTTTAGGTCCAGCATTGTCGCATACATTTTTTCCCTGTCGATGCTGTCGTATGCTTGTTTAAAGTCGATGAAAAGTTGATACACGTCGATGTTGTATTCCCAGCATTTTCGGAGGATTTGCCTTATTGAAAAAAGTTGATCCATCGTTGACCTATTTCTTCTGAATCCAGCTTGGTATTCACTTATTACGGCTTCTGCATAAGGTTCCAGTCTGGCCTTAATTATATTGGTCATTATTTTATACACTGTGCTTAAAAGAGATATGCCTCTGTAATTTGCACAGTTGAATCTATCTCCTTTTTTGTGTATTGGGCAGATAATGCTTTGCTCCCAATCTTCAGGCATTTTTTCGTTCCTCCATATGCAGCATAGTAATTCATGTATAGCTGCTGAAAGCGGTTCGCCTCCTTGCTTGATCAGCTCTGCTGGGATGTTATCAATTCCTGGAGATTTGTTATTTCTTAAGAGTCGTATGGCACTTTGTACTTCTTCCAGAGTGGGTTCGTTTGTTTCTCTGGTGTCATCGTTATGTTGTGGACGGGGTTCTGGTACGTGTCGGATGTTCTCGTTTGCGTTCAGCAGCTCGCTAAAAAATTCCTTCCATCTTTTCTTTACATCTTCGCTGCCTGTAACTATAGTGCCTTCTTTCGTTCTACATATACCGGAGGAGGGTTTGAAGCCTTTCTTGAAGAAGTTTACTTCCTTATATGCTTCCCTGGTTTTGTTTCGGGCAAAGTTTTCCTCTGCTCTCAGGATGTAATTGTTGAGGAATTGCCTTTTCTTCTTCCTGCAGATGTTTTTTGCGGTTCTTCTTGTTTCCTCATATTTCAGTTTCTTGCTCCTCGTCGGTCTCTCTATGTAAATTTTCCTATTTCTATTTCTGGCCTCTATAGCTGTTTTACATTCCTCGTCGTACCAATCATTGGCTCTGGCAGTGCGTTTGTAGCCTACAGTTTCCTTCGTGACATCTGTCAGTATCGTCCTCAGTCTTGTCCATTTTCCCTCAATTGTGTCTTCATTATTTATGTTTAGGCTTGGACCTATCCTCTCTGCTAACGTTGCCTGGTATCTCTCCAATACGGTCTGTTCCTGGAGGCGGTCAACGTCGAATTTCTTTACTTTGTTGTTTCTTTGTTCTTGAGTGGACAGCCGACATCTGAATCTAGCTTTAACTAGGAAGTGGTCCGATTCACAATTCGCACCTCTGTAGGATCTTACTTGAAGGATACTGGAAGCTGCCCTTCTGTCTATAAGTATATGGTCTATTTGATTGCAGTACCTTTCGCTGGGAGATTGCCATGTGTATTTGTGAATGTCCTTTCTTGGAAAATATGTTGAGCTGACGATCATATTTTTGCTCATTGCAAAATCGATAACACGTTGTCCGTTATCATTTGATGTTTCGTGGAGACTTTCTTTTCCAATGGTTGGTCTGTACCAGTTCTCTCTTCCAATTTTGGCGTTGAGGTCTCCTATCACCATCTTGATGTCATTGGAAGGGGCCGTGTCATATGCGTGTTCAAGCTTGTAGTAGAAAGTGTCCTTTGTCGTGTCCGCTTTCTCCTCCGTCTCCGCATGTACATTTATGATTGTGAGGGTGAAGAATTTCGTTCGGAGTCGTATTGAACATAGACGTTCACTGATTGGCTTGAACTCTATGACATTATCTATGATTGACTTGTGTATTACGAAGCCTACTCCTAGGTGGTGGTGTTCCCTCTTTTCACTATATACTTTAGTATTCATTCGATATGCGTTTCGATTAGATCTACGGCATTTTTAAGAGGCTCAAAGCACAATTTTTTTGTTTAACGCATTTTTTTATATACATATTAGTACAAACACAAGAATTTTGTTGATGGTGGTATCTAATGTTAAATTATAGTTTTATTTAGTTGCGAATAATGGACTTCCGCAAAAAGATGCAGCTTGCCTTGTCAAAAATTATAGCAATTACCATAGCGACTGTTTTCCCTGCAGGCTAGATTCAGCCTTACACCCTGCAATCCCTTTTTCGCACACACTAATTTCTAGAAGTTAATTTATAAATAGAACAATTTGACTGTGGAACAATCCCCCACAATCAGTTTTTCCGGACTAGTACAATATTCAACATTACTTTCGTACTTCGTTCTCTACACTAAAGCGGGTGATCAAATTCTTATTGAGTGTGTTGAAGTGCTGCTTCATTTGGAAACTTGAACGATTTCAGGAGAACCCCCTGAGACGCCCTTTACACTTGTCCTAGTCCGAATCCAAGTTAGAATGTTTGGCCTTATTGAAGGCCCTTCAACTTTCAGACTTTAGTTTGAGAAGCTAACTGTTCCACCAATGAGGTTTCGTTTTACCCCTGTATTTCCTAATGGGATAGGCAGCTATATTATGCATTATTTAGGAGGTTGGGGATCGTCCATAAATTACTTGAGGCGATTTGTGCAATTGCAATTCGGCTTGTGCCTTCCTGTAGCTCTATATTCTAAGGGAAGCCGGTGGCCGGTGGTGGCTAAATATTCGAGGGGCTAGTATGCTACTTTCTGGAGTTCGCATAGCCGCGTAAAAATTTTTTATTAGGATTTAGAAATAACTTAAGGCACCGGTTTATACACAGGTCGCCGGCAAGCCGTGTCTTGAATGTTTTCGTTTTCGCCTTGTGGCCAAGTATCACCACACTCACACACTCCCCGGCCGGATACTGTATGTGGCCTGCGACTCAAGAAAACTGACAAAAATCTTAATGTGTGTTGGGCATTTATCATTTATGAACTTCTATTCAATCTCAAGCCGTAAATTTACGCCAAAAATTCACGTCGTATCCACTCGGAACGGAACACGAGATCGCGAGTGTTCACGACGTGAGTCTGGAGCCGGCTTGAAGTTTTCGTTGAGGTCATGAACATTGTTGCACCTGAATTAACAACCAGCTGTTCTAAGCTGTCGTCATCGCCTATGTGTCTACCTGAAGTTTCATCCTTCAGTCAGACTGAGTAATCTGAGTCTGAGATTGAATAGAAGTTCTGGCCTTCGTCGGGCCGTGCTGGGCTGACCTGGTCTGAAAGGTCACTGCCTACCTGCAGCCTGTAAGTGAATGGTGGTCTTTAGTGGAGCACACGTTTTACGTAATTTAACCCAGTTTTGTCTCAATTTTACGCACAAAAAAGTGCTTCATTCAGTTATGCTAACTATGTAGCCCGTATTTTGCTAGTGAGTTATTACGACGCTTTTTTGTGCAGCCCTAACACAAATTATTTTAAAAAATTGGAGAAAATAAAACATGTTATTATACAAAGAATTTCATTTTAAACCATATCACCTAAATGTACCATATAAATGTAGCATAACAGCAAAGAAGAAAATATTGTGACTTAATTTTGTGTTGTAAGGCTTATAACTTACGAGAAAATAGCTTAATAATAAATTGTAGATAACTTAATTCTAAACAAAAAATCTCCTTGTAAATTTTTTGTAAGATGTACTGATACGGAGATATAGTGGAAACCCCATTTGCACACCCTTTTCCAAGATGGCGGCCAAATGAGGGGCCATGGATCCCGAAAACTCAAATTTAAACTTACACCAACCCCCTACACAACCCAAAAATAAAACCTTGTCCTGCATTTTTGCAATGTTAAAGTACCATTTCCAAGGACTATAGTGGTGAATCGGAAGGGGACAGGATAAAGGAAAAAAGAGAAAAAGGAAAGGAAGTGGATGTGCCTAGCTTAAGTCTGGCCTCTTCGCAATTAGCTTGTTCGAAACCGGTGGCTTGCTAGTTACCAGCTAACCGCCGGCAGTGCCTTATGCTACTAAGCGACCCGCACGCCCCAGGGATTTAACATTAGTCCCACAATTAAGTTAAAAGGGCACGAATATGAAGCAGTGCAGTCCTTCATTCGCCTGCAATCAAAAATAGCAACCGACAACAGCACGGAGAACCAAAAATCTTCGTACGTTTCGCGGAAAGTTTCATGAGACCTACGAGCGCTATTGCAACATAGGAGTAGAGTCAGGAAGTTAATTAGGCTTCGGACATGGTCTCTGGTTTGTATAAGAGCGACAGAGTTACATCGGCTCTGTATCGGGACCGGTTAAAGGAATTGCCAGATCCTCAAAGTTAACCCAAATCTCCTCACATTATAAAGTATATCCGTTAGTATAAAAAAGGCGGTGTGTGGTGTAAGTCGTCCATATTTGACCATCTCCACCTAAGTCTTTTTTTCTTTGGCGACATCATATCATATCATAGACCTTTCGGTAGAACTCTCCCCACTTCCATCACAGCGGTTCGTGGTTCGATTCTACTCCATGTTATCGTCTTTCTGCTGATACATCTCACGCTACCGTACCGGAGGGTTTAGCTTTGACCTTTCACATAAAAAATGGAGTTTTTTGCTGAGGGAAAAGTTATGGTAATGCATGAAGGAGAACATTTCTGATAAACGTATATATGGCGACATTACTTTGCAGGACTGCTCCAACCTCACGGTGGTTTATTGAGTCTAAGCGGGAGTAAATCTAACTAACATCGATGTGTTTGAAAGTACAGTTTTTTTTTTTTTTTTATGTGAAAGACTAGAGTCACAGGAAAGGCCCTTTATACTGTTGGCAATCTATTTTCTTCTTATAGAGTGCAATGTCGAACAGCAGCTCTAGTCGGGGAGGAAGGAACTGCCACAACCTTCTCTCGATATTTTTTTTAGTCCACCTACTCCCAACCATTACTATCGCGACTTTGAAATCGGGGCATCGAGAAACAACTCGCTGGAGTGTTATGCCTCCTGAAACGAGTTGAATCTCATCAACCAACCGATGACATGCGCTTTGGTGGAGCGGGGAAGGGCTAAGGATGGCTATGACAGAAGGAATCAGGAATGTAAAGAGGGGAGAAGAAAGAAGGAAAGTTATGTAGGCGGGAAATTGGGAAAGGCTAGGACCGTGGCACCGCCGGGAATCGAACCCGGGAGCTCTGGGGATAGTAGTCAGGCGCCTTACCCCTACACTACCGAGGCCCCAAGTTTTATACTTTATGTAGCCACTACAGACCTTATGAAATAGTATAAACGAGTTGCATTCAAAATAGTGTCAAATGTAGAATTTGTAAATTTCAGACTGTATGGTTGGTTGAAGGAGAAATTTAAATCATTCCAGAAATGCCAGGTCCTAGAATTCTTCTTAAGCGATTTGGAATAAGTGGTCCTCTGTTAATGTTATGAGTGAGGTGTTAAGAAATTGACCAGACGTTAATTGGCAGCAAACTGCCTAAACACTTATCAGAGGCGCGAGCGTTTGACCCGATAGCATCCGCTTGGGTTTTTTACTAAACCTTAATTGTTTATTTATTATAAATTTTTTTACTAAACCTTAACAATCACGAGACGGCGTGTAAAGGAATTGGGTAAAGGGATGTTAGGCTTCATTTTTGATCCAGTAGATGTAGATCTGCCTTCAAGCTGCACCTCCTTGGTTGGTGCCACGGTATCAAATACTACATTGATTAAATGGTAACACAGGACTTTCTCTGTTCGGTTTTTAGCTTGGAGCTCTGTACTGTATTGTACCAGCTCAATCCTTTCTACTGGCCTTCTCAAAGCTTGCAACAACATGGAATGTATTGTGTCATAATTTTTCTAGCTTGCTTAGGGGTTTACTAAAGATCTACAAGTTACTTAATTAATTAACTAATTAATGGAGCTCTGTAGTAGGTATTCTTACTTTTCTTCTACGATATTTTTCATTTCTTCCTTAATATGCAAATCATATCTGTGTTATCCTTATAAATATTTAAAGCTATTTTACGAAAAGTTTATTGTAGAAATTCGCTTCACTGATTTTTATCTTAAAAATTCGATAAATGAATAATAATTAAGGTCAATAACCACCTTCAACAACATCCACATTTATGCTACATAAAAGTTCATAAACCAGCTTATAAAATTTAAACGTTTGTGTTTATCCTTAATATTAAAACGGAAATATTTAAAATATTAAATTCACCCTTAAATTTCCGGGTACAAGGAAAATTTTTACCAAAATTTAAAAATAAGGACGTCGAGTAAAGTAAACATGGAGAGGTTTACATCCTTTCTTCCTTGATACATTTTTGTTTGATTATTCCTTTAATATGTAGAGATGAAAAGGTTTGCTAAGGGCGGCATGGGGGTAAATAAATCTACATCTACTAAATTTTACAAAATAAAATTTTGAGTTCATATACTTGGAGAAATGCTGTTGGTTTGTTACCTAAAATTGACCATTGGTTACTGGATAAGATTTGAGGTGATGTACCTTTTTACTGATATCAACAATCCCTGGATAATGAATTCAAGCACTTCCAATAATTTTAAAACAACGCTCCTTTTGTGTACGAAAGCCTTTTTTTCTATGTGTTTGGTTTTTAATTATTCTTCATTAGGATTCTAGGAATTGTTTATCACTGGGAAAATCCAGACAGGTAGGGGTAGGGATGCAATTGGCGGTTTTTGAGTTCAGTAAGAACTTTGCAAATAACAAGCCAAGTCGTTCTTTTGGTGTGAATAAAAGTGATCCTTGACAAGTTAATTTGGAATTTTGTTAAAAAAAGTTTAAGGGAATGGCGACAGTTATTGAAAAGTAATTATTTGTTTGTATGTAATACTTTTAATATGAGTCCTGAACAAGTTGCAAAAACATCACCAATAACCCGATTGGTACAACGGAAAACAAATTTATATTTCCTCCCAAAAGATAGATAACGGAAATCTTAGTGTTTTTTACTTTCCACAACACTTGTTTGAGGGTTGTCATAAATAATCATTCTTCTTCACGTCACCGAACAGTCTAAGATTCTACAAACGGGATCCGTTTCTTGCACTCGCTACTGTTCTCTCTACTGGTCCCGATTCTGAACCGATGTCGTCCTTTTTCGCATCCCTATGCTCTAGGTGTCCTGCTATGCGCCATAGGTTAGGTTGGGTTAGGTTGAAATGGCTGCTACCCCACTAGGGAGCCCACTTAGGCACACCATTGGGCTCATTGTGATTCTAATCTAGTATTGGGACAAAATTCAGGCCATTTCAAGCCATTTGGAGCTTTTTATAAAGCGACAAAGTTCAGGAACCCCAGTATTTTGCAGCTACCTCAATCCATCAAGGAAAGGTGAGCCGAGAAAGGTCCTTCTTTTCCTTGCAAGGGCGGGTCATGTACAGAGAAGATGGGAGACAGTTTCTTGCTCGTACTCTTTACCACAACTTCTGCATTAGCCGTTATGGGGAAGTCTCAATCATTCGGCGTGTGGCCCAAAGGCACAATGGCCAGTCAGCACCTTCACTCACTACATGGCTTATCTCGTTTTTGTTCTACTGATTCAGTAGTACTGAACAAGAGATTTTGAACGCTTTGAGTCCAAAGTCGGCCATATTGTGTGAAGAGAGCGACTCACTGCTGCTATGATCCATCTCAGCCCAGCTAACCTCATTTTTCTCACAGCCAGTTTATAGGTGGCAAAGGACATTCCCATATGGGTTAAGTGGGGTGTCCTTTCCACTTCGGTTCCGTGGCTAGCATCCTACAACATCCTGTGTCCAGGCACCCAACACAGAGTTGTATCAAACTGAGTGGCAGCCCCACATAGAGAACTGCGGCAGTTAAGAACAGTCGTAGATGCTGTGACGACACAATTAAGAGCCTTGAGGACCGCCTGGCTATCCGATAGAATACAAATATTCTTATGAGATATATTAATTTTCTTCAGCCATTCGAGAGCCTCCCAGATTGCAGTGACTTCCGCCTGAAAGATGCTACAGTGGTCAGGTAGACGAAGAGAGTTATTTATATTCAATGCCTAGGAAAAAATACCAGCGTCTACGCATCAATTTTTGAGCCGTCTGTATAGAGGACCAGTCGAGACCCAGTGCATTGAAAACCTGACAACCTATGGCCTTGCCAGAACTTGTAGCTTCCCTGCAAGATTAAACAATATTCAAAGAATGGCCTTCCTTTTTATAGCGGGGCTATTCGCACATCACCTACCGGTGGAGACGCTACTCAATTTGGTACCGCTGCATCTTCATGTATAGAAATTCACTATGAATGATGCACTAAAGTTGATGTCGAATATCGCCTTGGGGATGGTCAGCAGGGATACTCTACAACTTCTACAGTCTCACAGTTGAAATCTCTTTCTGTGTACATACAAGAGAGTCTATATTGGGGTTTCCTTAGGATATCCCAAGGTGCATGCGCATGATACACAGATGGCCCCAAGATATAGAAAGTCGTGGTGCCTGGGTTTGGGGTGAAATCCCTAAGGTTTAGATATTAAAGTGCCAAGCTTGGTCACCCCAACTACTGTGTTTCAAGAATAGGTACCCGCTATATTGGCACGCTTATGGAAATTTAAGAAGGGAATATGTTAGTGCTAGCTATTTAATCTTTATCCTCTCTGGCAGCCCAGTAGGGCCGGATTGGCCTAAGGCCCATTCGAGTAAATGCTCGTAGGGCCGGGCCGCCGGCGGGCCGAATGTTGAGTGTTGAGGATTTTTTTTGTGAAAAACTTATAGTTTCGTAATAATTGTGACTACGCTCACGAAGATCGGCTCGAATTTGACCTTTCCGCTTCCTTGCCTCTCTTCCCCCCTTGAGCTCGCCTTCGGCCGACCGCCTTCGTGGGCTGAGTGATATTTCTCTGCTCTGCTGGCCTCAATGGGCCGTCCACACTACGCGGACTTAGATCCTACGCGCTTTTCGCCTTACGGCCTCTGACAAAAGCGCGCATGAGTTCTGAATCGTGAGCAAATTGAGAAAACAAATCAATTTTTGTTTGAAAAATCATACGCGCTTTTGAAAAGCCCGTATTGTGTAGACGTACAATGTAACTTTTTAAGCACAGCCTTTGGTCCGCGCAGTTTGGCTGTACTTTAAAAATATCGCAAAAAAAGGCATTAAACTCTATATGAAAAAAAGAGGCAAAAGCGCGTATGACCTAAGTCCGCGTAGTGTGGATGCACCATAAATCGAGCGAAAAGGTAGAGGAGAAATTAGCACGGAGCACGCCGTGAGCCTATTGCTCGGGCCGGTTAAGTGTCCATAGGAAATATATAAAATTTGGGCCGGTCACAATCGAAATGCTCGGGCCGCTAAGCGATCCCTGCAGCCAAGCGGTGCAATAGCGTCTCGTCGAAAGTTGAAATTAGTTTGGGAATACCAACACTGGGAGAGCTAGTGAGCTACGTTCTATCAATTGCGTCACCCTTATGTAGGTCTCGGCTAACATGGTTTCGAGTGAAATGAAAAGACAAATGACTTGGCCAGGGAGGGCTGTGACACGATTTTCGCCGATCTGAAACCAGCTACTGGCGTATACACTCCTTTGGTGAAAGATCCCTAGAAGATCAGATGAAATACACTGAGTACTACAAGCCGGCACATGGTCTGATGAATTTTTCGCGCTTTAATCTTGGGTCGAGTCGAAACGTTACCAGAGAACTGCTGAGTGAAGAATGTCTGAATTTTATTTCTATTTGTCACCGTCAGACACTGCAAAGTAAATTATTACCTCTGAATCATCGAAAAGGTTGTGACTTGTGTCGGGTCTCTTGCTTGACCAAACATATTTAAGTAACAAGCCTTTAGACGTACTGTGTAAACTGTTTAAGCGGACTTGTTTAAAAAACTGTGGTAGTGGCGCTGCTTATGGTGTGTCTAATAGGCCCACGTGGAGGCCGCGATACTCCTTGATATCAATACCTAACTGAGAGAAACAAAGAAGAAAAGAGACTATTATTATTTTTGCAAACATTGTATGTTTTTTGTATGGTTTGTTTTTAGGTTTTTAATAATTGAAGGAATTTTATGAAAACTTAAGAATACAAAATTTGGAATTTTACGAAAGTGAAATCGAATTGATTGTCCCGTGCGATTAACCGGTACCAACCGCAAACAAGCCTTTGCGATAAATCCTTTTATCGAAATTATCGTAAAGAACACGAAAAGCAAGATATTTAGGCGCATCAACCCCCAAACACAGAATTTAATATAGCTTGAAGCCAATACGAATCGAAATTCTGTTAAAGTAGCACCAATGTGATAAACTCCCTGCGGGTATTGTTACCTGCTTCACAAAGTAACTGAAGTATCCTAATTCCTGCAAACTTAAGCCCTTTTGTTATCGTGAAAACACCAAAAACCAACCTCTACCTAACAAGCAGTAAACGAAACGCTGCCTTAGGGCACCGTTGGGAAATCGAAAATCAATTGTTCCCGACTAGGGGCTAGAGGTGGTAATCGCGTTTTCCGCCGAACTATTCCCTCTTTAATGGCATATCGTAAATAATTCACGTGATTTGCGAGCAAGGACGCTCAAAGTCCTTCGGCCTTAAAGAGAGAAACGATTGAAGACTATATTCATTTCTTCCCTGCTCTAACACAATACGGGATCCACTTGGCCCGGAGGCGAAAGGAGCAATGCCAACACAAACACGAATCGTGTACGCATATCATTCGCTTTTACATGCATAGTAAAATAGGTTGTATTTTTGTGTATATATGTATACATATATTGAAAGTAGGGACGAGCCTGACACGCAAAGGTCAGATTTATTGGGTGCGGGAGGGTTCCGATATGGCTTCCACAGAAGTAAAATTTAAAGCGCAACGGGTCGGTCCCTGCCGGAGGGATTACCACGTCGGATATCGGTGTATGGCTGTTGAGGGCTCGTGTATGCAAATAACAGTCAAATGCCACCAGCAATTAAATTACGCATTTGATTTGGATTTGGGAGGCCTAACGTTCTAATCCAAACACCCGAATATATCCTCAACAACACCAAAAAAAATATAATTTGGGAATTGTCAGTCGGACATGGCCGAATGAAAAAATCACGATTTAATTTAGTGATTAAATGGTAATCACTGGACCAAATGGAGGCAGTTTAGCCGTTGACGTGGTAAAACGTCCATTAATATATTAATACAGTGAAACAAGGCCCTCCCAGGGCATTAACGTCATGTCACGAATAATTCAACATTTAGATAGAATTATTTGTCTGGATTTTTCGACTAGAATTAATCAATGATTTTTCCGACTGACTTAACTCTCGAAACCGATCAAGGTAATTGCAAAAAATCGGTGGCCATTTTCTGGACCACTTCAGCATAAAAGGAGTTTTAAGGGCTTTTCCCTCCGCCTTTTGTTGCTTCCTTTCCCTGCATACATCAAAAAAGATTTTCATTCTCGGCCTAATAGTATCCAGCGTTGAACTTTTTTTTCTTCTTCATCTTAGAGCCATTGAAATATCATAAAAATGGGTTAGAAGCACCTTTCTGACCTTCATTCAAGAGATGGATAAAAAAAGGAAACGTTGGATAAAAAATTAAAGTTGAAAGGTGTCCTGTGTAAAAAGGGTCTGTTCAGTGGATTATCCACGCGTGCTCCTATTGAATTATTCACAGGGCTAATGCTGGCTTCCTTCATAAAGGAGGCCCCCATCCAATAGAAAAAAATCGTCGCTCTGTCAAGTAAAATGCCGGGATATTAGACACGTCAGCCTCAATAAAAGTCAGGCCTGAGGTTTCCTTGAATAATGACTGGAAAAATCTCAATAAACATTCTGAACAGAGAGAATCTTTCGAGCAGGTAACGACACCCTTTAAATTTGACAGGAAGCCCTCCCTCCCTCCATACGGCCGGGCCCTACGTCGAGGCCCTGCTGCCACCCACAAAATCGTATCCATCAGGACTGTGTACATTTTTAAAATTACGGTAGGGCTCTTCATCTTCATCTTAGTTACTTGCTTAACCGCCATAATGAAATTTTATCCCTTCGTTGTCGGTTTCCTTTCTCATTAAGGCCAGATTTATGGATCGAAGAAGCATTGGGACTAGGGCTTTTTTTTCAAGTAAACATTTTGCAAGTCGTCCTGGCGGGATCCTGTCGCTATTTTCTATTTTTAATTTACTTAAAGGTGGTTCCTGTGACCTGAAATGAAATTCGTTGAGAATCCTGTTGTGTCTTGGTATTTTATTTATTTCCTTTTTGTTTAAAAATAAAAAAAAAATTCTCTTGAACTTTTTAGGAAGAGACGAGAAAGGGAAAACAATTAAAATTCGTTATCGGTCGATTTTCTGCAAAAGGACATTACTGACGATGACGGCCAAATATTTCAAGTTTTGAAGGATACAAGCTGTGTCAATATTGTACAAGGCTTGGTTGGATTTAAGGCATATAAAACGTATTAAATGTATTGGTGGTGAAAATTATTTTTACTTTATAGTGGAGTGGATACAAAGGTTTTTACTTCGGAAAAATTCTGGGAAGCGGTAACTTTTGTGGATATATCTCTGAACATGTCAAATATAATATACTAATGGTTACCAACAACAGTTCTTATTTCTTATTGAACAAATTAGTTTCAATGATTGAGTACAGTACCGACAACAGATAATGTGTCATATACATAGATAGTAGAATATGAATAGGATCCCCTGAATACCCCCGAAGGAAAAACTCGTATCCAAATATAATTGATTAGACTTCCGCCACTTCTCGGGCCTGATGGCATCACGAATCTTTCGAGGTGCAAACTTGAAGTAAGCATGAAATGCCCATAATATGATACAATTTACTCCACGTTGCACAAGAACTACGAAATGGAGGTTAACTGGAGAATGCCGGGCTACATCAATAGCTGGTGAGGATTTAACGCCTTTTACAAACAAGAGCTCAATCGCAGACGGAAGCGTTCCGTAGTTAAATAATGAGGGCCTTCACTACAGAAAGGAAATCATTGAGTATTTCGTATTTTTTATTGAATTTGCCATACACAAATTAGTAAAAGGCGACTTTATTAGCGGTTGATATCAGCTCTTCCGCAGCTAATCATGTTTTTAGCTTTTTCAAAAAAAAAAAAGCTTATGCAGAGGCTCTGTCCGTCTGTCCGTCTGTGACCTTCTTTCATCTCTGAAAGTACTGCCGCTACAAACTTGGGCCATATCTCAAATTGTAGCTCTTGGTCAAAAGACCTAAAACTGAGAAAATGGTCTGGAAATTTCAACCGGAAGTATATTTAACAACAAAAAGGCGATTTTTAATAAAGTCCATACATCGGTAGCCTAGAGGTAAGGCGCTAGAATCCTATCCCGGGGAACCAAGTTCAATCCTCGGCCGCACAATGGTGATATACAATTTTTTTTACTTCGGTGTAACATGTTTTGATTCTATCATTATATTATTTAATAATGATACTCAGAAGAACATAATCATTCATCATTGCGCTCCTTTAATCCCTCATGGGACATAGGGCGGAAACAGTTGCCCTCCAGCGGACTCTGTTTTGCGCGACAGCTCTCAGCTCCGACCAGGATCTCCCAGTTGTTGCGGCTTCTGCTAGTAGGGTTCTCCTCCACGTTGTTCTAGGTCGTCCTACTCGACGGGATCCTTGCGGATTCCAGTCAAGGGCCTGTTTGGCTAGATTTTCGTTTTCGCGTCGCAAGGTGTGTCCAACCCAATTCCATTTCCTTCGTCTGATTTGGTCGTCTATCCTTTCTTGGCCGGCACGGCGCCATAGTTCTTCGTTTGAAATTCTATCCTGCCAGCGGATTTTTAGGATACGACGCAGGCATCTGTTGGCGAAGACTTGTAGGCGCTCTGTGATGAATTGGGTGACTTTCCATGTTTCGCAACCGTACAAAAGTACTGCCTTCAGGTTGGAGTTGAACAGCCGCAATTTGGTCTTAGTTGAGATCTCCGTTGATCTCCATATGCGGAACAGGCATGCATATGCGCCTCGTGCTTTATTTATTCTGGAACTGATATCTTCTTCTGCACCGCCATTTTCGGTAATAATACTACCGAGGTAGCAGAATTTAACGACCAGTTCCACTTGACGGTTATTCAGCGCAGTCCGTTCAATGGTGTTTGCATTTATCCTCATTTCTTTAGTTTTAATTGGATTTAGCCTTAAGCCTGCTGGACTACTTTCTGTTGCCAAATTGTTAATCATGTTTTTGAGGTCCTGGTGTCTGTGGGCCAGCAAACAGATATCATCTGCGTAGTCGAGATCCTTAAGGCGGTCTAACAAACCCCATTGTATGCCGCCTGTTCTACTATCCAGAGCGCCGACAAGGATGTCATTTATTACTATAAGAAATAGTAAAGGCGAGAGTAGGCATCCTTGTCGTACTCCTGAGCTCACCTCGAAGCTGTCGGATAATTTTCCTTTATGGAGAACTCTGCATTTGGAATTGTTATATAGGGCTTTTATCAATTCTATTATTTTATCAGGCAGTCCACGTCGCCGTAGTGCCTGCCATATAAAGCTCCTATTGACCGAGTCGAACGCTTTCTCATAATCTACGAAAGCAAGGTAAAGGGGGGATCGGAATTCAGTAGACTGCTCCACTATTATTCTCAAGGTGTTGCCTCCTAAGCGTTCGGTCTACTGCCTCACTTATCCTAGATAGTAATATATGGGACAAAATTTTGCCCACAGTAGATAGTAAACAGATGCCTCTCCAGTTGTCGCATATTGTTAGGTCCCCCTTTTTTGGTATTTTGACTATGATACCTTCCGTCCAATCCTCCGGAAAGGTACAGGTGTTCCATGCTATTTGTAGGATTGGCTGAAGCGAATCTGCTATGAGGCTTGAGTCGGCTTTCAACAATTCTGGTGGGATGCCATCTTTCCCAGCTGCTTTACCATTGGCCATCGCATGAATTGCGGTTACTATTTCCGTCTTGGATGGGGCCCGGGTGGTGATTCGAATTGGCTGTGCATTGTTGCTGCTTTCCTGAGGTTCCTGTGTAAATGAACCATTCAGGGCGGCGAAGAAGTAATCTCTCCATCTTTGGAGCTGCTCCTCGTCGCTGCACAGCAGCCTTCCATCCGCACTCTTAACTGCATGCTTTTTAGTAGAGTGCTTTCCCGTGAGCTGTTTTGAAATTTGGTACAGCACCTTACTGTTGCCTGTGTTTGCCGCGTTTTCCGCTTTTTCTGCGAGCTCAAAAAAAAATTATAATAAACTAGGCCTTCGTCACCAAGAATTGAACCCTGGTCCTTTCGCACACCGACCTAACGCCTTCCCAATACTCCAAACACGAACTTGTAGGAATGTGGCAATAAACATACTTATTCATTCTTACGTAAATAGGTACATTCCAATGCTATATATGTATAAACTTTCGAAGGAAATAAACAACTGATTTATGACAACAGATTTTCTATTATTTGGGTATTTCCATAAAATTAGGGCCACTTTTGAAAGTAATATGTCTTCATTATATTTAAGGTGCTATTGCATTTCCTAATAGTGTATATAATGCGTGATTAATTCATTTTATCATACCTAAAGCGGCCAGTCACTTTATGTAGTATTTTATGAGAAATTTAGAGTTTTGCGATTTTAGTCATCTAGGGACTGACTTTTATTGTTACATTTTTTATGGCTTTCGCCTCTAGCGTTGGCTTCTTTGCAGGCCGCATGTTGCTTTAAATCAGATAAATAACACCTATTTAGAAAATATGACCAATAAGTGCAGAATTTTCTTTAATAAGTGTCGACAATTCTTATTCAGAAAATATGACCAATAAGGACTACACGATATATTCATAGTACATTTAAATATGTACTTGTCTAGTGCCCTAGGCTAATAAATATATTTAAGGACAAGTCAATATGAGTAGTTGTCCAATAAATATTATATAATTATAAATGAATGTCAGCCCCTGACCACTTCCGTCAGTCCTTAGCACGATTCACAACTAGGGCCTGACGGTCTAGGGACTGACGATTCTGAGTAAAACATTAAAAAAAATACTGATCGACCACCATACTACGACATCTAACTCTATCTACCGAACAAGGCCGATAAATGACTTGTAAATATTAATTAAGTAATATCAATTTCCTATTATTAAACTATAAAATTACTTGGCTAGGGACTGACTAAGTGACTGGATCAACACAAGATTGCACAGCAATTGCCGCTCTGCTCTGATATACAAAATGGCCATTGCAAAGGGAGTGCAGTCTGCAGATAATTTCATCTCGTTCTTTAAAATCAACTGGATTGCATTCACTCTACAGTCATGTAATGCCGCGAAATTTTAAAATCCGTTAATAGCTAGGGACTGATGATTAAAATCGAGGACACTAATTTCGACCTTAAGGTGCCTGTAAACGAGCAACTAAAAATGCACATTGCCGGTAATATTTCAGAAAAAGATGGCCCGGCTATATGTTTGAAAATGTGTGGCCGATACTATTGCCGGGCAACTTGTAGTCAGACATGTTTTCGCAATGTTTTGACTACTGTGTAGCCCGAGAATTTCACGCGTACACGTATGACAATGGCTGAAGTATTTTCTTATTAAAAAACGAAGAATGCTCTACAGTAAAAAGCCAGAAGTGCTTAAGTGCAAATTTGACGATTTTGAGTTTTTTGCATTTTTGTATTCAGTATTTTATACTTAATCATTGCTATAATTCTTATCTTAAACTGAGCTGTGGTTGCTGAGTTATTGGACCGTCAAAAGTGTTTTTGTGCACAATTCTATATCTAAAAAAATCTTCGAGTGCGATTTTCTCGAAAGGCATATTTTGCACTTAAGCACTTCTGGCTGTGTACTGTAGTGCTATGAGCTAATTCTAAATATGTACATAGTTACTTGTTTAGAAATTTCACTAGAATGACGAAGGATGACCTTAAATATTTCATACAAAACAACCATAAGCCTTAACAGCGGTGGCAAGACTCCTTCCAATGGTATGCAGAGGCCCCGGTGTTTACCACTCTACTCTTTTCTAAGCTTTTGTTGAATATCAAAGTTCTAAGAATGCGGATGATCCACAAACTTAAACCATTGTAACAAATGCAGCTTATGGCTGGGAGACGCCATGGACTTAGTCAAGGGGATCTCCTGGAACTCTGCACGTATTTGGCTGCAGTTCGGTTCGCCGGATACCTACTATAGATTCATGGATCCCGAACACAGAAAATGTACACCCTACACCGCCCACAACTATGCCATCTTTAGGCCATACTAACATACTTCTAGTCCAAAGAAAACTTCGAAATCAAATTTAAATAGCCGGCAATGTTTAAATATTTTCGCTCTACGACCGATATCAAAGGCAACATGCCGGCCAGTAGTTGCAATATGGCCAGTTTCGTCGGGCTATACGGATATATTGCCGGCAAGTTTGAACATATTTATGGAAATAATGCTGAAATTTCAGCAATGTCGTTCAGCCAGTATTGCCGGCCACACATTGCTGAAAAATGTTGCTCGTTTACAGGCACCTTTAGGAAACATATTTATTGTTTGTTTAAATTACAAAAAATGATGAAATTAGTTGTAAATATTTTAATATTGAAAATTGTAAAGAAAATTGAAGTATAAATTAATTTTTTTTTTTCGAAATATGGATGCCCAAACACAAAATTTCGGTGCACGGACATGGCTAGGGACTGACATTTGGGCTCAATAAATATGATTTCAAGAGTATAGTGTAATATTATTTTAAACAAAATTTGAGGAATAAATACAACATATTTTGATTTGTTACTTAGCAATCTTAAAATAAAATAATATTAAATATATCAAGTGGGGAGTGCTGCGGACACAGAGTTGCCGGATTTTTATAGAAGCACCCATTTATGAAATGTATTTTGTATATTTTATGGAAATTGATAATCACAGGTAAAACGAAGAGTAATGTAATATTGGCATAGATGGAGTGTTCACTATTCTTTGTCATAGATGGGGTGCAATTAAAATATATCAATTCTTTCAAATTCTTGGCGGGTAATTATTGTGTAATTCTTTCAGCAGCATCTACATGAAAGATGCGTTAATTTTTCAAGTTATTTGTTGGAATGTTTTCGTGATTCTTCACAATCTCCACTTAATATATTGTCATCCAGTCTGAAGTGTTATTCAACAGAAAGAATGCCATGAAAAAGCGTAATTAGTGGCTAGTCTCTAGGCACAACATCCCACTAGTTTTATATTGCGTTCATTGAACATTCAGCTTTTCAAGTACCTAAAATATTTTATTTCAATATGATCCCACTGTCGTCCCATTCTAAATTTTTGCTTTATATGTACCTCAAGAGAGTATGCACAGAATACATTATTTTCAAAAAATTGATAAAAACATGATTTTAAGAAAATTTTCAAAATGCCGGAAAATTTTTCATTCTTACTAATAATACTATGTTGTATATCAAATTGAAGCCTTAACCTAGCAGAAGAAATTGGTGCTACTTTCAGCTTCCTATGTCAAATAGTTTTTGAACTAAACCAATTTAAAGATTTCAAAACTTGTAAAAATTTTAAGAATTCGATTTTTTGAAAATTTATAACTAAAAAAATAGACGTCCAAAAAATCTGAAAAATTGTTTTTTTCTTAATTTCCACTAGAAGAACAAACATAAAAAAATTAGGTGATTTGAAGTCCATGAGGTCCAAAATTAATGAAAAATTGGTTGATTTGATATGGAATGACCCTATATTGTAATAGAGAATAGAGCCCCAAAACTACAACTGTAAAAAGCTAAATTTATTCCATGATCCAACTGCCTTAAACAAAGCAAAGGTTTTATGATAATTGAAATATTTTTGATTAAAACTGATCTAAAAATCGTGTAAAAACCGAATCAGATGAGGTTCCATATACCGTCGTCCTTTGATCTGCTCAGACACTTCGCCCCGGAAAGCTCCTCACAAAATTTGTGGCCCGAGTAAAAATAAAATATGGCCTTACAACGGGCGAACACCAAATGTGATTGAAAAATAGTCCCCGAGCATTTGAAGGGCATTAGAAGATCGTTTGCAGGACAGTACGGCAAAATTATAATCATTTTAATGCTCAAAAAAAAACCTTTTTGGACGGAAAGTTTGACCTTCCCTACTAACAAAATTCACCGCCTATTTATTGAGAAAAACATGTGCTCCGGTGCTCATACCTTCGATTTCGAACATTTCAAAAAATTTATAAACGCACTGTTTTTAGTCTTTGAGCGGTTAAATAACAAAATTTCCCATTAAAATATAATTAAATACGTACCACATACTTCACGTACAACAAACCGACTTGTGACGAGCTCGTTGCTCTTGTGCATTGATAATCTTGTAGGATAAATCGAAAGGAGCATTCATTGTATCTAATGAAAATGTTCATGTTCCCATAAAACAAATTCAACAATACATTTGGTACAAATGTTTTTTTGGCTCAAATTGGCCGTGGAATGCCCGCGTGCACAGCTTAGTTATTGGTCATTTAAATCTTTTGTTCAAGCCAAAAACCAAGTGGCCGGTGTTCGCCCGCTGTTAGTCCATATTTTATTTTTACTCGGGTTAATACTCACCACCAGGGAAAGTATATAAATTGGATCATTTTTGTGTATGGAGAGAGTGGATTGGCGCATCAGAAACTTACGAAAAAAGCACTGTTAATAATGAATGCATTTTTCTGAGAAACGGAAGGGAGGCTCAGATGGAAAATATCAAAAAGAAGGAGGAAATGGAGTCACTCATTAGCGAATAAAATAATACACAATTACCTGTGTTTTCTAGCGTAAAAATTTTCAAACTTTAACTTGGTTATAGTTGCGGTCATTTTCTGGAAAACTCACATAACAGGCCTATGCACCACTTCCTCCCAGGCAGACGAAGATTTTTTTATAGTCGCTATGAGCACGGTATACTGAAACAAGGTAATGTAAAGGACTGATTACCGTACGATATTTTAGTGCTGAAGCCACTTGGTGATCGCTGTCCATATAAAATCGAAGCTGTTGTTGTTGTTTCTGCATAAGTGCTGACGTCACTAGGCGATCCTTTTGACGGATTTACGCCGTCATTCATTACATCACCTTGTTTCTATATATCATGGCTAAGTAGATACATTTCAAAAACATTTCATCCTGTTACTAGGTCAGGTTTTTTTTTGCAATTAGCTCTTGAACTGTAATAACAAGGCGCTTTCAGAAATCTGCACATATTTAAGTTACGCCAATGGTCATGACCTCTTTTCGCGGCTTTCGGTATAAATACTATCTTTACTTTCTCCACAGCGGTGGAATGTGGCAATACTGCTTTGAAATAGCTTCACTACCCAAGGGCAAATCAGTTTTTTGGTTTCATGAAGCATCTCAGAGAAGATACCATTACAGTCAGCTGATTTTTAGCAGCCGATTGCCTAGGCAATTTTTTCTCTTGTCACTACTGAGTTGAGGCACTCCCCGAGTACACCCCACCTAACTTTTCGCCTGTATCGATGTCCTCTTCAGTGTGTACCCAGTGAAGTATTTTAAGATTTAGAGCCCCGGACCTATAAGATTTACCGGCAAAAAAATTTCGATAATGAAAAAATGCCTTCCTGAGTAAAAATAAAACTCGCCTACAATAGGCACGCACAGCTTCAAAACGCCTGTAAAAATAAGACTCGACCGCACTTAGCAAGAAACAGGCACGTTACACCTTAGTAAACCCTACTTCTGCTTAGCCAAACGCACCCCGTTATAGGCACGTACCAATAAAAAGCACTCGAAATGGTCCAAACGAAGGGAAACAAAATTGGAGCAATTATATTGGTGACCAAAAAAGGGGCATTAGTATACTCAGTAGACTTGTTCTCGTTCGACTGCATTGGTCAAACATCATTGGACGTGGTTAGTACTTAGTTGGGGGACCTCTTGCTAAAACCACACTCGCGTGTGGCTTGGCTTATGCTGATGCGGGTACAGTGCCTGTAGCGGGATGGTGCAGACCTCTGGCAGGCAAATCTATAGACTTTTATCTCTGCAGCGGGTGCATGCGTACTTCTGGCCGGCGCATTTTTAGATTTTTATGCCTCTAATGGGAGCGTACTCTGCAGATATCTCCGTCCACATTTAATAATAAATGCAAGTTTAGGCTTAATAACCTTGTGGCATATACGGCGTAAGTTACAATATAGAATTTCAATGTTAAAAATAAAGCTAAGCTTAAAACTAAATTAACAAAAACAGAAATCAATTGTGATATTCGAAAAAGAAAGTAGGAAAAAAAAGAAAAAGAAAGAAAATCATTATATAAACCAAGAAATAAATAGCCAAACACACTTTCACCAGAAAACCGCAACAAGAAGTGAACTCATTCATCTTCCTTTCAAAACCCTAATATCTCAAACACTATATCGCCCTCCACTGCGGATACATTGAAACGCATGGTTTCACAGACATGTCACAGAACTAAGATCTGCGACAGAAGTGCTTATAGCATAAACTCCTAGATGCACTGATGGT
Source organism: Thereva unica (assembly GCA_949987705.1). Taxonomy (NCBI): domain Eukaryota; kingdom Metazoa; phylum Arthropoda; class Insecta; order Diptera; family Therevidae; genus Thereva; species Thereva unica. Next base: position 127,257,320 of record OX465283.1, on the reverse strand, counting down.
ACCGGAACGCTTGACTACCATAGGCAACGAATTATACCTAGATATACCACTGGCAAACAATGAATTATAAGTTTGGGATAAAGAGGTGCGATGAACGTTATAATTGAAAGTCCGGTTGGGGCGGCTACTATGCAGCTTCGAATGGAGATAAGGTGGAATTTTCCTCAGTATGACATTATGAACAAAAGGCAAGGTATGATAGCGCAAATACTGAAATAAAACACACCCTAAAATCCTATCCGCATAATGTCTTATACTCTGACTTTTCCTCAACCCAAACGCATAACGAACACAGGCATTAAAAGCCCGTTCAAGTGACTTTTTACATTCAGCACTCAAAGCATCGAAAAACACAACATCACCATAAGTGAAATGGGGTATCAATAGAGATTTAACCAGATTGATTCTAGCATTGACAGGTACGAGGTTACAATTTGGGTACAGGCTCCTAAGGCCAGAATAGACTTTCGACACTATGTGGTTGCATTGGAGCCTCCAAGAAAGCTTGTCATCGAAACGTAGACCAAGATTTAGGACACTACTCGTGAATTTAACTTTTCTACCATTAATCAGGATGTCTGGCAAGCGAATTGCGTTCTGACGATTACCAATCAGGACAGCTTGCATTTTAAGATGATTGAGAGCTAGCTTATTTCGAGCAGCCCATGTAGTAATGGCAGTCAAATCACGATTAACATCATTTACACAGTCAAATAGAGAACGTTCGTCAGCATAAGACAGAACATAATTCTGGAAATCATCAGCAAACAGGTGGGGACGGGAGAACCGCAGAACATCAGGTAGGTCATTAATAAATAGGGAGGAAAGTAATGGTCCTAATACCGAACCTTGTGGGACCCCAACATAAATTGGAAGAAATGTAGATAAATGACCACCAATATCAACACACTGGTACCTTCCAACAAGATAGCTACGTACAAGATCGATTGCAAATCTAGAAAAGTAATATTGACGCCTGATTTGATCACATAGCAAACCATGGTCAACTGAATCGAAGGCCTTCGAGAAATCATGTAACAGCAAAATGGTAACCTTCCTACATTCAAAACCCCTAAGAATATCATCAGAAACATTCAGCAAAGCCGTGGTAGTGCTATGACCAGCTCGAAATCCAGATTGATATACACTTAGAAGCTTATGACAGTCAAGATGATCAACAATTTGGCCCTTAAGAACCTTCTCGAAAGCCTTAGAGAGAGCAGGAAGAATGCTAATCGGTCTGAAATCCTTCATTCCAAATGATGAGCTTTTTTTATGTACGGGCATAACCCTTGCTTTTTTCCAATGGCGAGGATAGTACGACTTTGTCAGAATTTGATTGAAGAAATAAGTAACATGTGGTAAAATCACTGGAAGTATAATTTTGACAAAATTAATAGGCACTTCATCCAGACCAACAGCGTTGGATTTAACTTTCATAATTGAATTGGCAACATCCGCTTGGGAAATACTATTAAAGGAAAACAGGGCATCAGAATGCTAGTTGAAGCACGGGGAGGGTGTGGCGATACCGCAGGAGTAGGACTGAGATTGTCTGTTGGTGCCGTTAATTACGAATTGTAGTCACTGCAGTAAAAGCTGGCACTACAGTATCCCTCTTAGATGTCACAATACCTAAGCTTCTCAGATTATTCCAGATCTTTTTCGTACCCAATCCATGATCATTTTTCACATTTTTCCAAATTCTCAAGGACATTCACGTTGAAGTCCTCGTTACTCGATATCTTGTTTACTCTTACAAAATTTCTAGTTCTTTCCATTGACTCGCAATATTCTTGCCAGCTCTTGCTTTTAGCTGTTCGGAAAGTTTTCTTATATTCAAGGAGCCGGTTTTTATAAAGCTGTAATGAACCTTGACTGCCGCAGTCATTACAGGCATCTCTGGTGACCTTCCTTAATATGTTAGGTTGTCGTTACACCACGGCTTTTTTAAGTGGAAAAATCAAGTTTTCGTATCTCACAGTTGGTACTACTAGCTAGCTTCCATCTTTGTACTGATCGAAATTTCGATCGGTCTGTATTTCTAGGGTATCAGCATGGTTTGGAGCTATCGAGAACAAGACATTGAACAATGAAGAGTACCCAGCTGCGATCGTAGAAGGATCTTTTCCCGAATACTCTCCAATTTTTCACCATTGAAGCTGTATGTATAAATCGTTAGTACCATATTTTGGCGCTCTCTGGGTACTTCTAAGATAAAAAATGGGATTAATATCAATTTTAGTTCAATCGATTTATGGTTTTAATTTGCTTATACATATATTTAAATTGTTTCATTTCATTACCGTTTACTTTTTCTATACTCCCACCAAATCACCAGGTTGGTTTTATGAATTCTAGAACAAGTTTGACATGTACCGTACTATACCAATGTAAAAGGTTTAAATTCAAACTATTTTTCATTTCTAATTATCGTTCTGTTTAAAAATGTTCAAATGCAACACACTAGCAGCATATCTGGTCCACGATTTTAAATTTAGCAAACAACTCCTTACTTTAAAAATTAACTTTAAAACTAAACTTTGTTTATAAATTAAAATAAATTAAAATCTGATAAGCCATGGATAAATGTAATTATTGTGAAAAAGCATAAATTTACTAGCCAAGTCTGTAATTTCTTGACGTCATTATACGAGGTGTGGCTATTAAATAACGAGACTGACGCTGTAAAACATTTTATTTTTATTTCATACATTTTTACTTGTTATCACCTTCAATATACACCCCTCCTCTATCCCTACAACGCTCCATGCGAAGCTTCCATTGTTCGAAACAGTGCTGGAAGTCTTTTTCTGTCAGCTCCTTCAGGACGCGTGCCGCTTTCTTCAACAGACTCAAATCTTGTTCCTTTTAATGCAGATTTCATCTTAGGAAACAGATAGAAGTCGCACGGCGCAAGATCCGGCGAATAAGGCGGATGGTCTAACACTGGGATGCTGAATTTGGCTAGAAACCTCTTAACAGACAATGCGGAATGTCTTGCGACAATGCGTTGCTCTACTGTTACACTTAAGATTTTTCCGGCGAAACAAAAAAAAAACTCTAATGCGAACGAAGGCTACGGCTGTACTGATTTGTTTACAGAAGCGAGAGGCACTACATTCGAAAGAGAAGGCTTCACGATAACAGCTGTTGGTTGCTGGCGTTTGGCGCATGCGCACTTCTTCTGTAGCAGCGTCAGTCTCGTTATTTAATAGCCACACCTCGTACCTGTGTAAATAACTTTTTCGAGTTTAATTCTATATGATACCAACCTCGAAACGTTCGCTTTGTTCTTAATCTCTGTTGAAAAGTTTCAATGCCCTTCCATAAAAATCTCCTTTGAAAATGTTTTTGTATGTTTTTCGTATGATCTCATTCGGTACAATAAAAACCGCTTCAAGTGCCTCGTTCCAGGCAGAGATATAATATTTTTACCGCCCGCTTTAATGTTGGTATCATAAACTTAATAACCCCCAGCAAAAGAAATTATCAGCACAAAAAAATAATGGAAAGAAAGAATACTAAATAATTTCCTTTTTACTGACGACCCGGCTTCATTTCAGAAATGTATCGTCCTTGTTGCTCCTGCCGAAGGGGAATTCGAATCATACCACTACTATCATAAGAGGAATGATTTTCTGGTAGGGTCATTGCTCATTTCCGTTGTTATCCTGGCTGCCGCAGTGGTGAGAAACGTTGTGCTCATACTGGAAAATGATTGTGCTCCAACAAGGCTGGCTGGTCTAAATCTGTATTCGACTGGAGAAGTCTGCCAGAGATTGGCGTAGACCGATGACCAAAGGCTTAAAGTCAAGAGCTAAAGAGACACTTTTTGCCGGGTATAAGGGGAATCCTCCTTGCCATAAAACTATTCCCAGAGTCGTATATGCTATGCATGACTTTATAAATATTTCGTTCTGCGTTGCGGGTAGCTTTGCATACACTTATCTAATCCAGCTGAAGATGCTGGCAAGGACTTCAGTCGAGGGCAAGGAGAACACACTCTCACATCATCTCATATGTGGCTGCCGTCAATGGGTCGTCATATTCAGATCCACTGCAGTTTCCTGCTGCAAAGTGTTTCCGATGATTCCCATGCTAAGCGGGTTTCAAGGCTAAGGTCGAGATCAAAGCCTCGTGCCACAATCGTGGCCAATTTACTTATATAGATTCCCTTCACAAAAGCCAGATGCCCCTGAAAATTACCACGTAAATTGCCCCTAATCGTTTCGTGATCCTGCACCCTTTTATCAGGGCTAAAGGGGCCTCCTTTGATTCATGTCAATTTGCTCCGCATGCGTTGTGTTGTCGGGAGGACAATGCCAATGCCACGCTTGAAGACCTTGCAGTGGGTGGGAGGCACTCAGAATAGACGTACAGCCGTTATTTTTGTTGAAGAGACCGGAGGGGGTAGCTGACTGACTCTCGCCGCCCGTATAAATATTTCACTGATGGGGTAGTTAAGGGGAGCCTTTATTTGACTTTGTGGGGAGTCCTTTAATGCGGCCACAATAGACGACGGTCCTTAGCCAAGCGAAAGTTTCATGGCTATGCCTAATAGAGGACCTCTGGAGCCCCATTCTCCAGACGAGTGCCGGGTGGGGGTTGGTTATATTTAGACTCCAGGCAAACCTGATTTCAAACTATGATTTATGTCTTTAATGACTTTGAAGCAGATGAGTTATAGAAGTTGGGGCTATGCTCGTGAAATACTATTAACGCCGGCCTTTGAAATTCACCGAGGAAAAATTGTTTTGCTAGACTGCAGCTTGGCAATAATAATGGGGGTTAGCCATAAATGGAGAAATATTAATTGAAATTGATTGGAAAATTTCCTCGTATTGGAATGCATTTGGATGCTTCTGCTACGGTAATACCTTCATATTAATGACCATATACACAGGTAGATGAAAATGTAATTATATGATATTGGCTGCCATTTTAATATTATTGAAGTTTCTTTGTGCACAGTGGGAACTCACCAAAGGTATGAGAATGAGATCAATATCGCTGCTATTACTGCCTCAACCATTCATTAAGTTCATTCGAGTGTGCTAAATGGAGAATTTAAATAGCCATATCGTTTTGGTGCCAAGATGGATTCAGGTATTGCCTTATGTTCGAGTGCAAAATTAATATGGCTTGAAGGTAACGATTATTTTTCGTTGGCGTTTTGCATTTGTATCATTTTGTTTGAATGAAAATAAAATTTGCATATTTTATCCAGAATTATAATGTGCTAGCAATCAGAAGCGAAACTTTTCTTATGACCTCGTTTGAAAATGTGTTATCTTTATTTTGTTTTGAGGTGGAAGGGATAATCCTGATATTGATTCAATAAAAGAGTTGGGTTTAAGTTAAAAATAAGGTATATTTTTATTTTAAAAAGACAGTTACGTAACCCATTCTTTTGTTTTGGTATTTTAGAAAAACATAAATACAATTCAGGTAGACGTGAACTTAATTATTCTGCGAAAAGAAGATGGACATCATTTTGTTTTACAGAACGGGTCGGGCTTTGACCTGATCAGGGCCGGCGCCTAGGTTTAATGCGCCCGGTGCAGTATGCCAGTATGCTCCTCATATTTTGATTGCAATAGACAATTTAAAAATTGCGTCCCAGTCGAATTGCGCTTGGTGCAAGTGCATCATATGCCGATATGAAAGGGCCGCACCTGTTTATATATATAGATTTTCGAGGGATATCGAATCAGATCACTATTTGCGGGTCCCTTTTCGTCCCTCTGCCTAGAGTCATCTTATTGGGGTTGCAGTGGGTTGTCCCATTGCTCCCTTACTTCGACTCCCCTAGTTATCGCAAGCAGCTGATTGAAGGGAGTCTGCCTCATGTCCTCCATCCAATGGAGTCCAGTTATGGCAGCCCTTTTCCTCGCCACCGCCGGACAGTGACACACTATGTGTGTGGCCGTCTCAGGTTCCTCCAGGCACATCCGACAGGTGTCATCCTCCAGAATTCCCATTCTTTTTAGGTGATACCTGAAACATCCGTGTCCTGTAATCAGTGCCACCAACCATCTGAGGGTTCTCCTTTGCATATGCAGGATTCTTCTTCTGGCTGCGGTAATCGGCAACGTAAGCACCATCTTAGCCTGCCTACACGTGGTCATAGCGTCCCACCGTCTCCGGTGTTCCTCAGCGACCCATTTCTCGATGTAGTTCCTTACCAACCCTCTGCCAATGGCAGAGTATGGCTCCGGTCCCCAGAATTCCGAGGTTGACCCCTGTTTTGCCAGGTTGTCAGCCTTTTCGTTCCCATCGATGCCTGTATGTCCTCTAACCCAAGCTAGCGTCACGTTGTTTTGTTGCGCACACCTGTTCAGTTTTTGGACACATTCCAACGCCAGAGACGCATTAATCTCTGTCTGATTCATGCGCTTAATCACAGCCTGATTGTCCAGTGCTATAAGGATACTTCTTCCCTGCACCTGACCCTCATTTATGTGATCCAGCGCGTGCAGCAGAGCAAGCATTTCCGCCTGGTAGACTGAGGTGTAATTCCCCAAAGCCAGAGAGCAGGTCAGATTTAAGTCCTCTGAGAAGACTCCCGCACCTGCTCTGCCGTCAATCATGGATCCGTCCGTGAAGATATATATGTCTTCCGGTCTCCCTTCCGGGAGCGTTCCGTTCCCTATGAGGGTTTTATGATACCTTTCGGTCACCCTCATTTTTGTGATCCCTTCCATGGGCATCATGAGCTCCCTAATCCCTTTAATGCGATCCAGGATCTTCATGTGCCCATATAAGGTTCCTGACGCCTGCCATGCGGCATCCCGTCTCATCCGAATCGCTGAGGCTGCCGCAGTCTTCATCACCTGGAGATCTAACGGCAGCAGACCTAACAGCGCCTCCAATGCCGCGGCGGGTGTGGTGCGGAAAGCACCGCTCACACCTACGCTGGCCATTCTTTGCACCTTGTCCAAATGCCTCTTGACGGTTTTCTGTGTGGCTTTAGTCCACCAGACCACCGAGGCATAAGTTATGATGGGTCTCACCATCATGGTATATGTCCAGTATGCTAACCTTGGTGAGATACCCCACCTTAGTCCACATACTCTTTTGCACTGGTGAAGCACCCTTGTCGCCTTCTTAATCTTCTCTTCAACGTGGTATTTCCAGGTTAGTCGCGAGTCCAAGTATACACCCAGATACTTGACCATCCCAGACACCTTGATCCTCGATCCAAAAAGCATGAGGGGCTGAAAATCCAGATCTTTAATCTTCCTAGTGAAGATTATCGCGTCTGTCTTATTGGCATTTATGGTGAGGCCCTGTTCCGTACACCACTGCTCAACCACTTGGAGTGCATTCCTCATGATATCTGCCGTAGTGCTCATAAACTTGCCACGTGCCACAATCGCTACATCATCTGCATACCCAACGGTATGCACGCCCATTACCTCTAGCCGCCTGAGCAGAGTGTCCACAGTGATGTTCCACAGGAGGGGCGATAGGACCCCGCCCTGTGGGCATCCCTTGCTGACCCTCCCTCGAAGCCGCGAGTCTCCTGTCTGAATCCTTACCGCTCTGTTTTTCAGCATGCTGTCCACCCACCTTACAATCATGGGGCTGACCTCGCGCCTCACCAGAGCGTCTTTGAGTTTGTTTAACTGTATCTTGTCGAAGGCGCCTTCGATGTCCATAATAACGGCCATCGCTATGCCTCCGGTATACAGTTCCCCCTCGGCTACTCGCACCAGTTGGAGAAGTGCCGTTTCTGTAGATCTGCCAGCCTGGTAAGCGTGCTGGCTTCTACTTAAAGGGTGCCTCCTTAGCATAGTACTCTCCAGGTGGTCTGCCACCACTCTTTCCATTGTTTTCAACAGAAAGGATGTTAGGCTGACTGGCCTGGAGGACTTCGCCTCGGTGTAGTCCTTCTTGCCTGGCTTAGGGAGAAATACCACTTTGGTTTCCCTCCACACCGCCGGAGACAGGTAACGAATATTCCCCTAAGCCTGGGTGCAATGATTTCTTTGCCCCATTGAAGCAGCGCAGGGAATATTCCGTCACGCCCCGATGTCTTGAAGGGAGAGAATGTGTCTATTGCACGTCTCACCCCTTCCTCCGTCACCACCCCGTTAGCCTCCTCTCGGTTCATCCTTGTAGCCATTCTGTTACGAATAGTCCAAGATTTACCCGAGATATAACTGCCAGGAAAGTGAACTTCCATCAGGATCTTGTTGGTTTCCTCCAGCGTCTCCGTCATCCTCCCCGACGGGTCACGAACGAGTCCGACTTTGGAGACCGGGTCCCTGGAGATCATTTTCTGAAGTCTGCTGGCCTCAGATATGCTCTCCATGCTCGAGCAGAAGTCCCTCCACGACTCCCTTTTCCGTCGTCGCAGAGTTTGTTTCATTTCTCTTTTCTTGGCTTTGTAATTCTCCCAGGCAACCGGGTCATTGCACCTCATCGCTTGGTTGAAAGCCCTTCTGACCTCTTTCTTCAGTTTCTCCAGCTCCCTACACCACCAGGGTGTGGGATCATGGTCATCCACTGACGTAAGAGGACACGCCACTCGAAAAGCGTTCTCTATCGCTGTCTGCAGGACATGCAACTGAGACTCTGCTTCTCTTGTGGTTTTCGGTGCCCTTGGCACGCGCTCCCCGAGATTCCTGCGCAACATTTCAGTATATCTAGACGTGTCCGTGTTGCGGGGAATTCTCGTTGTTCTAATTCCGTCTCCCCTGCCCGGGGTTCCGTACGCTATCTCAAATGAAATGGCTCTGTGATCTGACATAGTCGTCCGATCCATCACCTCCCAGTTGGTCAATCTTGTCAACATCCGGTTGCTGCATAGAGTTATATCTATGACTTCCCTTCGTCTAGCATCGACGAAGGTTGGTTCTACCCCTCTATTTGCAATAACTAGATTGTTGCATTCCACAAATTCGAGCAAAGCCTCTCCTCTATGGTTGTCGTTGGTGCTTCCCCATACCGTGTTGTGTGTATTTGCGTCGCAACCAACTATTAACCCTGTGCCTTTTTCGCCACAGGTAATAACCAGAATTTCCAACTCCCTGGTGGGCGGAGGATCTGGCGAATCGTACGGAAGGTAGGCTGAGGCTAGAATGAAAGCCCCACTTCCAGTACCTACGCGTACTGCTGTGAGATCTGGTGTGCACAAGTGCGGCAGTAAAACCGCCTGCACTCCGTGTTTCACCAGCACACACGTCCTCACTCTTTCATTCGCATTGGGAACGTACAGAGTGTCAAAGCTCCCAGATAGTCCCCTAATCCTACCCTTGTAGATCCAGGGTTCCTGTATGAGAGCCATATCCAGCTTCATCTCACCGAAGCCTCGCGTCATCATTGCTGATGCTGCTCTGCTATGGTGTAGATTCAACTGGCAAACCTTTAATTGCCGGAACTGGCCCACCTCCCGCCCAGCTGACGAGGATTCCATTTCACTGGTCCCCTTGTTCAGCTACCTTTCCGGCCGGCTCTACCATTTCCTCCGGCTTGTCCTTCTGGAATCGCACGTAGGCAAGGTCCAGCCCGCAGTTGAGTTTCCCCCCTGCACGCCTGACCGCCTCCGCCTCCTCCTTCGGACACCATACGGTGAGAATGGTACCGCCGTTTTTCGCGTCACCATATCTGCCTATGCGACTGACCCTCCACTTAGAAGTGTCCGTCACACAGGCATTTTGACGACGTAATCTGGCTAGGATGGTTTCCTTGCTCTCCGGCGAACCGGGAACTCGGATGATCATCCTCCTCACATCCTTAAGGATGTGAAGGCGCTCCACTCTCAGATTGACTCCTTCCCATAGGTCAGTCATCTTTCCGACAGCTTCGTACAGCCAGGCCTTGGATTTTTGGTTCACGCACCTGAGTGCAATGACCCCGTCCTCCAAGTCTACCTCGGTAATACCGATGTAGCCAGCGTTGTCAGGCAGAGAGTCTAGTGCCTTGAGCAGGGCCGCTTTAAAAACGGTTACCTGCTTCGTGCCCAGACCCTCCTCCCTTCCATCGTCGGTCACACCCAAACGGAGGTCACAGCCTGCTATGCCTGCGTAGGTATTCTCCGCCACAGGCTCCGCAGGCACGACCCCCGAGACAGAAGGGTTGACTCCTCCCTGTTTTACAGGTTGAGGTTGTCCACCCTTCCTTTCCCTGGCCTTATCCTCCCCTTCGACAGTAGAACCCACGGCTGAGGTGCAGAGACTTTCACCTCTAAACCTCTTCGTGGGTCCCACCTCCTCCGGAGTGGACTTGGCCGATCCCCCAACAGAGGAAGTTGCCTTCTTCTGTCTTTTGCGCTCCCTCTTCCTCTTCTGCTTCAGCTGCTTTCGCAGCCTCACTTCCGAGTCGGATTCCTGCGCTAACGTAGGCCCAGAGCCGGCTGACCTCTTGACACATTGCTGCATCGCATTGTCCACCTTCTCTGAGCATACCTCCAGGTTCAGCTTCACTAGCTCGCTCGCCGCCGCTTCTACGCTTTCCTGCGTGACTGCGTTGACATGCGAGTCGTCCACTTCCCTGTTCCTCGTAAGCAATAGATGGCCTCCCCCAGAATCCATGAGGCCGACCTCCGTAGAGGGTGGATTTCCCTGGCTTGCAGGTTTACCACCTGGGGTATAAATTTCCTTTGTTATATCCATTGCTTTTAAGTATCTATCTTAGTCAGGGCGTCCTAACGGGACCACGCAAGCCTCACCACCACGTCAAGGTGTAGATACATCGGTGAGGCCGCACCTGTTTAAGTGCAATGACCTTCTTTGTCGCATTGGAGAAAGCCAAGGCGCGATATCTTGAATGAGAAATTTTTTCTATAGCAGGTTTCAATCCCTCTTCTGTCGCGATCCTATCAACCCAATCTCGGTTCAACTGCGTTTTCATTTGGTTTTGAATAATCGCAATGCCTATCCGAGAATAAATTTCCTGGAGATTGAGCTTCAATCGTGATTGTACTAGTTTCCTCTATAGTCCATTCAAAACCCGCGTTAGGGTGTTCCAAAATAACACCGTTAAGAAAATCGAACCCTAAACGTTTTTGGGGTCGCTGATCACGAAAATTGAGGTCCCGCGGTCCTAAAACATGGGCGTCACCCCTAAAAATGCAAAAAACACCAATTTTTAGGGGGTTTTCGCGATTATTTTAATAATATAATAATAATAATGTTTTAATAATTAAAAATGGAAAATAAAATTTAAATGCAAAACAATAAATTTTAATTTGTTTCAATTACAATTTTAATGTAGGGGTAGTTTTACCCCCTTAAGGGTTGAAAAAAATATTTTTTTTGCTGATAATACCTATTGAACCAAATTTCTAACAAAAATTTTTACGATTTTTTACAATTTTTCCCATTTTTGGCCGATTTAGGGGTAGTTTCAACCCTTTAGGACTACCCCTTATCATAAAGTTCTCCTTAATTTAGTACAAATCAACCACCTTCTTAGTTTTCATTATTATTGAAATAATCGCGAAAACCCCCTAAAAAGGGGTGTTTTTTGCATTTTTAGGGGTGCCGCCCATGTTTTAGAACCGCGGGACCTCGATTTTCGTGATCAGCGACCCCAAAAACGTTTAGGGTTCGATTTTCTTAACGGTGTTAGTTTGGAACACCCCCCCCCCTAGTTTTGAATGGACTATATTGTAGGGGTAGTTTTAACCCCTTAAGGGTTGAAAACAATTTATTTTTGCCTGACAGTACGTCCACAATCGAATTTGAAGCATAAAAATTTTTTTTTACAATTTTTGCCATTTTTGGCCGATTTAGGGGTAGTTTCAACCCTTTAGGACTACCCCTTATCATAAAGTTCTCCTTAATTTAGTACAAATCAACCACCTTCTTAGTTTTCATTATTATTGAAATAATCGCGAAAACCCCCTAAAAAGGGGTGTTTTTTGCATTTTTAGGGGTGCCGCCCATGTTTTAGAACCGCGGGACCTCGATTTTCGTGATCAGCGACCCCAAAAACGTTTAGGGTTCGATTTTCTTAACGGTGTTAGTTTGGAACACCCCCCCTAGTTTTGAATGGACTATATTGTAGGGGTAGTTTTAACCCCTTAAGGGTTGAAAACAATTTATTTTTGCCTGGCAGTACGTCCACAATCGAATTTGAAGCAATAAAAATTTTTTTTTACAATTTTTGCCATTTTTGGCCGATTTAGGGGTAGCTTCAACACTTTAGGACTACCTACCCCTTATCATAAAGTTCGCCTTAATTTAGTATAAATCAACCACCTTTGCAAATAAATATTAAAAAAAGTGCATTTCATCGCATTAGTTTTCATTATTACTGAAATAATCGCGAAAACCCCCTAAAAAGGGGTGTTTTTTGCATTTTTAGGGGTGACGCCCATGTTTTAGGACCGCGGGACCCCGATTTTCGTGATCAGCGACCCCAAAATCCTTTAGGGTTCGATTTTCTTAACGGTGTTATTTTGGAACACCCACCCCGCGTTTTGAATGGACTATAGCTTCTCTGCCATCCTTCTCATTGTTTCACGAACTTTGGGATTTTTCAAGATATTCTATACCTACTAGTTGGAACCCGGTGCGCCTCGCTGCACCGATAAGCCAATAGTATGGCGTGCGCCCAAACAATTGGGAATCTCAAAATCGATGGGCAGTGAGAGTCTCAAATCCCACCACGAAAGTACATTCGAAAACAAAAGTTTAACTCCGTTCGTTTAAAAACCCAAATCACGCGCTCATTTATATCCCACATGCTCATGCTCATCTCACGCGCTCATTTATATCACAATTCAGCGGTTTCACTGCCACTATTGTCGTGGTCAGATGCTATGAGAGAGGATTTTTACCCGTAAAAGAATTTCGAAGAGGAAATTACAATGCACGTCCGTTTATTTTGCGGTTGAGACATTTTTTCGTATTTTTGATTCCGAAAAATAAAATATGTAATAAAATTTTCTGCTATCGATTGGAATTTCGCCTTTCCATCGTCCAAAAATTGTTTTGAAAATGTTTGACCAGAGGCATCTTCTAACATATCCGTTGGAGCGTGATTTTTTTTTCAAAACTGTGCCATAGGTATGATGCTTTCAAGCAAACGAAGCTCATTTTCAGGCGTGGATCGAGGTATAACAGCCAAAGTTTCCGAGTCGAGTCGAGGTATAATAGCCCTATAATTTTTGCTGATGTTGCCTGTAGATGTTTCTATCTGGTTCAAATTCAATGGGGGCTTGCGGACTAAATGCACTTGTACGTCCACCATCAAGTAGAGTTGATGCAATTCTTGCTGATGTCACTGCAAATGCAATCTCATTCTGCAATCGAGTCGACGCCAAAATCAAATTGATAAGACATGTTTTGCCTGTACCACCTGTAGCATCTAGGAAAAAATCCGGCTATTTCCTTTGTCGTAGGATTTTATTGATCAGCAACTAACTGTCTTGTCTGAGATTAAACAAAATGTTTTAGCTGATTTACGTTGCATTGCTGTTCCCGCACCAACTCTCTGTTCTACACAGCATTTCTGAATCATGTCGAATTTTAACTTTGTGGTTGATTGATATTCATAAGTCCTCTATCAGTATTAAAGCTTCATTAAAAATTTCGTCAGAATAATCACAGCTGTGTATTCATATAATAGACCTCACACTATGATTGGAGGTGGTTTACTTCAATAGGCAACGTCTGGCAGCATTGGGCATAGGAAAAGTATCGCAGTATTTTTCCAACGTCTGGCAGCATTGGGCGAACTTTTCAAATATATAACGGCACGATAAAGAATTACTTTTCCGCAAGAAATATGAAACAAAAAATATTTCCCATGCAACTTATGTATGTTGAAAAATCAAGCACCTTGTAAATTTCCAGGTACCATACTTCAAAAAGTGAAAGCGATGAACATCCGATTCATCCGATTGAATTTGTGGTCTTTTTGGCTTCGAGATCTTCCATTACTTACATACATTGCTCGGGCACAAGCTGAAGTTACTTCAATCCAAGTTCAGAGAATCGCGTCCTTCGCGAAAAATCTGCTTTTTTCAACAAAATTGTACGGCGACTATCCGTAAATCACTTCCGATGGATCTGAAACTTTAGGAATCGTATTTTTTCGGAAAAAACCAATACAAAATGATCTGTGTTCTTTAGCAATAATTTAAAGAGTACCTCCCATACAAAAGTTTCAGATGCTATGCTAGAGTTGCTATATCAGTACACTACAGCAACCCGAAGGATTCGAGATAGCTTTATAAATTATAGCCTATATGTTATTCTGATGCATGAGCTATATTATTGTAAAGTTTCATTAAAATCCATTCAGTAGTTTTTGCGTGAAAGAGCAACAAACATCCATACAAACATTCGCGTTTATAATATTAGTAAGATTCTTCAGAATTTCGCCGACCACGACACTCCTCTTCCTCGACGCATAATTTCTTTTCTGGCCTTGTACTTTTCCCATGCAGATGAGTTGTCGCCCTTCTTTACCTAATTTAAGACGCTTCTAATATCCGTCTTCCGCACTACCAGAGTGTATGATCATGGTTCTCTACTGAGGTAGGGCCGGCTTGGTTTTTTGACCGGTGTAGTATGCCATATTGCGCGATCATATTTAAGTCGCAGGGAAGGACAAATGAACAAAGGCACAAACACATACATAAATATTCATTTTATTAGATATCCAATGTAAATGCTCCGATAAAATTATATCGTGTAATTCCGACGTACAGAATATTTTATCGAGATAATCAATTGAAAAAATAAATCGTGGTATAATGAAAATGAATTCTGAATGAATAGATGAAAATGAAGTTACGGATTTTTTTTTTTTTTTTTTTTTTTCAAAGTTTATATTTTTTTTTTAAATTTAATTTCTGAAACTGCGCCCCTGTCCAACTGCGCCCGGTGGAAATGCACCATTTGCACCTATGAAAACGCCGCTCCTGGACCTGATCCACAAACGCTTTCCACCTTTGCCACTACAACTTCCTTTAGGTTTACTAGAAAAATGCTCCGCCGCTGCGATACTCTCTCTATGTGACTAGTATGTCATACATAGTTTTGTGTTATCTTATTGTGAAAACCCGATTGCAGAAGCAATTCTACTGAACCGATTCGATGTGGAGTTAAAACCAGAATACACTAGGAGGCAATGCCGCCGGTTTGTGTTAGACCCGGGTGGGTAGACATACAACCCCACCCTCCCCCAATTCTATTATTTCATCAGGCAGTCCTCGTTGCCGTAGTGACTGCCATATAAACACGAGGAAGTTTATTGAGGCAGTTCTTCTCAATCTTGCCCTCAAACTGGAAAGAGCAATGTTGAAGGAATTGCGCTGGCGACATCGTTTTATATTAAAGCTCTGGGCCACGCATTACAAATCCATTAGTGTTTAATAGCTTAACAAGTTAGTTTAACAAGTTAAACCACATTGACGAAAATTGCCTGCATTTCCAGAACGAACATCAGGCTATTCACTAGTTAACTCTAGTGTTTGAACCTCTTCTATAAATATACAAAATAGGTTATCCTATTCTTTAAAATCGGATTGAATTTGTATAGCACATTTGCATTTTGATTGCGCCGATCTTGCTTCTGTCTCAGTGGACAGTTCGTATCCAAAGGCTAACCCATCTATAAACATCATGGATATAACTTGATCTGGTAGTGGTATCGAATGATCACGTATTCCGAATCGGCCAACAAGCATCTCAATGCGTAGGATTTCGCCAGGGCTACAATCTTCTTCTTTCTTCTTTGGCGACTGTACAATTTTATATTCAGCCCCGCTTTGAGTGGAACTAATTTATCAGCGCTGGCGCCCCCAAAACCACCTTAGGCTGGACAAAGTGCAAAAATGCGCCAAGATACTATTCGGAGGTAGCACCTATTCTTTGTGCGACAGTAGAAATGTATCAGCCTTGACACTATTACCATTCACGCTGTTACCACAGCGATTGCTGCAATGAAATGATCGGCCTCATGTCTGTTTCCCGTAACACAAGACTAGTCCGTTCAGCTCACCCTCACGCCTTGCAGCCCTTCGCCTTTCTTTCCGAGCACACCTTATTCTGCAGACAGTATTTTCGAACTCGTACAAAATTTTAGAGTTAAAATGGAAGGTTCAGTAAGCTTGCTACTAGACGTTTAGCTTGTCAGCCATGGCTACTACCTTTCAAGCAGAATATACTTTACTTGTATACTCGGATTTATCGGTACTTTAAAGGTAATGAATGATCCGATGTCTAGGCCAAATGGGGTTTTGGCACTCCTTAATCGGCCCGGAATCACTAATAGGACACCTACCAACTAGATTAAGAGGGCCCTTGATGGTTCCATTGTTTGAAATATAAGGAACACCTATCAGATGAAATATATGACTAACTTGTCTAAGGCTCCTCCGGGTGCCCTCTCATAAAGCGGCCATGAATACGTTGAGTCACAGAAGAAAGGATAACAGGACGCTGGCTTGATCACCTTATGTAGAGCCTTAAATTAATACCTATGAAAATCAGAAGTGTCGAGGAACTGTAAGCTTTGGCTCGAAGAAGTAGGGTCGATCAGTGGTTGTCCTGCGATAGAAAGGAACGCGATCACGTTGTTTTGCGCCACCTTTATTGACCAAACAATTTTAAGTGATAAATGTGTAGAGGTTGCCAAGAGTGCCATAGATGCAAATGGTGCTCGCAGGAGGTTGTGGTCCTTATGTCTTAAAAACAGAAGAAGCCTGGGTATACTTATGATATTTTCTGTATTTTTTTCCTGGTTTGGTTTTTATATCGTATGCAATTTTATTTTTCGCAAGAAAGAAACCTAAATGATTTTGACTGTAAAGACACTGAACTCTTTTGCTCCCTAATAATTTTTATTACTTCAGACTTTCTTATTAACTTATTAATTTTTTCATTGCCGCCAAATATCCTGTTAAAAAATTAATTATTGAAAGCCACAAAAATCTTAATTTAAAATGATTAAACTTTAAAGGGAAATACACAAATATACTTACCTGAAATAATTCTTACCTGTAGCTTAAATATTCATTACGTTGTTTCGGTGTGAAATTGTTTCTTCTTTTTTTGGGGGGTTTATTTTATTTTTAATAGCAGTGAACCCCAAGTTTATATATAAATTATATTTTGTGTCACTGTCATAAAAAGGAAAGTGGAAAAATTGCGACATTCTCCAGTTTTTCATTCTATTTTATAGCACAAAGGTACTTCTATATAGCGAAGTGAATAAAACGTACACCATTTTTTCGGTGGTGTAAATCTCCAACCCCTTTTACTTATTCTAGGGAAATCCTTCTTCAGGCCAAAAAAAAGGGTCTTACCACAGCACATAAACTAAGATAAAAAGTATTTGCGTGCTCCATAATCCTTACGTATTTTATTGGGGAAACAGAATCAACCCTTATCACAAGGTCTCTATTATTAGACATTCACAACTTTTTCGCTCGTGTAGGCAGCGACAATTACCCCGGAATTCTCTCACTTTATTACTACTTTCAAATAAAAAAAAAACGAAAGTTTCCATTTCCACCTTTTTTCCTCCTTGTCATCAGGAATTCCTTCGTTATATTTTTTTTTACAACCGGGCATAAAGGATATCGTAAAAAAAATAAATCCAATTAAACTTCGGGTAATTTTTTTTTCTCTGTTTAAAATTTTTTCTGTTTTTTTTATATTTATTCACGCTTTCAAATTTTTCTGCAACAATAATTTTCAATCTAATGCTAATTTTCACTTAAAAGATAACATTTAACTTTTAACTATCGGTTTATACATAATTACGTCCAATGAATTACATGGTTTTTCCGCAAGTCATACATACACTTATATCCTGGAAAACATTATCCACAAAAGTTTATTTTTTTTATTTATTAATTATTTTTTTATTTATATTTATATTTATTCATTTCTTTTTATTTGTTATTGCGATTTGGTTAATCGGATCGATAAATCCTACATATTTTCACCTTCGATATAAATTAATGATATTTCATGCATTTTTTTTGCTTTACTTTATTTTTTATTTTTACAATTTTAATTAATTATTTTCTTGTGTTAATTTTATTAATCTTTTTGCTAAGAATTACTTTGATTGCAAGAGCAAATGATTTTTTTTTGTTTTGTTTCTTACACAACATTTTTTTTTACAAGATTGTCAGTAAGCAAAAATAATTGTTTATATTTTGACAATAACTAATTATTATTATAATTATTATTATTATTTTTTTCATTTACTAGTAGTCTTTCAGTTCTTGCATATAGTGTACGATTTGTTCGAATGCGATAGTTTCACTTAAAAAATACAGTTTTAAATGCATTCTCACTGTAATATGTTTAATTTAGTGTCTATACAATATTTTCGTTGATACAAATTTGACATAGAGCCTGGTCAGATTTGTATCAATTTCATACATATCTAGTCTCTCCGCTGTAGCAAAACACAATGTATTCATGAAAAATTATATAAAAATTTTGCTTTTTTTTAGATCTACAATAGAAACTCAAGCTATAATAATAAATTCCATAGTTGGAGTTTTTCTATATGTGGTTTTGACAAGGAGGAACAATACAATTTAGCACATAAGACAGCAGCTGAAACAGTGTCATATTAAACAGACGCACTATAAATTACTGAATCAAGCATTCATCAACATACTCTGGCCAAAAGATATACGCACTCAAATGTCCTTTGTTTGTTACAACAAAATTAATTATAATGAAATTAATAACCAATCTTTTCCTATGCCTACATTGTTATGTATCGAGATAATTGAAAAGGTCGTGAAAGCCTCTTTTTCTTGTTTCTATTTCTGACAAAATATAAAAGCGGAAATTATGTTGAAAAATGTTCCAATGTGAAAAGGAGGTTGCAGTTTCTTAACTTCTGAAAACTAGGATTTTTACAACGACGGACATAATCACTATTCCAAGGTTTCACTGCACTTACCAAAATTGCACAGATTGTCTTGGATTTCCAGACGAATATGTTGATTTGACCTTAAAATGACCTTAAACAAAGGCGAAAGGCCAAACAAACTACGGAATCGTATTCAGGGACCTCAAAAACATACGCATGATTTTTTTCAGATTTTTTCGGTCGCATTAAGTCACTTTGACTTTCAAATGACCTTGAACCTGATGTGATGAAGGTTAACCAACCCGCTCACCGTA
Organism: Thereva unica; assembly: GCA_949987705.1. Lineage (NCBI taxonomy): Eukaryota > Metazoa > Arthropoda > Insecta > Diptera > Therevidae > Thereva > Thereva unica. Next base: position 127,238,199 of record OX465283.1, on the reverse strand, counting down.
ATCGGCGACCTGAAAATCCCCCAGAGCACTATAGCGTTTTTCGTGTTTTTTCTTATATCAAATGTTGACCTGTGTTATCCACCCCGTGAATCAAGGATTACCTTTAACCGCAATTCGTGAATTTTTAAAACTCTTAAACATGAACCAAAATGATCTGACGTTATCCGATATTAAATGATACACAAATATCAATACCAACGACTTATTTAACAGCATGGGTAAGAAGGGGTCGGCTTCGGAATTCTGCAGTACCGCCGCATTCGTAGAGTGGTAGCAAGGAAGGAATCGCATCTAGAAATGGATCGCTTGGAAATACCAAAAACGATGGGATGCTCTGACCATGTGCAGATAACGTAGGATAGTGATTTGGCCTCAGCGCGTCAAAAATAGAAGAGATATACCGAGCATGTAGTTGAGCTGTCATGTTTTCAGGTATCCTCTGAAAAGAAAAATAATTATTAAAGATGGTACATGTTCAAGGTCGACCCCACTAGACATATTTTTAAACTATTCACGTGATAATAGGAGGGGAAGGGGGATAGTATAAAATAATTATAAAATTCCATGAGTTTTTCTTCTAAAGTTCTATTTTTGATGATAAAAATAATAGCCCACAGTCCCTGGGCCATTTTTTTAAATGGTTAATGATAATTTAATGATAATTTTGAGAGTAGCGTCTTTTTGACAAGACGCCCAACTTGTCTATTTGTGAAAATTTTCGATAGTGGTTCCTAATGAAACGTGTGGGCTTTAAAGCTCTTGGTGATTGCGAAAGTTTTATTAGTAAATATTTGTTTGTTAGTTAAATTAAGAGATAATGTAATAAAGAACTCAAAAGAGAACTCAAAATTGATGGGCCAGAGGGTCGGAGGGTCGCCATTGCTGCGGACAACTTAGATTTCACTTGAAATCTGTTGAATTTGTTGAAAGGTTTCAATAGCATGATTCCAGGCAGAGATGACTGAACAGATGGTGTTATCCTGACTGGGTCATTATTTTCCTGACTGGGTCATTATTTATCTACACAGATGGCGCTAAAATTGGGAGCAGCGTTGGTTGTGATATCTTCTCGGAGGTATTGAATATAGATACCCCTGTGCGTCTACCCGACCATCGCAGCGTCTTCCAGGCGGAATTCACTGCGATCTGAGAGGCTCTCGAATGCCTGAACATTAATAATATATCTTATAAGAATATCACAACATCTACGATAGGTTGGAACTGCCGCAGGTCTCTTTGTGAAGCTGCTACACAGTTTGATATAACTCTGCGTTGTCTTCCTGGACACAGGAGAATTAGGAGAAACAGCAGGGAAGATTATGCTTGCTAGGCAAGGAACGGAATTGGAAAGGACTCCCCACTTAACCCAGATGGGAATGCCCTTTGCTACCTATAAACTCAGCTTAGCTCGATGCGAAGCGTTCAAAATCTCTTGTTCAGTTGTCAGCAAGAAAGAGAAAAGCTATGTAGTGAAGGTGCTGACTGGTCACTGCCCCTTTGGCCCTCCCGCCGAAAGACTTTGACTTCCCCACAACGACTTTGACAGAAGTTGTGCTAATGAAGTTGAAGAAGACACTGTCTCTTCTCTGTACATGTCCGGCCTCGCGAGGAAAAGATGGACTTTCCTCGGCACACCTTTCCTTGATGGATTGAGTGAGCTGCAAAACACTGGGGTTCCTGGCCGATATATTTAAATACGTCATTCCATACCAGTTGGAAATAATGCCAATTATCAGCCGGCAGCTACTCCAGTAACGGCGGAGGTAAAGATTACAGCAGGGGTAAGTTTTTTAAAAAAGTAATGCCTCAAGCATTTTCATACCGTGCCAAAATTGTTGGGATGGTTTTTGAAGTCAATTTCAACCGAAAAATAATCGTCAGCTTCATTGTTAACAGAAATAAAAATTCCGTCAGCTGAATGTTTTTTACTACTCGGGCTTCACCGGCCAGTAAAGTGCATTAAGTGTCGTGACCGGGCTTGTTCAGCTCGTGGTTGAAATTGTTGTTGCTTTTTCGCTAGAAGTTAGAAGTGCAAAAGCGCACTGGAATCACATTCCATTATTAAAGTTGAGCGAGCTTTTACTTTCAACCATGGTACAATAATTACAAGGTAAGCTCATAAGGGCCCCGTGACGTCTCACAAAGGAAAAAAGCTCTCTCGTGACGTCACTCAGATCTTTTCTCATATAAAAATGGTAGAAGCTTTTCAAGATGGAAACAGAGCTTTTTCTTGCGAGCCTACCTTGTATTATTGTACCATGCTTTCAACCACAATTTCATATTCCGTTGGGCTTGAATATGTGAAAATGCATGGAAAATGAGGATAAAATTAAAGTTCAGTACACCAATTTGCTCGAACTTGTGAAGTTCGGCCGGTGAAGTCGGGGTATAAGTGAAAACATCGTCAGTTTAATCGTTCAAGGGAATATGAAACATTCCCTTATGCACTTATGCTTATGCATTCCCTATGATGCACTGGGGGCGCAATGTCATGAGCTGAAGGCCCTTTTTTTGATTGAACCCCTAACTTATATAAGCTATTCAATAGTTTCTTCGGTGTCTGAGGCGGACTGAATCGACATACTTTGAAATTTCCCTTGGCGTTCTGCGCACGCAGAACCATACCGAACGGTGATAGCGGGCATGATCCACATTGCCATACTGAAGCAAGAAGGAATGTGTCTCTATTGATCAGATTATCTTATCGGGGAGCCAAATACAGTATGGCGGCAAATAACGAAATGACAAGGGAAAGGGGACATGTGGCCTGTTCAGGGTCGACGAATCCACACACTTATCGCAAACGTGGAAAGATGGGTTGCCAAGGAGCGGGGGGAAGTAAGTGTGTAACGATCTCAGGTAGATCGTTGACATGAAGTACGTAGGAAATACTTGTATCTTTTCGAGGACAATGACACACAGTTGTGCCTTGCAGGCCCAGGTATCCAGGATAAAGCAGATAAAGTCTTCTTTTATTCTATGAGATTTGGAAATATAGAGCAGAACTATAGGCAAATCCATGTCGATGGACCCAATCTTACGTGCTTTTATTTTCACCTACCTAAAACAATACAATACATTTTTAGGTTTCCTAGATTGCGCCTCATTTTGGCGAATGAAACTATCTCCATCAACAATGGTGGTTCGACTCGACAACGTTAAGAGTTAGCAAGACGATGTCTTATCATTGATCTTGGTAGACTAAATTTTATTTAATAATCTGTGTAACAAAAATTCTAATTTCACTTTTTTAAGCTGTTAGAAAAAATCACTCAAATGATTGTCAAAGGTGATCTATCCAAGGCTGTGTTCTGAATTAGGGTTCCACTTTGATAAGACCCACACTTTTCACGTTATATTGCAGTAATATTCAAGAAGGCTAAAATATATTATAACCACATAATCATGCATCACCTGTAAAGGACACATCAAGAAAACCTCATCTATCACTAAACAGAAATTGCCTACAGTAGTGTTGTAAATAATGCAGGTACTATCCCACACCCACGATAATAGAAGCCAAACAAGCTTAACTATCAAAAAGCAGATTAAATACCCTAAAAACCATGCTACAAAATCTTCATACGCTTATGTGGATTTAGTAAAATGAAATTGGGATTCTAAATGTGTGCTCACAAATCCTAGCTTCCCTTTGGCATTCATTTATGATACTAAGTACCTTCATACATCTCCTGGTATATAGAAAATGTAGTTGAATATGTAGGTGTCTTAACATCCCATAAAACGGGCTAAATGACCCAGTATCTGGTTTACATAATCAGTAAAATTATCTAGTTAATCTAGATTAACATTCGTTACCACAAACTAATAAGAAATGCGAAATGCCATGGGTCTAAGGATGTACTAGATTAACTCGATTAATATGACAATCTTATCAGTGATAAATGTTATTACAAGCACTTTATCTTATATATGTAGAAACGATTCCTTTCTCAAAAATAATAGCAGTCATTCTATTTATTTTCAGTTTAGACCTGTCCGAATCTACTTGACTTTTTGCTTGTTATGAAAAATATATCCAATTTCAATTTCTCTAATTTTATCTTTAGGAAATTTGTCCCGAAAACTGTCATTTCTTATTGTCTGTGGTGGTGTGTTTGTATCCTGAAGGATGATGGTCGAAAAAAGAACTGATACCCTAAAAGGGAATGAGTCTACTTACAGATCAACGAAAATGGCAGTCCTTCACACTGTGACATGATTTAGGATGTTACCAACAGCAAACATTTCATGCCTTCCCTATCATTCCTAATATTTCAATAATGTGAACTAATAAATTTTAGGAGAAAACAAAGCAGGGTAAAAAGTGGAGAGCACACAAAAACATCCCCATAAATTTTTTCCTCCTGGGATCCACTACAAGACGGGACAGAGACATGCCACACAAAAAATAACATCCACCCGCTGGATCTAAATCCAAATCACGGGGGTTGATTACAAGAAAACTTTCCCAAATTTTTTTCTTCTTATATGATATTTGAAAAAATATCAAGGATGACAGACAGATTCCAGGATATCTCAGCGTCAAGACATGGGTTGATTAAAAGTTCTTTTTTTTGTGTATATATATGTCCCTAAAGGACGTTGACGAGTGCGTTGTTGTGGTTAAGCCACGCGGAGCAACTGCATGATTTTCAGTTTATCCAAAAGTGTCCTTGTCAGCTATAATAGCTAGGATATGCCTGCCTCTGACTAAACCACCAGAAAAAATACAGGGATTCGTTATTTTTTTTGTGGTAGTTGAATCGAATTTTGCGGCTTGAAACGAAATAAGCGGTTGAAGGGTCTGTCCTTGATGCTGCCTTATATTGCTGTAGCAGGCGGCTGGCTGTAACGTAGTTGCCGTAAATGATTAATGGCTACTCTTAAAAGTTCACCGTCGATATAAATTTTTGGTTTACCCAGCAATAGTTTTAATGGGAAAGTTTTAAATCGTGTTGGGGAAATTAACTTTTCGCATTTAGAGTTGGTAAATTGCGAAGTTATAAGTACGCCATTAAGTTAAATATGCATAACAGAAAGGATACCATGATTTTAAAATTATATTTATTAGTCACTTTTGTAAACTGATCTAGTCTAGAGAGTGGTGAGGGTTTTGCCTTACAGAAAGTAGTCGAACCTAAACCCCACATCGGCCGGTGCATCCTAGAGAAGTACATTTTTTTCCTCGCTCTTTTCCTAATCTTGATAACGAGATCTATTCTCAGTCCTTACCAACCCATTTCCCAGATTCTCTGATTTCGGTACTGTGCCTAACATGCCAGACCTATGTCTAGTATGTCTGTCGACCAAGGTGGCCCTTATTTTTAAAAGTTGGAAATTTCCACATGCTAACCCCTGAAATGGTTCTCTACTATGAAAAAATAATTCTGTAAAAAATTTCATCTCAAATCATTGAAATTAATCCGTGCTGAAAACGCTGTAACGGTTGTTATTTGAGAAGAATTATTATCAACAAGAGAGTTAAGAAATCGACATACATATTTCAAACAGAGCAAAGACGTGTTAACACGTCCTGCGCACTGCCAAAAGAAAACAAAAGACGTGTATACACGTCCTCAGCAGTTTAGCCATTTTCCGTATTTTGAGTAATTGGGGTTTGGAAAAAATGATTAAGGCTTGCTGTTTCGGCACTACTACGACAAATACGGGCGAACAAGATGGCATTTGCTTTCTTTTGGAAGGGTTATTAGAAAGGAAACTATTATATTTCCCCTGCAAGCAAGATGTTCTGGAAATAATTTTAAGAGCTGTCTTCAAGCTTAAAACACCGGGAATATCCGGCCCCAATGTTTAACTTTTTAAAAGATTCCACGACACCTGGCCTCAAATCGATAAAAGTAAATTTTTATCGGGAGTTGAAGATGAAGAAGTACGCAAAATTTTCATCGATGGTAAATCTTCCTTAATTGACTATTTAAAAACTTTAACAAATTTTTCAAGAAGTGATTATAAAGCTGTGTTCCAAAATATAACCCAGTATGCAGGGCAGTACCAATGACGTCATTAATTGCCCTGTGTTAGGTGTGAGGTACTGGTAATCACAAAAATATAAGATTTTGCAGGCAGATTCTGGAAACAGTTTCAAGTTATAAAACTTTCACATGCAGCCTTATTCTTGTTGTCGAGTGACGTGACAAATGTGTGACTTCGACCTTAAATTCTCATTGTCAATCTAACCTAATCTAAATTCGTTTGTTATTGCCGCAAGGTGGCGTGTGGAGTGACATTTTCCTCGATACGTATGAAGACATCAACAGTTTCATTCCACCACGTCCCTCGTAGTCACGTCACTCGCTAACGAGAATACCACCTATGTTCTGCTGTCATTTTTTTGTGTGTGTTTCAAAGCAAAATAAACGGTTTCTTTATCCAAGTGCCCGCCGGATGTTGAAAGCAATTTATTCGTTGAAGATTCACTTATTAAGAAATGAATTTAAAATTAAAGACACTACAAAGAAAACATTTCGCGAAGTTTGTATTTTAATAGTCAAAGCTTACGTGAAAAATTGGTTCCTATCTCCGCTCTCAACAAAAGTACCCTAGTCCGATTTGATTTTTTTTAAAAATCTGTATAAATGTCGTAACATTGATGAAGCAGTTTCTAAAGCTGCTCTATTTAAATTTCTTAAGTACTTGCGGCACTTAAGTACCGAGGCGTCTGCCTTTTCTTTTTTTGATAATGACGTTTCTTTTGAGATAAAAGAAAGGACGTGTCAGAAAATGAACAAAGCAGTATGTTTAGAAGATTTTGAAAAGAAAAAAAAATCGCTCATACATACATATAAGTAAGGGTCACTCTATCTAGCTATATCAACAGGGACATCGAACTTATTCTTGACTAAAGCCGCAAATTCGACACCGCCGCCAAAACTATGACAATTACCAAACAAGCATTTCTATATCTCAATGCGAAAAATCGCGCCGTTATCAGAAAATAGTGAAGAAAAAAGAATGCACCCGATAAAAATAATTTAGTTGGTCAATTTTCTCACAAGCACAAAATCTAAAAATTTGTACGCGAAAAGCATGCACTCTCCGGTCACAGGCACGAAAATCTAAAAATTTTTTCTCTAGCGTGAGTGCCAGAAACGGGGCACATGCGCCCTAGATGCCCCTAGCCTTACAACCTTCTCTGACCCCAGATTGGGAAATATTGCAGTTTTTCTTGAAAATTAGACTGCATGGTTTTGGAACGATTGAATTCGACACAATTATTGTAGCTGGAATCAGGAATGCGTTCAAGGCCCCTATGTTGCTTGAGTCAGATATACATATGTACGTGCGCAATCGCACTCTATCTGTGAAATCCCTCAGGAGAAACAACAATGCTATGCTGATGCGATTACGGCCACTAGCATCCGAAACTGCGGAGCACTTGCTGTGAGGCTACAACAAAGAGGAGTTGAGTTTCTTCCATCGCTACTAATATGCTTCCAAGGAGATTTGGGGTATGAGTCTGAACCTGGAAGGTTTTTAACGATGAGGTTGGCACAACCATTCATTGCGTGCGTTCATTGCGTGCGTAGACGGCTAAATCGCCAAGGAAAGTGCGACGGAGAACGATAGGTCGATCGAAGAAAGGTCGATCCACACATATCCATAACGCCACGGCACCGATGCTTTCCGTGACAGTGACATCCGTGATGAATTTTTCACTGACATTCTTACTGCATCTAATTTTTTCTGTATCAGTGGTCAATGTTCAATGGCTTCTGACATTTTAGTTTTGAAAGTTGGACAGTGATCTCAAGTGTATCATGGAATTTAGCGGGTACGTCCCAGGTGGGCTCTTCGGGAAGTGGTCGTACAGAAACAAGTTTGAGTGTATTTCAAATAAACTTTACCTAAATTTCTGTTGAATTCTTATGAAATGTTCCGTTTTTTTCCGTTTAATATTTGTCTCACGACCGGGATAAAGTAAAAATATCGGTGGCAATGTATTTTTTCACGGATGCCTGGGGTACTGAGATCGTCGGTATTAATTTATCATTAGTAAACATTCCTTTAAAATAAAATTGATATCGCTGCTGACATGGCAATATCTCTACCAACAATATATAGCTTAAGTTATATTTATGTAATCTCGATAAGGGTTATTAGTTTATGGGTCATTCCAGCCATAATCGGCCGGAAAATGCACGACCGCCCAGAAAATTAGTAAAAACATTTTTTTCATGTTTCTCGCGATAAAAAAACATGAAAAACGTGTTTACTTTTTTTTTGCAACATCTATTGTTTATTAATTGAATAATTAAGTTTTTCGAGAAAATAGGCACTATTTATAAACAATTGAACAAAACAGTGGGTATTTATCATAGAAAAAATGTGTAAAATAGCGGTTTTGTAGCCTGATATTTACCCTTTCAGAAAATTGTCATACTATAATGTTTGACCTTGAACTTTGCTCAATGACAGCAAAAACAACAAAAAAATCGGAAAATTTTCAAACATTAATTTCTCAAATACACCATCTTCGATTTGGCTGAAATTTTAACACAAAGTTCTTGAGTTTGCGAACTATCATCGTACAAATTTTCAGCGTGGGTTATTGAAACTATTTTAACATACTGACTTTTTAAATCAAAATTTTGTTTTTTTGGATGACTCTTTTTATTCATTTTGCACAACATTAAAAACTCAAACTCAAACATGTTTGACACATGATTTCTATAGGAAAAAACCTGTTCTTTCACATAAACTTGCAATTAAACTCACATTTTTTGTCTATTAGCGAGAAAAATGATGTTAGTGTTAGTAATGGAGATAAAAAATGTTAACATTTTTGATCTCCATTACTAACACTAACATCATTTTTCTCGCTAATAGACAAAAAATGTGAGTTTAATTGCAAGTTTATGTGAAAGAACAGGTTTTTTCCTATAGAAATCATGTGTCAAACATGTTTGAGTTTGAGTTTTTAATGTTGTGCAAAATGAATAAAAAGAGTCATCCAAAAAAACAAAATTTTGATTTAAAAAGTCAGTATGTTAAAATAGTTTCAATAACCCACGCTGAAAATTTGTACGATGATAGTTCGCAAACTCAAGAACTTTGTGTTAAAATTTCAGCCAAATCGAAGATGGTGTATTTGAGAAATTAATGTTTGAAAATTTTCCGATTTTTTTGTTGTTTTTGCTGTCATTGAGCAAAGTTCAAGGTCAAACATTATAGTATGACAATTTTCTGAAAGGGTAAATATCAGGCTACAAAACCGCTATTTTACACATTTTTTCTATGATAAATACCCACTGTTTTGTTCAATTGTTTATAAATAGTGCCTATTTTCTCGAAAAACTTAATTATTCAATTAATAAACAATAGATGTTGCAAAAAAAAAGTAAACACGTTTTTCATGTTTTTTTATCGCGAGAAACATGAAAAAAATGTTTTTACTAATTTTCTGGGCGGTCGTGCATTTTCCGGCCGATTATGGCTGGAATGACCCTTATGCGTGTCAATTTTGGTGTAGAAATAAATAATAAAAAAATAGAAATACGCCTTTTTGTTTAACTTAATACCGCTAATCTAAACTTTCATATGCGCTAGTACTAATATTTAATAAATAACTAAAAATAAATTTTCATGATTTTCCGGAGAAAAAACTACTTTCTCGACTGTATTCGTATCTCATCTCCTGTAAATAATAAAAACGCTTCGATATTTTATCTTTTACAACTTTTATTTGAACATTTCTCTTATATAAGGATCCATTAGCAAGTGGTTTCGTGAAAACGTGTCTTTTGCAACTTTCATTTAAGATGAGTGTCTAGCCCCGTCTCAAGGTTGAAAACAAGGTCACTACATTTATACATCATTAATACAAGATATTTTGTAAAGGCTACGACCTTTGCTAATCCTCACTGACTTGCCTATTAATGAAATACTATGATGTAAGAATTGCCCATAAATTTCACCTGTATCTAATTTATTATATTGAAAACGTTCATATTTCAGATTGGAAAAAACTCGCTAAATAACAAACCCAGAAAGGCACATCAAATAAATAAAAATCACCACACAGCCTCGAATTGATTTGGATGTGGACCCTCTGGGGAGCATATAGTATAAGAAATGACAGCCTCTGATAAAAATAAACTGAAATCCATCTTACACGCTTCCATTATTGACTTAGTCCTTATTTAAAAAAGAATATGCCAAAACTTCATTTGTTACGATCGAGACAATAATTCACTTTGGTATGCTTTCGCGTTGATTTAAGAATTGGTCCTAGTCCTGGATTCGGCGTTCACCATCGAAATCTCGTATCCTTTTGTAGCACGTGCAGTCCTGTTTTTTTGCCACTGGCGCTGTACTTGAGACTAAGTTTTTCGAGTTGTAATTTTCTTGAAGAAATTTATTGCCTTCGCTGAGAATGAAAGGGATCCATTCGAAAACTGCTATACATAGTAGGCGCTGTACGGGCTCTTCTTGTGCCAGCATGGAACAACGCATTCCAGAGTATTCTTGAAGGCCTCCCTGAAGTCCCTGTTGAAGTAAGCATAGATGAGGGGATTCAGTGTAGAATTGAAGTATCCAATCCAGAATAGAACAGCCACTACAATGTCCGGGCAGGGGCAGGCCTCGCCGCACAACGATGTAATCACGTACCTGAAGTAGAAAAAATAAATGGAAGCAGTTAATTTAAAATCAAGTTTAAATTCAGTAAATTACAGTCCCTAATCAGTGGAATTAGACGCACTTGCAAAATTTTTAAAAAGGTTAAAACCCCGCCTCGTTTGCTTGTTTTAGGTGTTTGGATTATTTAATTATCCTTCATTAGCAGTCTAGGAATTGTTTATAGTGAAAAAACCCCAGGACGGGTTGCAGATAGGTGCTTATTAAAACAACCTTGTATTGTTATGCGAAAGTCCCAGCTCAGATGTCTCTATTTACTCATATACTGAGAGTCGGTCATGCTGCTCACGTCCTTGATGCAATGTCTGCTAGTAAGCTTATGTAGATTAAAAAATATAAAAAGGATAAGATAGATTAATGAGAGTCGGGCACCACCAGGAGACGACGAACCTTCCGTTTGAACTCTTGTTCCTTTTATGTGAAACCAGTCCGTCATGTGTTCGTCATTTTGTAATGTCCACTAGTAAGCTTGGTTCGAGGGAAGGAATAGAGGACAGGATAGATTAATAAGAATCTGGAAGGTACTAAAGGACCAGACTTTGGACCTTGCGCTTGAGCTTCTAAATGTTGTAAATGTGCAAGATTACTCTGTCGTGCAAAGGCCAAATGACCTATATGCAAAAAGCTCGATTCGAGAAAAACGCGATAAAGGTGTTCAAAATACATGAAACCCAAGAAAATAAACCCAATGTTCAAGGTGATAACTTTTAATTTAAAAGAACAATCAGTCTTAAATTTTTTTATAGGATAAATATAAATATTTTATAACCAAAAATGCATACAAAGCCATTTTGACCTATAATGCATATAAGTATGTCATTTGTCCCATCCCATTTTCATTCTGGAAAACGTACGGAAGATCTGCATTAAGGAAGGCCGAATAGAATGGTGGTATTAAAAAAAAAGAGTAGCATCAAAGAAAAGTCTTTATAGGCCACAAGCCAGATATAGTGAACCAAACATGGCGGAATGGAAGAGTTGATTGAGTGGTTGCCACACGACTTGATATTCCAGATCCATTTCAATTTTATTATTTATATTTCAAATATTTTCCAAAAAGGTATGATAAAACTAAGAATGCAATATTTTTTGCAGAGTTTAAGAGGACGTAAAATGACTAAAGTTTCTTCTTCTTTACGCTCCTTTAATCCCTCATGGGACACAAAGCGGAAACAGTTGCCCTCCAGCGGACTTAGTTTTGCGCGACAGCTCTCAGCCTCGACCAGGATCTCCCAGTTCTTGCGGCTTCTGCTAGTAAGGCTCTCCTCCACGTTGTTCTAGGTCTTCCGACTCGACAGGATCCTTGCAAATTCCAGTCAAGGGCCTGTTTGGCTAGATTTTCGTTTTCGCGTCGCAAGGTGTGGCCAATCCAATTCCATTTCCTTCGCCTGATTTGGTCGTCTATCCTTTCTTGGCCGGCAAGGTGCCATAGTTCGTCATTTGAAATTCTACCTTGCCAGCGGATTTTCCATTGTATGCCTCCTGTTCTACTATCTAGAGCGCTGTCAAGGATGTCATTTATTACTATAAGGAAATAATAATGGCGAAAGTAGACATCCTTGTCGTTCTCCTGAACTTCAGAGTTGCCGGATAATTTTCCATTATGGAGAACTCTGCATTTAGAATTGTTATATAAGGCTTTTATCAATTCTATTATTTCTTCAAGCATTCCACGTAGTGCCTGCCATATAAAGCCCCTATTGACCGAGTCGTACGCTTTCTCATAGCCTACGAAAGCAAGGTAAAGGGGGATCGTAATTCATTGGACTGCTCCACTATGATTCTCAACGAACTAAAATGATCTATACATGAGCGGCCCTTCCTGAATCCGGCTTGTTGCCTTCTAAGCGTTCGGTCTACTGCCTCTCTTATCCTAGATAGTAATATATGGAACAAAATTTTTGCGACAGTAAAAACAGATGAGAAACAGATGCCTCTCCAGTTGTCGCATATTGTTAGGTCTCCCTTTTTTGGTATTTTGACTATGATACCTTTCGTCCAATCCTCCGGAAAGGTACAGGTGTTCCATCAGTGCTTACCCGGGAGCTGTTTAGTAATTTGGTACAGCACTTTACTGTTGCCTGTGTTTGCCCCGTTTTCTGCTTTTTCTGCTAGTTCGTTTATCTGCTGCTCTTTTATCACGTCGGATGCTTGTTTTTACCTCCTGGTGTAATTGGGAGTATTCCCTTTCAAATTGGTGACGTCTTTCCTCACAATATTTTTTAGGGCCCTCCTGCGTTATATTTTTTGCCAGGTTGTGTCCGAGATTCAGTGTTGCATGTTTCTTTGGACATAACCGATGCTCGTTTCCGCTGCCGTCAATATAGCGTTCTTTGTCGTACTCCACAGCTCTTCAACATTTGTGTCGTCAGAAACGGTTTGCTGGTTTAATATTTGCTGCAGGTTTCCAGCAAAATCTCGCTTTTTAACGCTCTGCCGCAGAAGGTCTACTTTAAACCGTCTACGGTTTGTAGCAACGCTTTGAACGTTTCTAATTGCAGCGATTTTATGGTATGGTGGTCGCTTCTAGTGTCTACTCCCCTAAAGCTCCTGACATCCTCCAGAATATTTCTCCATCTGCGGCTGACGGCCTCGTGATCTATCAGATTTCTCGTTCTACCATCGGGCTATGCACGGGTCTCTTTGTGTATCTTCTTGTAGCAAAAGGAAGTTCCACCTACCATGTTGGTGGGAACTACAAAATTCAACGAAAATCTCTCCATTGTTATTGGTAACTTGGCTTAGGCCTTGATTTCCAATTGTTTGTTCAAGGCCGGTGTCTTCACGGCCGATCTGTGCGTTTAAGTCACCCATCAAAATACTCTTGTGTCTCTAATTGGAATAGCAGTGGCGGTTCCTCTTTGGAAGCAAAGGAAGCATTGCTTCCCTTGACCAAATAGGCAACTTCAAAAAAATAAATTTAAATATAATCAAGATTAATCACAAGAAAAATCTCAAATATTTCCACCTCTGGAAACACTAAACCTGGAGATATTGCAGCTTCCCCATATTGTGTAAGGCCTCGATGAAGTATGAGCGGCGAGTGGTGAGCGGCAGAGTGACAATACTAAAGTGCCGCTCTCCGCTAAATCGAGAAATTAAATTTTTCTGGTGCCGCTCTTATCGTTTCCGAGGCCTGGGGAAGCTGTAATATCTCCAGCTTATTTGCCCAGAAAATTATCGTGAAAACTCCAACACATTCAATTTAATTGTACTCACACCCGAGCAAAGGTTCGCGTTGATACAGTACCCTCAGAAGCTGAGTTAAACGCAGCTTCTTCGGCACGGCACCGAACAGCGGGAATTGAGAAGTCGAAGATAGAGAAATCTGTTCTGGCTTCGAGCAATATTAAATTTGCTCTTAAAAATTTGCTTCGAAATTTTGTTTTTGACTCTCCTTAAAATATGAATTTTCGTTTATGGATATTGAGTCAAGAAAAAAGAGATAGAGGATAGGTGAAGTTTCTCTTTATCTATCGTGTGTTCTAATGGGGTGGCAGGCGGTGTATATCGAATATAAGCTGATCACTTTGTAGCTTCCATTATATTTTTTATGATTCTCTTTAAAGATGATTTAAAGGGATAGAGAATATTTTTATTAATTCTATTTTGGAGTACGGGTTGCCTGAAGTAATTTTTTGCAAGGAGAATGTAATGATTGTAGGCGGTGGGTGGTATAGGGGGTGTATGCTTGGTATGCAGGGTATCATTATTACTATTTTTAACTTCCCAGTATAGGAAGTTATTGTAATCGGTCCGAAAATCGAAATCGAAAATTTCAACGTATTTTCATCTTTCAAGGTCCCAGGAGCATTTTAAGCAAAAAATTGGGAGGAAGTATGTGTGTGTGTGTGTATGTGCGTACGGATGTGGTCATTTTTTCCTGCACGATATCGCGCGAACCAAAACTGATATCGAGTTCGTTGAGGTGTCGTTCGAAGCGTATTAACCGAAATATGATCTGAAAAGATTTTCATGAAATTCGGTCCAGCCGTTTTTTTGTTTAAGCGACGTAAGTGATTTTCGTACCTGCATGATATCGCCCAAACCACGAAAGATATTGACTTACTTGAGGTGCCGTTCGAAGCGTATTAGCGACAATATAATCTGAAAAGATTTTTATAATATTCGGTCCAGCGGTTTTTTGGTTTAAATGACTTAAGTGATTTTTGTACCTGCACGATATCGCGCGAACTATAAAAGATATCGACTTAGTTGAGGTGTCGTTCGAAGCGTATTAACCGAAATATGATCTGAAAAGATTTTCATAAAATTCGGTCCAGCCGTTTTTTTGTTTAAGCGGCGTAAGTGATTTTTGTTCCTGCACGATATCGCCCGAACCACGAAAGATATTGACTTACTTGAGGTGCCGTTCGAAGCGTATTAGCGACAATATAATCTGAAAAGATTTTTATAATATTCGGTCCAGCGGTTTTTGGTTTAAATGACTTAAGTGATTTTTGTACCTGCACGATACCGCGCGAACTAAAAACTATATCGACTTCATTGAGGTGCCGAAAAACATTAATACATCAATTTTATATACATTTTCGTCATCCTAATCTTGTAAGGGCGCACATTTAGTTTGACGTTTTAGCGAAAATATTGATAAACAATTGTGACAAATTCTCAGTATTATAGATATATTCTATATTGCCTATTGTTCATTTATTATTAAAATATCCAATCATATATTCAACATCCATCATACTGGGAAGTTGATCGTGTGGACCGAAAGGGTCGAACCCACATCCCAACTAGTTTAGATTTTGAACCGAACTTATGCATTTGTATGAAAAATTAAATGAGATCAAAGTAGTACAGTTGCAGTTTTTCAATTATTAACAGAATCTGAAAAAAGGCGCAAAGCAGCGAAACTATTTCGAAAAAATTAACGAAAAAATGCAAATATTCACGATTGTCTATTCGATTGCTTTTTTTGGACCTACACATACCGAGATATATGTATCTACATTATGTATATTTAGAAAGAACGACCAAAATGATAAAGTTTACACAAAATGGCCGATAACTTATGTAGCCTCGGTTGCTATAGGTAGAAAATGTCCATTGCGTATAGTATTCGATGTAAATAACATATCCCAAAAAAAAACTTTTTAGACTGGAAACAATTCCTTATGTTTTGCTTATCTGACTCCTCTATATGTTATTTTTCAGTTTTTATCGTTCGCCTTGCGCATTGCTTCCCTTATCCTGAACCTTACGAACCGCCACTGTCGAATAGAGCGAAAATCGTCATTCAGTTGCATATAGAACTTGTCTTTGATGTCATCTACCGTACTACCGTAGTACTTCTTAGTCTGGTACGTAGCCGCACAGTAATAATCCTCTCAGAAACTGATGACCAGATAATGAGGCTAGACCTGGCTTCTTTGGTGAGTATTACGCCAACGCCACTCCTACGGCTTTCAATTTCATTACTCCCAGATTATAAGAAGGACTTGCCGTTTGGGCAGATATGTTTCCCCGCATCGGGCCATCTGATCTCGCTAAGTCCCATGATCTTGATTTTATATCGATTCATCTCGTTGAGGACTTCATCCAGCCGTCCCTCAGCAAGCAGTGTTCTCACATTCCATGATTCGATTCGTGTCCTTGTTCGAAAAGCAAAGGTCGTCGTCGTATTGTCCATCCGGCTCCGAGGCATTGTTTGCCGATTCGTAGCAATGGTGTTTTTTATGGGAGCAGGTTGCTAACCCTCAGCCCAACCGACTTCAAACTCTGTTTTGTGGTGCAGAGAGCTCGCCATTCGCCCTTCACCCTTTGAATAGAGAAGACGAGGAAGTGCAATTTATTAAACACGGGGAAGCATTTTGGCAACACTAATGCATAGCATTCTTTACGTATTTGTGTCTAACCCGGACAGTGGCTGTGTTATATTTATTCAAAAACCGGGAGGGATATCGTTTCTCAGCAACCATCTCGGTGAGAACGCTTCACTTGGCTAAATGTTTGAAGCAGACCGTTCGCAAAACCTGAACAAATTTCACTACGCCTCTGTTCAGGTTAGACAATGTATTTTGTTGTTGTGGTTAAAGCCAATGTATTTTGTTGTTGTGGTTAAAGTGGAGGGGGAGAATTAGAGAGAAAATTTCTTGCTTCCCTCAAATATCCGTGTACATGTACGCTATTTTCGGTTCCTTATCTTCTCTATTCAAAGCCTTCACCTGTTAGCTCCTTCCGAAGAAGTACCCCAGGGGCACCGCCGGGAGGTGGGATTCGAACTTGCTAACAGATCTGCTGGGTGTTTGTCTGCTGTGAATATTCTCGGGTTTTGATAGAAGTGATAAATCGGTTATCGCCACCTTCCGAGGCCTTTGTTAGCCGTTCGCCCCCTGTTATTATACCAATAAAAAAAAAATATTTTATGTACATATTTAAATTTTTCGAAGGTTTTTATTCAAAAATTTGCAAGTGCGTTCTAATTTATTTATAATTTAAAGAGATTCCAACTTTCAATGCTTACCATAAAAAGAAAGGCAGCCAACAAAGGAGAAACACCCCCATTATGATACCCAATGTCCTGGCAGCCTTGTGCTCTGCTCTCCAACCCTTTGCTGGTCTCACCGATCCACCTGTAAAAATTTTGAAAATTTTATTAAACTGTAAAGGGTGACTTCAGAAATCTACTTTTCATGCACAGTGAAATCGTTTCTCTTCAAGCAATATTTATATTGTCATGCACAAATTTGTTACGTGGTAAACACTGAAATACTATTTTTTTAGAAAAACATTATTTCTACATATTTATGGTGCTCGTACACTGATGTAGAACCAGATCAATAATTTCATGCAAGGCATCTTGAAAATTTTAATTAAAATGTTTTTACGCCTTGAAATGAGATACTTTAACGCGAAGCTCAGGTGTATATAAAGCAATAAATTACGAAAGGTATTATCCAATTTCTAATGATGATTCAATTTCACTGAAAATTCCGTTTTAAGACAACAGCTTCACATGGATAATCTTGCACTCGATACCTATTGATGTCCACTCAAATTCATCCCTGATTTATAGTCCAATTATGGGATGATTGAATTGTTGTTGGGGAAATGAAAATGCTCAGGCGGGACAAAATCTACCCCTAGTTGACCTCGTTTTCGCGATGCTAACGACCAAAGTGGATACACATTCATAAAAAAATTACCATGGGAACGAATTTTACGCAAAAAATAATTTATTTAATTTTTAATGATCGTTCAGTTTTTGTTTTTGTTTGGCAGGATGGATGGCCTCAATACTCCCTATCTCACCCATAAACGTAGACATGTTTTTCAGGATGTCCACACCTGGTGCATCATCACTTTTTCAGTATAATAACGACTGTGTAACATCCCAAGCACAGGAAAAAGCAGGTGTGCATATTAATTGACTTTTTTTCGTGAAAAACCGAAATGAAATTCAATTCGCTTCAAATTGTTATTTTTAGATGGCGATTTTTCATTTAAGCATTTTCGTGGAGTGTCCTCAATTTTTAATACGATATCCTTTCATTCGTTGAGTTTTGGATAGTCATTAAAAATACATTTTGTAGATAACCCTTTTCGGTGATGTTACGTTCGCGTCACTCTTCGTCCTTTTTATTTTTTATTTAACAAAGAAAATGAGCTTTGCATTCATTTAGAAAACAAAATGGAGAATCATTGTTGTTTGTTTATAACAGTATGATTTTAATTTATGATCACAGTCTTTCAAAGGTATAAGCGAGAAATATATACATTAAAATTAATGATTTTTCTGCCCAGATATTATTTGTGTTCTCGACCAACCCAATTCGCCAACTTAGTTTGATCGTAGTTAACACTTTGTTATAGAATTAATTCAGATTCTGATAAGAACTCCAATTAAAATTTATGTCAATAATTCGCGATAAGAATTTTAAATAGGAGATTATCATCATCATCATGAGCTCAACAGTCTATTTTGGCCTAGCTCCCTCCAGCCTGCGATACCATTATTGTCGATCTCTGGCCGGTCTTTTTCAGTTTATTATCCCTAATCGTCTTATGTCTTAATCGACGTCTTCTATGTATATACATATCTTTTCTTAGTGCGTCCTGGTCTTCGTTTTAATGCAAGTACATTTCCCAGCAAGTACCAGGCTCCGTTCCGTACCTCGTTTGACATTACCAATCAATATTAGTTTGTTTAGTCTGTTTATATTAGTCAGTTTAACAATGTTTGTATTTTTACTGCTTTCATACCACTCTGAGTTATATCTTTTCATCCAAATTCCATCGACTTACTCCTGATAAATTGATCGCAGGATTTTTCTTTCATCTCCTTATCAACGCAAATATTCCAAGGTTTTTGATAGAGTATGGCATTTTTTCCGTAAGAAAGAAGGTCGATCCACACATATCCGTGACAGCACGGCACCGATGCTTTCCGGGTCAGTGGCTTCCGCGATGAATTTTTCACTGACATTCAAACAGCACCGTCTTTTTCGTATCAGTGCTCAATATTCAAAGGCATCTGTAATTACTTTTTAGTTTTCACAGTGATCTCAAGGGCATCAGGGAATTTAGCGTGGAATGTGGGCATTTCAGGAATTTAAGGAAAGTTCACAACTTTCTATAGAGGATTGGTTTACCACAAAACTAAATTCTACGAATATATAAGAATGGACTAAAACGCATTTAGTGATTTGCTAAAAAATCGAGAAGTCGATGCACCAGAGTCGGTAGATATGTAGTAGGAAAATGAAATACATTTGGACATTCCTCAAATCAAACTTTATATTTCTTAAATATTGTATAAAATCGTATAAAAATCCTACAGAAAATCGCACAAAAACGACTGCACTGTAAATTTTTATTGAATTCTTCTAAAATTTTCGTTGAATTTAAAAAAACATTTGCTTAACGTCCGGAATAAATAAAATGTGGGTGACAACGTATTTTTGCGGGTTTTACGGACGCCTGAAGGGTAGGTACTGACAACGTCGCTGCCCTACTGCTTTGGATGTGTGGGAAAATTCTGCGCCTTTCCCAAAATTGTGCAATAGTACATCCTCTGAATTTAATCATTTATGGATTAAAATTATTCTTCGTTACCACGTCATATTCTTCTGGTTTCTATACAGAAGCCCTAATATCAGTAATGAAGCCTCCACATTAGCCTTCGATGCTATCTCAGAACAAATCTCCGGATTTTTATCTTCCCACCCGGAGTGTGAAATCATTGTTGCGGGTGATTTCAACGTTCATAATGTCAATTGGCTAAATTACTCTAATGGCACCAGTGTTTCTTGTAAAGACGCCGAGATCTTTGCAGACCTAAATAATTTGCACCAAATCGTGAACTGTGCAACGTGAGTTCCAGACGTTGAAGGTCACGGAGCCCATCTGCTTGACCTATTTCTTACTTCCCATCCAACTCGATACTCCGTCGAAGTTAGCTCGCCCCTTCCCATATCCATCTTCTACCCCAACCAACACAGTTCCTAAAAAAACTGTCTGGCACTATGGGAAAGCCAACTGGTTGGGACTTATACGCTTTTTTCAAGCCACAGACTGGAATTTGTGTTTCCGCAGTGCCAGTGCGAACTATGTCGTTTCCTGTATTACTAAAATAATACGGGCAGGAATGTGTTTGTTCATTCCTCATTCTACCATATCTATAAAGCCTAGGCCAAATAGATGGTTCAATGGGGAACGTAGGAACGCAATTCAAGCTAAGGAAGCCGCTTATAGAGCGTACAAACATTCCCCCAACGAGTCACTTCGGCGTGAGTATATCAAGTCGAGAAACTCCTGTAATTCCATCATCAGGAAGGTCAAAGCATCATTTGACAACAAATTGAGAAGTAAGATCCTCAACACCCACGTAGGCAGCAAATTTCTGGTCCTTGGTAACTTCCATTAAGAATAATTGTACCTCTTCCTCAACCCCTCCATTCATTAATGGAAAGGAGGTGATAACAGAAACCAAATCCAAGGCCGATTTACTGGCATCTCTGTTCGCCTCAAATTTTTCGTTACCTGAAGCTAATACGTCACCACCGATCCTCGATCGCAACGCCCATTCAATGGACGGAATTTTCTTCAGGACACGAGAGGTGTATAAATGTCTCAAAGAGCTTGACGCCAATAAATCCACTGGCCCCGATAATATTCCCCCTATGGTACTCAAAAAGTGTGCCTCACCCTTGGCTAAACCTCTGCGCAAACTTTTTGCCTTATCATATTTCTCCGGAGGTTGTCCCAACTCGTGGAAACTAGCTCATGTTCAGCCCATTCCCAAAAAAGGTGAAGCCAGCGACCCTTTAAACTACCGCCAATAGCAATTACTTCTGTTCTCTCCAAAGTTATGGAGACAATATTCAATAGAAGGTTGATGAAATATCTAGAATCTAACCAAATTATTCACGACAGGCAGTACGGCTGTAGACCAAAAAGGTCCAATGGCGACCTTCTTGTGTGCCTGACTGAACAAATCAACCAAAGCATCCATGGCTTCGGTGAGTCTGGTCTGGTTGCTCTAGATATCTCCAAGGCCTTCGACAGAGTATGGCATCCCGCTCTGCTGTCGAAACTCCAAGCTATTGGTATTGACTCAGTTCTAAGGAACTGGATTGAGAGCTTTCTTTCTAGCCGTTCATTCAAGGTAGTGTTGAAACCTGCACCTACCTTCCCTCCATTTCAGTGGGCGAGGATAATATAACAGCTGATCCATATCTTAACATCCTCGGCGTGACTCTATCTAACGATTTGCGATGGAATGCATACTCCAAGTCACCAAACAAGCGTATCAATGCCTCGGCTTCCTTAAGAGATGCAAGTTTCTCCTTCATTCAGCTGCCTTGGCAACAATCTACAAGTCCTACATTCGGCCACGCTTTGAATAGAACTCACATATCTGGGCGGGCGCCCCTAAAACCACCTTGGCTTGGCTAGACAAGGTGCAAAACCGCGCCATCAAACTCATTGGCGATAGCACCCTTTGCGTTGATCCTTTAAGCCACCGTAGGAATGTAGCAGCGCTCAGCAAGTTTTACCGCTATTTTCATAGCGACTGCTCCACTGAAATCAAAAACCTCCTACCTACACGGCAATTTTTTTCCCGCAACACAAGACTAGCCAACTCGGCTCACCCCTTCACCCTTCAGCCCTCCCCTTCACGCACACTACGTTTTAGCAGTTCGTTTATAAATAGAACAACTCGATTGTGGAACTCTCTTCCGCAGTCGGTGTTTCCGAGCTCATATACCATCTCAGAGTTCAAACGCAAGGTTCATCGACATCTACTCATGCACCCTCGACATCTACTCATGCAGACCCCTAACCTATCCTATTGCATCTTTCCTTCAGATCAAGCTTACTACTATACATTGCACCATGACTTGTAAGACATGACGGACTAGTAGTACAAAGGGTGACTCCAAAGGGTGATGAAGCTTATCTTGCCACAAAAAAAAATTATAATTACATCGGGCCGATAGTTTTTTTCACTGATGCCTCCGGTATTGCACTGAAGTCGTCGTTACGTCACGGATATACAGTGCTTCGCACTCCTCTCTTTTGGAGGTGATTTCGTAGGCCTAGGCGGACATAGAAAGGTGATATTCCGGTGGATTTGAGGGCGGGTATGCTATCCACCGCAAGCAGAAGGTCCAATTCTCAATAGGAGCAAATGCGCAAGTGAGCAAGCACCAACCACGTGGCGATCGAGATAAGGGACCTGGACGAAAGCCGTGCAGTGATGAGCAGCAAGTCTTGCAAACAGTCTTGTAACACGTCTTGCAACAAGCCTTGCAAAAAGTCTGGCAAAAAGACTACTCTTGGTCTTGCTTAATGTGCAGACCAGTTTTGCTTAACACTACCAATGCTCCCTCAAAGCTGCGCAGGTGCCCGGCGCCCACTAATTGCTCAAAAGTTGCGCAGCCGCTTTTGTATTATGCCCACAATCGGCTTATTAGCCATTTTTTTCTTTCATTTTATATAAGAATTGCAACTAAAAATGGCAAAAATCCAAATTTCACAAAACTAAAAGGAGGTGGGTCAAAATTGAACATTGAGGCTTAGCAGTAAAATTACTTATAACTTCAAAAGTAAAGACCGTAGCATACAAATGGTCTGGACATTATTCATAGGAAACACTTCAAGCTTTCTTATTTTGGAAAAAAATATTGGCTAACTATGTATTTTTTTTTTTTTTGAGGAAAAGATGGAGGTGAAATTTTTGTTTCTGCGTACACTGATGCCTTATTCATGAAAATATATTATAGCGTTACCAAAATACCGGATGATATTAGGTATTTCGCCTGAATAAAAATAAATAGCAATATTAACATCTTAGCCACAGTTACCGGATATAGCAAGTATACAGAATTTCAATACTCATTTTAACCGATAATCTGAGAAACTTTTCCTTTGCGCCGGGCCTGGGGTAATTTTGTATGGGCTGTGGCCAACCTTCTATGCTTGATTTGCTTTATGCTAAGAGAGTGGAGTTCGTTTTTGTTGTGAATTTTGTATACAGCATTTCGTGCGTGGTTACATTCACCTGGTTGCTAACGTCGCCGAGCTTAAGATATGACCAGCCTATTTTTGAATACTCCTCTTGTTTTATAGCTTGTCCGTTCAAACATAGTAGATCTTGCCCCTAATAAAGAAAGGATATGGGGTGCGCCATCTAGACCTGCGGTATTTCAATAACTCTGACATTTTAAGCCGATTTTGACAAACTTGCACAAATTTGCAATTGTCGAAATCGACTAAAAAATGTCAGAGTTATTCAATGTTGAAATACCGAAGGTCTAGATGGCGCACCCGTATAAATAAAGATGTAAACTATGAGTCAAAATCAATTTTCATGAATATTTAAAAAAAAAGATGGACTTCAAATGCAAGCACAGGACCTTCCCTCCCCCTGCACAATTTTACATAGGTTTGAATATTTGTTATTTCCAAAACAATTTATCTACATTCATAAAAACTTAGTTTTTTAACCCCATTACGATAATAAAAACTATATCTTAATGTACTTTTTTTGTATATTGTATCACGAGCATCGCGAGTTCCCACAAAGCCATGATTTTAGCTTGTTAGTAATTTTATTCAATTCGATAAATCTCTATTCGTATTAAACTCTACCTCTTTCGTATGGCATGCAAAGCAAGTTTCATATGCCTGCAAATCCCATAATGGGATCACAGATAAAGTTGAAAACAGCTGCATTCCTAAACATCTGGAGTTTTGTTTCCTGCAAAGTTTACTGAATGACACACGACTGTTGTCAACTCGACATTATCAAATTGACACCACAATATGTTCTACCATCTTAAACTTCCAAGACTTATCATTCTGCTAGACAAGGTGATATTTTACTAACGGTTTATCTGCAGTTCTTAGCTTTCAATGTACATTAACATGTCCATTCATTTTGAGAAGTGAAAACTTTTGCAACTGATGTACACTTCCTCCCAATTAAGAAATATCAAACACGAGATTTGTAGAAAATGGAAACTTTGTCTTTGAAGAAATGTTTCGACCATAGCAATGATTTCTTTCATCCAATATTAGAGAAATGTTTACTAGAAATTAAAAGTTGTGTTTGTTATATTAAATTTTTTTTAAACTTGTTATTTTTTTCTCATTTTTGGAAATTTGTTGTACCCACAAAAAATATTTCTAGAAAATATAGCAGGACGTTTATGTTTAGGAATATGTAGTAACCCAACTGTGCCATTTCATCAGTTGCGATGGGGAAATACAAGAAGTGAAATATCAAGGTCTATGAATGTCCTTAAGAAAACAATCCTTCCACAAAAATAACGTTATATTACGTGTAGGGGCTGCCTCTAGCTCTAGTGCAACCGTACCCCCAATAAACGATTTGGCGCTGTGTTTTTACGCCACAAATTTGGAACTTAATAAAGGGAGAGCCAGCACCTCCCAGACCTATGTCAAAGTAAAAAGGCACAACAATTTTCTGTGTATTGTCACTACTGTAGGTAAAAACGCTTGGGGTATACAAACCTTAACTAGGGCTGGTATCACGTGTTAAAGTTGCGCAAGAACTAAGCTCATTTACGATCAAAAACTGAAATTTATATAAATTGTTTCAACAACTATTTTATGACAGTATTTAAAAAGCCAGACGATGAAGATACAGATAAGCAGGGGAGGGGGGACAATAGAGCATGGTTATTTTATGCTCAGCATATCTCCCTTTCGACTCAGGCGACCCACCGCCATCCTAAGAACTCAAGGATATCGTGGGTCACTCTAAGGAAGCAGTATGTAGACCATCGTAGGATACGATGCCAGCGCCCATAGAGAGCTGCCTGGGGTACTAGTGGAGTGAACAAGAGAGGTGAACACCTTTTTGATTACCTCTTAACTACTAGCATCGACATATTAAATCGCAGCATGCATCCTAACTTCGACAACGACAGGAGACGTAAGGTTATAGACATCACACTGGCCACTCAAAACGTTACCCCTAATGTGAGTGACTGGTGGGTCTCAGATATGCCATCCTGCTCAGACCACAGACACATTCACTTTATAGTGGGTCAGTCTTTAGAAAGAGTTAGTGCATATAGGAATTCTAGATATAGTCCAATCAATCTACGGATTCACAATGTTAATTTCCAGACAATTGAAGGCAGGAAAAAAAATATGGGCGTGTAGAACACTTAATTTGAAGAAAGGTAGCGTGTTTTTTTTACGGAACTGCATTGGCGAACTTAACCTAAAAAATTCGCAAAAGTAAAAAAAACGGTTTTTCGCCAATAAAACAAAAAGTTGAGCTCAGATCCGAAAAAGTTAAATGAGAAAGTTATAGGTATTAAAATTATCTTTCAATTGATGTGGTACAAAATATTGGTTAGTGTCTTATACATGGAGAAAAATGCTAAAACCCGTTAAAAATCGCGTCTTTTTCATTTTTTTTTGCTTTTTATTGATGCGACCTAGAAACTTTTTACTTGGTAAAAATGTTGCTTTTGGCAATCTGAAAACTCATTTTTTTTTTGGTGAAATTTCGATTTTTGTAAAAAAAAGGGGTTTTCGTAAAATCCTTCGTCTACAGCTCCTCGACCTCGTAGGACATTTTTTCGAAGCTCTTTTTCTTCGTTAAGAGTTGTACTATTATGCACTATTAGATAGTAGTGCATAATAGTACAACTCTTAACGAAGAAAAATAGCTTCGAAAAAATGTCCTACGAGGTCGAGGAGCTGTAGACGAAGGATTTTACGAAAACCCCTTTTTTTACAAAAATCGAGATTTCACCAAAAAAAAATATGAGTTTTCAGATTGCCAAAAGCAACATTTTTACCATGTAAAAAGTTTCTAGGTCGCATCAATAAAAAGCAAAATATAAATGAAAAAGACGCGATTTTTAACGGTTTTTAGCATTTTTCTCCATGTATAAGACACTAACCAATATTTTGTACCACATCAATTGAAAGATAATTTTAATACCTATAACTTTCTCATTTAACTTTTTCGGATCTGAGCTCAACTTTTTGTTTTATTGGCGAAAAACCGTTTTTTGACTTTTGCGAATTTTTTAGGTTAAGTTCGCCAATGCAGTTAAAAAAAAACACGCTATCTTTCTTCAAATTAAGTGTTCTACACGCCCATATTTTTTTTTCCTGCCTTCAATTGTCTGGAGAATTTCCGTAGATTGATTGGACTAATATACGAATTGGACAGACTGAGTTCGCCCTCTCAGTAACGTACTGAAGGGTTCTATGTACTTGATCAAATCTACGATTGACGTAGAACTATCCGAGGACTTCTTTATTAAGTAGGCGGTTACTCCTGCTTACAACAATAACTGCCCGGTTCTGATGAGGACGCGTAACAGGAAATAGCCATGGTGGAATAACGAGCTCTGCCAGTTGAAATCCACTACGTGAAATCTATTCAACTCAGCGAAGAAGAGTGGCAAATGGGAGAGTTATAAAAGCTCGCTTACGAATTATAGTAGGGCGCTCAGACGAGCAAAAAGAAATCGCTGTAGGAATTTCTGCAAGATTATCGAAGACATTCGAGACTAAGCAAAAACCCACAAACCTTTATTAAAGGGCTTATAGGGAGATCTTTGATCTATTAGGAGAATCGATGGCTCTTTTACAGAGACTAGGGAAGAAACCTTTATGATATTGCTCTAGGCACACTTCCCAGGCACAACCATTTATTCCAATGGAACGCAACTTCCTTCTGGGCAGCTAACACTTTCTAAAGCGACCAAAGCTGCCTGGACAGGAGCAAACGGCGTGTTTAATCAAGAATCTCTTAGGAAGGCGATTAAATCGTTCAAACCATACAAGTCTCCTAGAGCAAACAGGATTTATTCCATTCTGTTACAGGAGGGCTAACTCCAACCACTAAGCTCCTATCAGCATCCACACCAGGCGAGCAAGTCCACTGAGACAGCACTGCACAATCTGGTGCTCAGGCTGGAAGTCGCTGTACTAAACAAAGGAGCTGCGCTGACGGCTTTTCTTAATGTCGAGGGAGCCTTCGACAATTTTTCCTTTGATACTTGTGCTAGGGCTCTAAGTAGGCGTAGTCTAAGTAGCACTTTCTGCAACTGGATCGAATCCATGCTGAGAGCTCGCAAACTAATGGTTTCTAATGTTGAGAGGGCACTATAACAAAAGCGAGGGGTTTAACCCCCACTTGTGTGGTGCCTTGATGTAGATGAACTCCTGGAGCAGATCAATGGCGCAAATTTTCCGCGCAAGGGTACGCTACGCAGACAATGTCGTCATCATAATAGCGAATGAAACTGAAGGAGTTATGTCAAGACGTTTGCTGCAGGCACTAGATTTAGTCTCTAGCTGGTGCGCCCGTTTTGACTAAAGGTTAATCCCTACAAAACGATTCCGGTTCCTTTCACCAGTCAATACCGGGACTTTTGGAGCCTACATTCGCAAGCTTTTCACAACAAAACACCAAATTGTCAACCGGGAAACGCGTGTCCCAGACGTTGAAGGTCACGGAGCCCATCTCCTTGTCCTGTTTCTTACATCACACCCATCACGGTACTCCGTCGAAGTTGGCTCACCTCTCGGTAACTCGGACCATTGCCTAGTCAGCGCTAATTTCCCATACTCATCTTCTACCCCTACTAACACAGTTCCTAAAAAACTGTTTGGCACTATGGGAAAGCCAACTGGTTGGGGCTAATTCGCTTTTTTCAAGCCACTGACTGGGATCTATGTTTCCGGGATGCCAGTGCGAGCTATGCCGCTCTATGTATAACCAAAATTATATAGGCTGGAATGCGCTTATTCATTCCTCATTTTACCAAATCTATAAAGCCAAGGCCGAATAGATGGTTTAATGGGGAATGCATGGACGCAATTAAAGCTAAAGAAGCCGCTTATAGAGCGTACAGACACTCCCCAAGTGAGTCCCTTCGTCGTGAGTATATCAAATTAAGAAATTCCTGTAATTCAGCCATCAGGATGGTAAAATCGTTATTTGACGACAAATTAAGAAACAAGATTCTCAACGCAAATACAGGCAGCAAAAACTTCTGGGCCTTGGTAACTTCCATCAAGAAGAATTTTACCTCTTCCTCAACCCCTCCATTCATCAATGGAAAGAAGGTGATAACAGAAAGCAAATCCAAGGTCGATTTATTGGCATCTCTGTTCGCCTCAAATTCTTCTCTGCCCGAATCTGATACGTCACCACCGGTCCTCGATCGCATCGCCCATTCAATGGGCGGGATTTTCTACAGGACCCGTGAGGTGTATAAATGTCTCAAGGAGCTTGACGTCAACAAATCCAATGGCCCCGATAATATTCCCCCTATGGTACTCAATAAATGTGCCTCACCTTTGGCTAAACCTCTGCGCAAACTTTTTGCCTTATCATATTTCTCCGGACTTTATCCAAACTCCTGGAAACTAGCTCATGTTCAGCCCATTCCGAAAAAAGGTGATGCCAGCGACCCTTTAAACTACCGCCCAATAGCAATAACTTCTGTTCTCTCCAAAATCATGGAGACAATAATTAATAGAAAGCTGATACAATATTTAGAATCTAACCAAATCATACACGACAGGCAGTACGGCTTTAGACCGAAAAGATCTACTGGCGACCTTCTTGTGTGTTTGACCGAGCATCTACACCGAAGCATCCATAGTTCCGGTGAGTCTGGTCTGGTTGCTCTGGATATTTCCAAGGCTTTTGACAGAGTATGGCATCCCGCTCTGCTGTCGAAACTCCAAGCTATTGGTATCAACTCAGTTCTTATGAACTGGATTGAGAGCTTTCTTTCCAGCCGTTCAATCAAGGTAGTATTGGATGGCGTCGAATCCAACCCACACTCCATCTCGGCCGGCGTTCCCCAAGGATCAATCCTCTCACCTGCTCTCTTTCTAATATTTATTAACGATCTGCTCTCAATCCCCTCCAACCCACTCCACAGTTTCGCCGACGACAGTACTACGTTACTCTTACGCCAACGCTAGACAAGCAAGTGCCAGACCTTGTCTCTTAGACCGCGAACTCATGTCCAGCTCTCTTAACGCGGGCATCGAGCTCATTCTTGACTGGGGCCGCAAGAATCGGGTCGAATTTAACGCATAAAAAACAAAGTACTGCCTTATCTCCACGAAAACCTGTACCGACTTTCCCTCTATTTTAGTGGACAAGGATAACCTAACACCTGACCCATCTCTTAACATCCTGGGAATGACTCTATCTAATGATATGCAATGGAATGGTCACATATTCCAAATTGTCAAACAAGCGTATCAATGCCTCGGATTCCTTAAGAGATGCAAGTTCCTCCTTCAGCCAGCTACCACAATCTAGCCACAATCTACAAGTCCTACATTCGACCCCACCTTGAATACAACTCGTATATCTGGGCGGGCGCTCCTAAAACCACCTTGGCTTGGCTGGACAAGGTGCAAAATCGCGCCATCAACCTCATTGGTGATAGCACTCTTTGCTCCTCCATCGACCCTTTAAGCCACCGTAGGAATGTAGCTGTACTCAGCAAGTTTTATCGCTATTATTACAGCGATTGCTCCACTGAAATAAAGAACCTCCTGCCTACACGGCAACTTTTTTGCCGCAACACAAGACTAGCCAACTCGGCTCACCCCTTCACCCTGCTGCCCTCCCCTTCACGCACAATACGGTTTAGCTGTTCGTTTATAAATAGAACAACTCGGTTGTGGAACTCTCTTCCGCAGTCGGTGTTTCCGAGCTCATATAACATCTCTGAGTTCAAACGCAAGGTTCATCGACACCTACTCATGCACCCTCCAGACCCCTAGCGCTAGCCTATGCTTTCTATTCTATCCTTCAGATCAAGCTTACTACGATACATTGCATCATGACTCGAACGATATGACGGACTAGTAGTACAAAGGGTGACTCCTAAGCTAAACAAAAAAAAAAAAAAAAAAAAAAAAAAAAAAAAAAAAACAAGCCAAATATTTACTATAGACTCTCTAATGTATAGAGAATTGGACCACTCCCAGTTATATTGCACTTAATGGCATCAGCTTTGAAGGCTACAAAATATATTTAGATAATTATATTAATTCCTGTGTTTTATTTAGCATTTCTAGGTACAGAAGATATAAAGAATTGAAAGCTCTGAATAGCATATACACATTTGATGTTCACGTTTCCGTTTTATAATAAAGTTGTGGATCATATGGAAAGTACAATTTAATATTTTAACCGCCAATTGCTTTGTGTCGATAACATGCAGCCGCAGTGCAACCATTAATGCAGATATAATTTTCCTTTCCATCCAATTATATAAAACTAGCAACAGATCCACCACCACCATCACAACTATCACTACCAATTATTTTTATAGACCAATAGAACTAATTTAATCAAACATAGAAACCTGATTCTATTGGAATCAATATGTGAACCATATAATTTATTAATGCTGATGTAGAAGTTCATCAAAGCAACTCTGTGCTAAATAAAGCTACCCAATGATTCTTCATTTATAACCAAACGAAATCTATCATTGTACTAGAAATCCGGTTTGATTTGATTCACTAAACCAACGAACAAGATACCTTATTAATCATTGAAGTGTATATCCATCAAAGTTGTTTTGTTGATGGACAAAATCATTCGGGAATCTCATCCTCAGATACAATCGAATAAAATATTCTGAAGTCCTTCACCTGCATCAAAAATATTACAAGAGAAAGATTTTCTTTTTTTAGTCCAAGAGCCAGTGACAGATTTGCAAAGTGATTTTGCAGAGGATGGGCCTTTGATATATGTTAGATTACTTAAAGCACAACTGATTAAGACTAATCGCCAATTCGAGTCTACTTAAGTTTTTATTTTATGACCTTTTGAACTTGTAGATTTTTTGACCATGAAAAAAGTGATATTGCAGAGGATGGGACTTGGTATATAGGTAAATTGGGTTGCTCCCACCTCATATTCCGATTGCCATCTCGTTTGGAGGTTAGGTTTGAATTTTGGGAATTTTTGAAAATGTCGGTTTGGTCCAGTTGAACAAAGTGATATTGCAGAGGATGGGATTTGGTGTAATGGTGAGATAGACCACCAATAGCCCAAATTTGGGTGTCCATCTCATATGTAATCAAGGTTTCCATTTTGGCGGCTTTTGATTTTGTAGCCATTTTGGGTATGACCCAAGTGATTTTGCAGAACCCAAAATTTGGACCATAGGTTCTTGGTATCTACCAAATGCTACATTTTCAATCCCATCTCCTTTCCATTAATATTTTCAGTTTAATTGAGAAAAATTGGTTGATTGACGTCAGAGCAAAATTCTAATGAAGTCCCCTAACTAAATGTTAACTCCTAAACTAATTATCGTAGACCAACGTTATTAGGTTCATATTTTAGTTAAATGTGTATTATTTTATTTAGCATAAAGAGCAAAAACTTGAGTGATTTCGTTTATAAGATATGTATATTAGGTTCAAAATATGAGCAAAATGCTAAAATATTAGGATTTTCTTCACGCTTTTAACTAAATACCTTCTTAACGGAATTCTTTTCTTAATATCAAATAAAATAATACACATTTATCTAAAATATGAACCTAATTATGTTGGTCTACGTTAATTAGTATAGGAGTTATTTAAGTTTAAGTAGAGTTTTAAAAATTATATGTTTTTCTTTCGTAAACATCCTGTATCTAGTGGGTAGTGGGGATAATAGGTTCCTCTCTAGAGCTTTTTTTTGTCTCCAAATATATCCAATCACCCCTAAAAATATTAGCCACGTTGTCCAACAAAGAATTTATTGAACGTCTGAAGACCCATACAACTTGCGGATTAGGGGGTATGAGTATTTGAAATCTTTAAAACGGAATAACTCATGAATGGAAACTCCTATGGAAAATTGCTAGTTTTAGGGGTGCAACCAATTTCCCGACACCTTTTAAAAAAAAAACTCTACTTACTAAAAAGATTTAAAAAAAAAAAAAAAAATTGGCAGTTATAGGGACTGCCGATAGAAGTGAAAATTTAGAACTTAGATGTTGAAATTCGATTCTTTTGAAGTAATACAAAATTCTATATTTCTTGAAAGGACTAAATCTTTTTGATTGCAGTATTTTCATTAGGACATTAACCAACTTATTAAAATATGTAGCACAAGTAACTGCGTCTTCATTAATAAGTGTACTTTTTTCTATAAAATTTAATGCTGCTGCATCTTCAACCGATATCTCAGAATTATTTTTTAAATTATGTAATAATTGTAGCAATTTTGACCATCCTATTTCATTAGCACTTTTGTAAAAAAGATACAATCGGGTTATGGTAACTAAAGTAAGAAATGAAAATGTTTGATTCGAATTTATCTAAGTATCGCGTAAAAACCGCATCGATCGTCGTTTTATATTTGGTAGTACTAAGTTTCCGATCATTGGACATATTTAAATTAAGTGTTGTATTTAAAAATTCAATTAATGGTAGCTATCATCTGCAAAGTTAATATTGAAGTCTCCACTTAAAATCATCGGTACATTATCATATTTTTCGCCGAATCTTTTTTCGAGAATTTCAGAACCTTCTTTTGTATAAATCATCAAATTTTCGAATAAAAATTGTTGTATCTGTCTCATAGATTTTCCAGGCGAAATATAAACGGCAACCATTAATACGTATTGCCCATTCTCGGAACTGCAACGAGCAACGCATATTTCGCCTATATCAGAAACATTAACACCAATGCATCTAGTGAATTTAGTATGTATGTCCATATATGAAGTAATGAAGTGTGACGTTCAAAATGACTGGTTTTATATTTTCATTTTCGATACTTAATTGAATAATAGTAGGCGGTCAGATTTATTTTTTTATTCAAAATCAAAAAGTTTTTGATTATAATCGATTGAGCGCGTGCGCCAGTCATGAGCATGTCGGTGACGCGAACCCATAACATTTTCCCCTATCAAAAAGTGCCAAACGCGGCTAAAGAAGTTTTCACTTCAAAAATAATGAGTTAACATTTAGTTAGAGGTCAAACAGAAAAAAATTTAATTTTTTTTTATTTCCCTCCAGGCATCATTACAGCCCTGTGTTAAAGGCAGGATGACGTGAAATGTTTCTACCTGCATCCCTTGCGTGTGCTTTCTTATATATTATCTTCAACTTTCTCTTTTTTGCGTTTTATTCAAATGGACCAAGTTTGCTTTTTGTTTTAATTTCTTTCAGTTAACGTGGTTATTTGAAATGCTTGTTAAAAAAATTAAAAAAATGTCTGGGGGTGGGGAGATAGCAACTATGACCCTGATAGCGATAGTTAATGAGCCTATCATATTTATGTATATAAAAAATAATATTAGTATTTATTATTATGAATATACAAATAACAAATTTGAAAATTGGAAAAAAGAAAATCAATTTATTTATGATAAAAGTATATCACTCATTATTTATCTGAAAATGATGTTTTACTTTTATTTCTTCTTCTTCTTTGATCCGTTAGCTGGAGGTCCGAGCGGGACGTGTCCGCAACGGATACGCTGCTGTCGGTGCCGCTTTGAAAAATGCGGTTCCTTACCTAGTTTCTTCGGTCATCATAGTGAACGATTCTGGTCAACTCGGCAGGTCGACCACCCTCCTCCTTTCACACCCCAGGCTTGGGACCATGCGACGGTCGGGTCTTACTTTTATTTAATCACATACTCGTACAATACCCAACTACTCATTATATCTTAAAAATATACCATAAATATGCTGCCAGATGTGTATATACACTCATTTTAACTAAATTTAATATATAAGACTTGATTTTACGATTTTCCAACTTCAACTGGAGATGGCATGGGTTTCTACAAATAGGAAAGAGATGGGCAAGTGGAGAAGTATTATATATATGTCGTAACGAATCCTAATGTTCAAATCCCATCTCCTGCAAAATCACTTGGGTCATACCCAAAATGGCAACAAAATCAAAAGCCGCCAAAATGGAAACCTTGATTACATATGAGATGGGCACCCGAATTTGGGCTATTGGTGGTCTATTTCACCATTACACCAAATCCCATCCTCTGCAATATCACTTTGTTCAACTGGACCAAACCGACATTTTCAAAAATTCCCAAAATTCAAACCTAACCTCCAAACGAGATGGCAATCGGAATATGAGGTGGGAGCAACCCAATTTACCTATATACCAAGTCCCATCCTCTGCAATATCACTTTTTTCATGGTCAAAAAATCTACAAGTTCAAAAGGTCATAAAATAAAAACTTAAGTAGACTCGAATTGGCGATTAGTCTTAATCAGTTGTGCTTTAAGTAATCTAACATATATCAAAGGCCCATCCTCTGCAAAATCACTTTGCAAATCTGTCACTGGCTCTTGGACTATTTGCTTGTGGCCATGAAATTTTATAAAATTCTTTTGATTCAAAGGTTGTGTGCTCGTGTGTTTGCCGACTCAATTATAGGTCGAAGAAATATTCTTAAAGAAATAATTAGGTATGAAAGTAAAGAAAATTAAATCTTTATTGATTTTGTCGAAACTCTAAAGGTGGAATTCATTTTTGAATTTAATTAGAACCTCCCTTGCTCCCTCTTGTTTTCTTCCAAATTCATGACCGTAACGAAAGTTTTTGACAAGTTAACCACAAGCCAGAGCCTACAACTATGTTGAAATTCCTTAATTTGTAATTAGATCCCATGGCGCTTGGCTTGATGAATACCCGCCATTTCTAAAATTATGCAAGGACCCGGAATGACGTTCCCAGCTTTGACAGGTTTTCCTCGAATGGAAATAAAACGCACGCATTTACAGTGGTATATGGAAAATATGCTAATGAGGTCCTAGAAACAGGTCCTGGTTCCCGGTCTGTGTAAGAACGGTACTAATTAATTTCATAGAAGTAACTGACGTCCTACAACGTCCCTGACTAACAGAAATGTCCTTTCGCCAATCTCGTTTAATCTGGCAGTAATGCTATACTGAAAGTCACGTCTTTTTTGTGCTCTGCTCCTTGATTGTGCAAAAGCTGTGAAAAGGAAAACTCCGATTGAGTGTAGTCGTGGTGGGAATTTGCTTTATTTTGACTTATAAGGATACAAAGAGTCCTGATTGCAAAAAATCATAGTCCTAGAGCTCTCACCTGCCCGAAGCCAAGAGCTAGAGCCATTCGGCTAGGCAGGAGGCATCATCCTTATACTTACCTTTCACCTGAGCTTGACAATCACTGGTACCATGTCACAGCGATTCGTCCCCAACAATAACCCTTAATGATAGTACTTGAAAGCCAACAAGCAAGGGCAGTACAAGGGGAAGACGGTAGGGAACCTGTAAATTGACTGATGAGATCGACATTATGTGGCACCGTTAGATATTGGACGTACGACCACCTTAAGTCTCCTACGTAAAAATGCGGACAAGAGACAGCTGAGAGCTGGCGCAGAGATACCCAATCGAGCACACTGTGTGTAATCCTGTGCAGGGAGGGAAGTTTTATGAACTGAAAATACCCTAACCATTAGTTTTTGGGCAGCCCTACTGTTATCGATGCGATATGTATTCGGCAGCTTAGATAAATTGGTGGCATTACAACTCATGAAATTTATAGCTAAACTTACCAGGTTACACAGGAACGGCCGGAAAAGAAGGAGGAAACAGTTGGTACCATTTTTATTAGGACATAAGAAGTTGTTTCCTGTTCTTTTGTTACATCCGATAAACTTTGAAATCATATTAAACTCCCTCATGTACACACCCCCAGAAAATGTGGGGAATATTTTACGAAATAATGGAATTAGAAAGGACTCATCGGAGGGTAAATAGTGTCCTGTCACGTCAGCATTATTTTAGCTACAGTGTAGAACAAAAGTTTAAGGTTTTTTCTTGGGGGCGAAAGTTTTAATGCGAATATGTATGGTTGGTTAACTTTTATGATGGAAATCAAATAAGAAAATTTTCACTAATCGATCGAATTGGGTTTAGTAAGTTCACAAAAGTAAAAGGTTAAAAGCACAAAATGTCGATGCTGGGTCAACTAAATGGGAACTAAAGGCGTTAACCTCTTGCTGGAGTGTGATGCCAGCGAAAGATGGGATAGCTAAGAAAACTACAAACGGGATGTGCTCCTTTCTAATATCATCGAGCTGACTACGAGATTTTTTGCAATTATAGAAAAGACTAGTTTGAATTTTAATTCATTTATTTCTTCATTAACAAGCTTTGAAGTCTATCAAGGCAAAAATGAAGAATTGGAGAAAGAGTTTGAGCATTATGGACTTGCAGAACGTGTTGTCCTTTCTCTTAGCAAACCGTTTTGGAATATGAACAGGATTATATATTCAGATAATTATTTTACATCTATAAATTTGCTTGAAACTCTGAAGCTTCATCAAACTTTGGCATGCGGTCCTATAAAAAGTAACAGAAAAGGCTTTCCGAAAAATATGGTGGAAGATAAAAAACTAAGTAGAGGCGATTTTGATTACCGAATTTCTAATACTGGAATTACTGTCTACAAGTGGAAAGATAATAGAATCGTATATTTTGCTTCTAACTTTCATGGATCAGAAGAAACCAATGTATAAATAGAACTCAGAAGGATGGATCTCGAAATGCGATAAAATGCCCATTGGTCGTCAAAGACTACAATGCCAACATGGGTGGTGTTGATAAGGCTGATCAAATTCGAAGCACATATGGTATGAATCGACGTTCACGAAAGTGGTGGCATCGATTATTTTGGGGCTTTTTAGATATAACATTTGTAAATGCATGTATTATACATATATTGCCAACAAATAAAAAATATAACGACTTTAGAATTTCGCCGCGCAATAAGCACAGGCTTTATAAGCAAAAATGAATGTAGGGATCGTCGAAGAAGACTTGAAGCTCTGAAACCCATTTCAAAGCGACGAAAATATAATTATAGTGTATCAGATGAAATTCGTCTAGGAAATCGGGGTAGTCATTGGGTTGTGTATGTGGAAAATAGAGGAAGATGTGAAATGTGCAGCGCGAAAGCCATTCAATCACGTCCACATAGTAAGTGTAGAACCTGCGCACAGTTCGGCCGATTCCCAAAAAGCTGACCAAAAGTCGATAAATCAAGTAATTGATTCAAAATTTCTTACATGGGGGTTTTCGGGGTCGCTGATTACGAATTTGATATTAAAAATTAGAAAAGCCACCCCCTTCCACTCCTATTGGCCAGCCCTCGCTTGAAATAGCGTATATTATTCAACATAATCAAGATGCATGTCAATTTATAGGTTTTCGGGGTCACTGATTGCGAATTTCATATTAAAACTTAGAAAAACCACCCCCTTCAATCCCTATTGGCCACCCCCTCGCGTGAAATAGCGTATATTGATCAACATAATCAAGATGCATGTCAATTAATAAGTTTTTCAAAATCTTCTTAAAAAAAAAGCGGGCAAGTTGGGGCAGCTAAATCTTGCTTTTTGCTCTTTGCTGTTACTAATACCTCAAGGAATAACCTCCATCAAGTTTCAGAGCGGAACATCGCGGAACTTTTTTCTATTCGCATGATGACTTACACAGATTATTTGATTTTAAGCGATAAAAATTACTAATAATCGTGGTGTCACTAAAATTTTTGGCATGGGAAATCACCCTTTGTTATTTTTTTTTACATTCTACTTACCTTCAGAAGTAGATTACATTTTTGGTATGGCTATCCACGACGATCTTAATTTTTTACACAATGTTTAAACAACACTCTGTTAAATGCACTTTCGCAAGAACCATTTGACAAATCAAAACAGCTATCGTTGCGACTGTTGTATTGGAGCAAGTACGAGAAAAGAAACAACGCTATGTGTGATTTCTGGTGGCTGTGGGTGTATTGAAGCCAACTGATTAAAAAAACCGCCCTATAAGAAATTTTTTTTTTGATTTTTGGCCAGCTTTTTGGGAATCGGCCGCACTGTGCTGCGGTGTGCATTTATGTTGCAATGAAAAAAAAATTGCTTTTTGGAATACCATGAAATGGAGTAATCAGATTTTTTTTTATTTTTAATTTTTATCATGTTACTTATGTACATATTTTGTTTGCAATATTATTTTTAATATATTTATGAATTTTTGTTTTGAAGAATGAACTAAGTCAATAATTTTTTATATGTATTGTATATGTTATCTGAGAATTGCCTTTTTTTGTTTTGTTAACTTGAGAATATTTTTTTTACAATTTTTATGTTTTTTGATATGGAGTATATTTTTTTTAAATTAAATAAAGAAATTCAAAAACACTGATTGTTTTTAATAAATTTAGTAACTTTGAATTATTCCTGACGGTACTTGTAAGTGCCATTTGTTTAAAATTATGTATATAACTTTGTTTTTTAATTGTTATAGAATAAAAACGAACTTGTATTGCAATATTTATGACACAAGCTATTAGCAAACTATATTTCCAATTCATTTAATCAAAAAAAATAAATCTTGGGCCTTAAAGGGTTAAACGAACACTAACTTCGACTAATACCTGTGCCATCCAGGTGCTACCAGGTATTGATTTT
The DNA here is from genome assembly GCA_949987705.1 of Thereva unica. Taxonomy (NCBI): domain Eukaryota; kingdom Metazoa; phylum Arthropoda; class Insecta; order Diptera; family Therevidae; genus Thereva; species Thereva unica. Next base: position 127,199,545 of record OX465283.1, on the reverse strand, counting down.
TGATTGCAAGAGACAGCTTGGTCCATTAGATCATTACTCATAATTTTTTTTTTAATACAATTCGCAAAAAAAGTCTATCGATCAGCAAAGAGTTTTTCGACAACACACCCCCGCAAATTCAAGGTGAGGGTCGGTAAATATATTTTACGAATAACCTAAAGATCATACTAACTATCTTCCTGATATCATTTTCATAGTTAATAAAAATTATGGAAAATAGACAAATTTCTTGTTGGAGTAATAATTTTGGACAGGATTAAAGGATTTTAAAAGTTGTGTTTGTTATTGTTGCGGAGTTATGCATAACAGGAGCCCTTCGCTCCACTCCTACAGACGCCCTAAATGTTATGCTATTCCTTCCTCCTTTAAATCTTGTGGCTAAGGAAAGCGCAACCATCGCAGCCCTTAGAATAAAAGAATCTGGCTTTTGGACCGGAATCGTAGGAGGACACACGAAAGTGCTGGACTCTGTTACCATCCCCATAAAAACGGACTTCTGCATACCCGAAATCAACTTCACAAGAAACTACGGAGTCCACATCCCTTCACGTTGTGAATGGAGAAACAGACCACACGGTTCTCAAGGTGCCACAAACTTCTTTACTGATGGCTCTAAACTCGAAGGTCGAGTAGGAGGAGGAGTATTTTCCCCAGATCTTGGGATTGAAGTCTCCTTTCGACTACCGATCACTGTAGTGTATACCAAGCAGAGGTTTTAGCAATACATAAGGCTGTTCTACTGATCAACCAACAAGGCGACAGAAATCGGACTGTTTACATCTTTTCAGATAGTCAGGCGGCTCTGAAAGCCCTGCGCTCTTGCACAAACAGCTCTAGAACTACCTCTGAATGTCGCAGATCTTTTAACGAGATGGCTCAACAGTTCAGGACCCTCCTCGTATGGGTGCCTGGGCACCGAAATATAGAGGGAAATTGTAAAGCTGACGAACTGGCTAGGAAGGGTACGACCGCTACTCTCCTTCCGGAAAAGGAAAGAGTTGGTATGCCTTGGGCCACTTTTAAACTCCAATGCAAACAGCACACAATGCTACAAGCGAAAAAGCATTGGAGAGATCTTAATAAATGCATGGTATTCAAACTAACCTGGCCCTCTTATGATCTTCGGCGGACCCCCTCATTACTGAGTCTCGGTAGACCTCTCAGCTATAGTGGGAGTGCTTACCGGACACTGTCTGATAGAGACGCATGCGACCCGCTTAGGTCTTGAGACCTACGATTTTTGTAGAAGCTGTAAAAATCCGGACGAGGAGGAAAGTGTACTACATCTCCTCTGTCACTGTCCAGCCCTATGCAGAAAGAGACTAAGCGCATTTGGCGAGCCCTTTTTAAACACGCTTACGGAGATCTCAAAGATCGGGATCCCGCAACTTAGAAGATTCATTACTTCCTCGAGATGGTTTAGCGAAGAAACGACACTTGAACAACAAGTTTAAAGTGGGATCACTATGGCATCACAATGGGCTTATCCTTTTGGCCTAAGTGTATGAGCTCAAACCAACAGCTCAGCCATATCTAACCTAACCTAACCTATTTTTAATTTTTTTTAAATTTTTTATTGGTTTGCTCATTTTTGGTTTGTTGTGTCCTCAAAAAATATTGTGTAAGAGCAATATAACTAAGTAGAAGGATAATGTTTCTATCTATCCTAAAAAAAGCATGAATTATGGGAAGAGGGGCACGCCGGGAGGTGTTTTTAGCGTGTTCGAATACCACATAACTGGCATGCAGGGGCGTATCGGTAGCAGGAACAAAGGCTGCATTCGGTATCGTCAAATGACGGTCAATCAACTGAGTCGCCTGCAAAATTGACTGATACAGTTTGCAAAAGTGACTAGTTTTACAAAAGCAAGCGCTGCAAGTGACGATTCCGAACACTTTACTGCAATACCGAACGAATGAGTTGCGTCTACTACGCTGCAAATGACGTTACCGAACGCAGCCATATTTTCACCTCCGAAGGCACGAAAATAACAAAAACGGTGACTGAACCCGAGCAGTTTTAATAGAATAACAATGAATAAAAGCGAATGTGCGAAGGCAACTTGACGTATATTTATAAATAAGAATCATGGCTATTTTTTGCATATTTTCTAGGAATACTGGATTTTATAACAAGAGTGATTAGGTGGAGGTCAAGGACAAGTAAAAAAGTTAAAGATATGAAAGCAGTAGCATTAAGTAAAAATTCTAAAAAAATATTAACAAACGCACGATGGAAAAAGCACAAGAGTATGAACGAAACAGAAGAGGTTCCTTGATACGCCTATTCGAATGTTTACATTCAAATGGAAGCAACATTGGAAGAGAGCACGTGTAGCTGGTATAGAATTGGAGTATGTAGGTAAGCTTAAAAATTTCGTGTTGGTACAGCACTCCGGTTACTTGATTACCCGTGTATTGTCCACTCGTACTCAGGCCCACCACAATGGGGGGCAACTGGGATGTATTGCCTCGGCCCCAAATCAGAGGGGCTCCAAGAGATTGAAAGCCAGAAAGTTAAAATCCCCATATGCTTGCGTTCTTAACGTCAAGTAGCCAGTAAGGATACAGAATCGGTTGAAAATACTCCAGTAAATACTCATGAGTAGAATCGGAAGAAAATTACTTAATAAATCTGTGGTGATTATGCATAACCGCTTAAGTTGACATAAGACAAAATTGAGTTAATTACGTTATTGAATTCTCCGTATTTGAATCCCCACCGACAAAAATTTTGATTCTCTTCGAACCAATATTTAGAAAGTTATGATATATTGTTTTTTCGCTTATCTCGTCCAGATTGAATCTTAAAATCGCTCTGAATCGTAAAATCATGATTTTTGACTTAAACGGTTTTTAATTATCACCACAGAAATACTTTTTACTTGTTCAAAAGTACTCGATTCTTTTTCTTTATATGATAGACTAGAAGCTAGGGAAAGGCCTTTGTACTGTCGACAGTACATTGAGAATCAATGAGTTCTTCTTCTGACATATACCACTTTCTCGCGAGAGAATGCGTTTCGGGTATATTCAACAAAAATTTCCCTGCCTTGGCCATACTGATATCTTTCAACGAAGGGTATGCATTACTCGTGGGACATATTGCAAATATGTATGCAGCTTACATGGGATATAAACAAAAACCTATAAAGGCCCGTTTACATCATAAACGCAAAGTGGAAATGCAAATTGGAGCTCTTTTATCGCACAGCAATTTGTATGCTTTTCTCTCTCTTACATAAATATGAATTTTACGTTGGTGAATGGAGAGTGAAGCATACAAATTCTATGCGATAAAATAACTCCAATTTGCGCTTTCTTTTTGGGTTTGGAATGTAAACGTCCCTGAAATCTGTTTTGAATGTAAATTGTGCTCGGTACTCGATTCTACACTATAAACAATGATATGAGTAAAAGGACTTGGTCAAAAGTATCGAATACTGATATGAGTAAAGGTGAAAGCCGAATACCTAGGCTATGTTTCGTTCTAGGCTGCACTCTGTAACTTTAGGTCTATACGGGAATCAAGAACCGGCAGTTCATTCTGAAGTTCTGAAGGAAATTATTTTTACCACTGACTTTACAAAGTATTATCCATTTTTTTAGTTAAAGAATTCTGGGAATTTTAATCTCCTTAAAGGGACCCCAATCATATCTTAACCCCAGGCACCGCAAGGTTGTGTGGTGGGCCAGCATTCATTTTTTATCTTTCTTTCACATACATTTCGTGTAGTGTTAAAGTAATGCTGCCTCCTTTTATCATAAATATCACTTCTTTGATATTTTGACTTTTCCACTCGCATTGAAATTTTTATCAGCTGATCTCCAGGTCATTGAAACATTTTTACAAATTTGTCCTAGGTTATCACTCTTATTATTATTACTCGCTGCTTGAAGTGAGCTATTCAATAACTACAATTGGAAAAGTAAATACATCATGTTCCACGTTCGGTTATTCCCTCGCTCGCGGGGTACTCACAAAAAAAAATATAAAAAATACCACACCATGGGGATATATAAAATTTAAAATGTTATCATTTATTTTACAAAAGGATTTATGTTTTATTTACATATTTAAAAAATAATTAAAATGAAATACATTCACAAGTGCGTGGTGTAATTGTTTTCAATTATTGTACATCATTTTCCCAAGGGTTCTGCTGCTAAAAATTTACGGACTTTGCTTGTATTCAGAGAGAGATAAACCCACAGGGCGGTTAAAGGATAAAGAGTCCTTAAACTCCGCAATTTTTATAAATATCTTCTTAGTACAAATACATCGCATATAAATTATAGTCTATGCCGCTGCTTATTTCTATATAGTGCAACAAAAGAACAAAATATCACAGAAAAAAGAAATTGATTTTTTTTAAACCGAGGCAATTGTAATTAAAATCCCTGGAATTATTCCCACCCACAGCGCAGCAGAAAAACAATTATCGTTTGAAGCTTTATAAGAAATTCAATTTTGTTGACCTAATTAAAATTGTGCTATTAAAGAAAAGAATTTCTATATTAAAAAATTGTTCCCCATTTACAATTAGATCAAAAACAAAAAAATACTATAAAAAAATTCCTTAAAACTATCATAAGCAAAATTTATTGCGTATGTAAAATGTATTGCATTGAATAAAAACAATTTTTGGGAATAAAAACATCTAAAAAAATTGTGCACTTTTATTTTAAATAAGGAAATATTAATAAAAATCCATTCAGGGATAATTTTAAAAAACAGCTAAGAAGCATGCCAGCATAGGTTTTTTGATTACAGCAAAAGGAAGGATAATAAGTAAATTTTATGAAAATGCAAAAGGATTTCTAGAGGCAGACGGTAGTAGTATTTATAAAAAAATTATAGAAAAAGCGATTTTTTTTTTTTCAATTTCAAAAAGCAAATATTATTATGCAGTTTATGAAGCAGCGTCACTAACCTTGACCAACTACTTTTGTGGACGGTATCACAGACTCACCGGCAGCACCGCATCGGCAAATTTTTTGTGCTTGTCCTTGTCCTCGATGCCATCCCTTTTTGTGCCAAAAATTCCTCCAAAGTATTTGATATTTTGATTGCAGTCCACCGTGACTGCTATCATTTTGGACAGGATTCGAAATGCCTTGGCATGTGCATTTTTTATTTATCACAGATTTTGCCTGATTAGTAACGTCGGCATCACTGGCAGCATCCCCATCAACAACAATACATATTCCGCCTCGCCGCTTTAAGGAAGCCTTATGTCGAGGACCTAATCAGGAAAGGTGTCAGGATGTTGGTCGTATCTTTACTACTTTTATTATTATCTATTATTATTATTTATTGTTTGTTATATTTCCGTTTTTTTTATTATATTCCTTATTTTGTTTGCTATATTTTAAAAACAAAACACCGTGCAAAGAGGAAAAGGCCAGAAAGGAAGAAAGGATTAAAATGAAATTTTCATACCCCTCCACCGTGATAACTTATGTTTTGTTTTTTGGTATAAATTTGCCAATGACAAGGATCAATTACAACTTTTTCGTGGTGTATTAAAAAGGGCTTCTCCAGAAATTTCATAAGTCGGGCAAAGTCTTGGCATTTAATCGATTTATGCGTCGGATCCTGAAAAGAACTTTTTTTATTTGGAGAGAGAAATAAGTCATCGAAGTTCCTGGCAACTTTTCACTTTTTAACACGCTTTCAAGCCAGCGCACATAATGGGCACGTTCTTAAGTTTGTCTGTTTGTGAAAACTGTCAAGGCTCGTTCAGCCTTACTTCCTGCACCCCGTTCTAATAACCACCAACGTTTCGGATGTTGTTTGAAAAGCTTCTACTAGAATCGTTACGCTCATGTTGGCATCATCCCCATTCTGCCCATCCTCCTACCCTTTTTCATTCTGCCGCAGATAAATCGTTTTTATCTTGTAACAACCACCTACTAGCTTGCACCTCACCAAGCATATAGGTAGTGTAAATTTTAGCAAGGGTTGCCCCTGACAGGTACATGAAATGTCACTCAACGGAAAACAAACTCCGACAAAATCGTATATAGGGAAGGAGTTACACGATGGGGCTTCCCGGATGCTCTAAAAATATAACGCGGAACACCAGGGATTGCCTCAAAGTGGTTGCCGGTGCCGATGATCAAGAATTTTCCGTATTCATGGAGATTGAACTGTGCGAGCCCGAAAAGTTCACTCGTTTCTTTTTCCTTTAATAAAACATACATACATATATGCACATACATATATAGGATAGCCATATTCAGTTCATAGCTAACATCCTAAAGTGATCTTCTAAACTACTTGACGGCTAGAACACCAGTTACATACCCGGTAGAATCAGCCTAATAGAATAAATTGATTCAATTTAACTCGGTTAGCAATTGACTCTTCATTTGCTCATCCATTGGCAACGCACACACCTCTCAAGGACGAAAAGTTTCTTAAACAGTTAAGATACTTTCATATATCTTCACACGCATTTTAGCAGGAAAATTTGTTAGAATTTCCTAAAAATTCCTATTGAACGCTGTCACGTAATCTTCTGTCGCGGAGAGTCGACTCCTTGAGAAAACCCTTAGGGATATAAGAAAGACGTTTTCAAGTAATTTTGCGTGTTCCTTAAAATCATATGCTAAACACATTCAGACAGTTACTGACACGCACAGTGGCTGTGGCGCTCCATTTGGGAACACTGGTGTCCTGGAATTGAAGGGAATTAAAAAAGTTATAACAAGGCTATTCTAATTTGTAAGGAATTTTGTGTCTGTGTGTGTGAGTTTATGTATCAGTGTTTGGAGAACGGCTTCTAAGAATAAAGAATTGTGTGTTCGTGGTGGAAAGTTTAAGGGCAAGGACTATATTTTAGATGGATTGTGGTAGATTAAAAGTAATGGACACGAAAATATTATATTTATGGCGATTAATGATAGCTTAAAGGGGTTATTTTTATGACTTTGTTAATGCGTAAAAATCACACAACAAAGTAGTTGAGGACGTTCGGTTCAAAATTTATAGTGGTTACTGTTGTTCAGCGATAAACACAGATTGGTACATACAATTTAGACAACGTGATTTATGTGCTATTAAAGGACATTTACGGCCGATCATAGAGTCTATAGGGTTATATCATTATTGCAGCAATTTATTTAAAATATTTTTTCTTAATTTATTTTATAATTTATATTATCGAAAGTAATATTTATTTCATTTTCATTTATTTCACATTTCATTTCACAAAGGATTAAGGAACTTGACCATCATTCCAAAGGTCGGTGGCTCGAGTCCATGCACCGCCAAGGTCCTTCGTTTTTATAATTTTTCACTTTTAAATAACATCACTTGTTTTTGGTTTTCCCTATTTACAACGAATTCCTCTTAGTTTTGTTGTCTTTGCCAGTGAGCACAATAGCTACTCAATAGTCTGTTGGGACCCCATAGTTCTTTCTCCCGTATATCCAATTAAATATAGAAAGAAAGTCGTTCCATGAGTAGAGTCTTCTGGAGAGGTATTGGAGCTCCACTTGAATAAGCCGGTTCTACGCGATGCTATGAACTCCCTCCAACGTTGGACGTTTATTGGTAGGACGCATCGTGGGTCGGATCTTCGAACTACGAGTGTCCAACGTCAAGGGTGCAACGTTCGTATTTAGACACTTTCGAGCTGATGTCGGTATTGACTCAATCGTTGGAAGCTCACATTCGAGGAAACGTCCACCGCATCGTGCGGAGCCGGCTATAGCCACTTCCAGGGCTGCGAAGAAAGGGCCTCAGCAACAAGCCTAACGTATGCGGAAACTTATCATAGGAGGAAGAAGGGCAGACGTCCGTCGGGCAGTGGACAACTTCTTACCGTATAAGTCATCGGCCATGGATATCATATTGCCAATTATGTTCCATAAGTCGAATGAAATTGTTGGTTGTTGGAACTAATTACACGTGCCTCCATCCTGGGTAAAGGCCCCCATACACGGTCAAATTGGCTGTACATCCAGAATTTCATCAAACCCATAAGAGCAACGTATTTTGATCGGCCGACCGGCCCACAATCGATAGTTTTGGTTGTACATCCGCCCTTCGATGTACATCCAATTTGACCGTGTATGGGGGCCTTAAGACTCAAAGTAATATCCATACTGCAGGCAGGTAGATGTAGGCACGAAAAAGAAAAGGATTATAGGATTAATATTGTCATCCTCAACCGTTGTAAAATTCATTATAGCTCAACGTATAAGATTGGTAGGAAATGTAGCTAGAATGCCATGCGAACGAGCAGAAAAATAAATATTTGAGACCGATTCTATAGGTCTAATCAATAGGGGAAGACCATGGACCCCTTCAGGGTGTGATGACGATGACCTCCACGTATGCGTAACGAGTCCAACACGCTGGTTCACTATGGGCAATACGTTCTCGAAGAAGCACACCGTCGTCCTCCCAGCCTTTGGTTCTTTTCCTTGTCCTCTTGGTCAGATCAAGGTGTAATGCGTCCCAGTTTTATAGCTCAGTTGTGAACGGTGTGCTACGGATACCTGCTGATCTCCGGTTCTAATTAGTCTTACCCGGGTACTAAGGATCTCTGCTTGGGTGGACTTCGTTTCTCCGCTACACGTGGTAGTAGGTACATATGGACGAATCCAAAAAAAAAAAAAAAACAAGTAACAATAAAGGGGTCCAGTTCCTCTGAACGAAAACTAGAAAGGGACCACAAATCCCGCTGAAAAAAGGGCCACGGCACCCCGAGCTCACCCAAACCAAGGCAAGTCACAACTCCCCCTTTCGAAGAAGGCCCCCGCTGCCCAGCGTACAATTGCGAGCACGGCCGCTGCGGGGAATCAGGGGAGCAAATGGCCTGCAGAAGGGCCAAAGAACTAAAACGACCAGATCCATAACAAAACAAAACAGCAGAATCCTTCGCGGCTTGGCTACCAACCCGATCAGCGAAGACCAAGTATCGAAGGAGGATTTTACCAAAACCCACGATGACATTGCTTGGTAAGGCAGGTCATTCCAAACTTCACCAATAGTAAACAAGCCTGTAAACGCCAACGATCTGAGCAGGAACCAATCACCCAGAGTCCAGTTCCAAAATAGTCGAACACGCACGGAACCAAAGAGATATCCATCGCAGAAATTCCAAAAGAAAATGACGAGAACGGGAAGATACCCAAGCATCAATATCGGACGGTGCCTGAGGGATAGCCCAGGATCTCCTGCCGGATGGTATCAAGGTGGTATTAAGCTAACTGCCTGCGATAACACTAGATACGCAAAGATATACATAGCTGAGGTAGCTAGAGTCGGCGAGACTTACCTCGGTGCCCTTAAAGCAGTAGAGGCATATGACATTCCGGCATGTCCGAGGGCCAGAGCATGGTTCTCAGTGGATCCTTGGGAGTCGGAAGAAATCTTCACGATACTCAAAGCCTTCAACCCCCCAATCAAAATCGATAACTAGAAAATTATTGAAACTAAGCAGACTAACAGGGCCACAATGCAAGTTATTCTGCTTCTAAATAAAGAGTGCCTAGAGCAGCTGGCGAAGGAAAAATACGCCGTGAACTATGGCTTTCAAAAGATAGAGCTAAAGTACTATAAAACAGATATGGAAGCCCTAGTAAACCAGGCGGCCTCCACCAAGGCCTCAGGCGCAAAGGCCGAAGAATGGAAACCGACACGTTGAAGGTTCGACTTCGAACGAAGTTGGCGCATCGGCAGAATCTGGGCTGGGCCATCAGTAACATCTACATGGAGCACCAGCTTCTTAGCATGGACTTCGACGAGGACATCTCCAGCGACGAAGAAGCGAAGATGACTATCGTCGAGGTCAACAAACAACAAAACGATGCAGGTGATTCAGATAAACCTTCATCATTGTAAAGCGGCGTCTGCTGAGCTTTTGCTTCGCCCGGCATCTGGCGAAGTCGATGTTGTCCTAGTCCAAGACAAATGGATTGCTGGTGACAGGAAGGTAAGGGAAAACCCAGAACAGGTATTCTTGTGAAAAATAATATAAGCACCTTTCGCATCACAAGGTTTGGCCAATCCAATTCCATTTCCTTCACATGTATTCTTCATCTATCCTGTCTTGGCCGACGCGACACCATTGCTCTTAATTTGTAATTCTATCTTGCGCGGGGATCAAACCTTAATTTAATGTTGTCCCGCAGAAGGTCTACGTTAAATAGTCTACGGTTTATGTCATTTGCCAATACCCAGATCCCCTTGTGCCGGTTAGGCGATTTGCTACACTATTGGCTTATTGAACCACCGCAGAAATTCAGCTGGGTTAGCTAAATTATCGCTATTATCAACACCATTGAAGTAAGAACCTTCGTGCCTCCCAGACCAACCCGTTCCACTCTTTACCGCAACCTACAGCCCTTTTACGTCAGTCTAAGAATTCGTACATAAACAGAACAACTCCTCTATAGACCAACTTTGCTACTTTTTACAGCACCCACAAGACTCCATCTAGCTCGTCTATTATTTTCTCCCTTTCGGGCTAAGCATTCTGCCAGACATTACGTCATGATGTTAACGACACAGCACAGACTGGAACTTCAAAAGGAGACTTCTACATAGAAAAAGGTCCAGTAGAATTGCCTCTCGAGATTATCAAAATTTTAAGCAGTATTTTTTTAATTAATAATTAATAAGAATTTCCACTTTAATTAACCACCGTAAAACAAGATTTGCATAATGCAAAATTTCAATACCTTTAGCTCCTTAAACCCAAGCCACGTAGGACCATTTTTCACAATCCACCAAAGCGCCGGAGGGAATATGCTCCTTTCTTAAAGGCTTCTGCATAATATATAAGATGTTTTGAATAAGCCCACACAATTTGTATAAAAAGAACATATGCACACCGAAAATCCCTGGCATAGTATTATCCTCCACCTGCAGTTGTAGCAACTAAATTGAAGGTCACATCCACTTTTCAAGAGTTCGCCCCCGTTGGTGGATAAATTTTATCGGGCATATGTTTGTAAAGCATCCTACGTGTTTGTTTGCGCTTCTTTAATCTTCCACCCCTTTACTGAATTAACTTCCAACATATAAGAAGTAACGAAATCCACCGAAGCCAGCTCACGTCCAGGAATGGCAACAGCCAATCGAAACACTGAGATTGGTTGCCTCGTGAGGGTTAAGTAGACTTAGTGAGCTGGATTAGGATTTTATTTCATTGCTTCAAGCGCGGCGCTGATTAGCCCGAGGAAAAACCAGAAGCGTTCAATATGCTGGAGGAGCGGCAGCAAGAAGTTTTCCTGATTTTTAACAAAATGCAAAATAAATTGCGCTCGAGCTGATGAAAGGAAAAGAGTGCATCCTTGCACTATTCTGCATTTTTATCTTGAAGGGTAGAAAGTTTTCTCAGGATAAGATTGCAATGCATGCAATTTCGAACGAAAGCAGCAATTTTCATGGAGATAAGTTGATAAAGGAAAATACCTTTGATAGCCATTGCAGAGTTTTTCATATTCAGATAGCGATTTTAAAGGGGTGAGCTTTTGCATTTGTGATAGTAATCAGATGGAAATGGTTGCGATAAAATAATATTTTAAAATTGCAAATGTTTCTGATTAACTTGCTAATTTGTCGAATCGGATGAGGATCGACAAGGGGATCTTTTAGTTTTGTTATCAAGTCTAATTTAGAAAATTATTTAGTTACTAGCTGGAACCCGGTACGCCTCGATGCAGCCATAAGCCAATAGTAGCCAACCCTGCTTAACAAATCAAAACAATTGGCAGGATATGCCGACGATATAAACTGCCTTGCCAGATCACTGTCATACCTGAGAGAAGTATTCCCGGAATAAGACTAGCGAGCCAAACTTATAGGGCTGCAAATAAATGTTGACAAGAGTAAGATTCTAATTCAGTCAAGGGTGGAAAGAAGAAGATCACACAGAAATCACAACACCACCTGGGGGGAACATAACTTCGAACGGATAAACGAATTTAACTACCTGGGGTCGACAGTCAGTGAAGACAACGATGAAACGATAGACGTGCAACGAAGAATAAACGCCGCAAAGAGAACATACTTCTGACTACTACCAGTAATGGAATCCAGAGACATCCACAGAAAAACAAAAATTAGAATCTACAAAACCATCATACGTACAGTAGCTACGTACGGATGTGAAGCCTAGAGTATCTCTCATAAGTCCGCAGACAAGATGGATATATTCAAGAGGAAGGTTCTCCGAAGGATATACGGTCCAATTAATGAAGATAACACATGGAGAATACACTACAATCACGAATGGTACGATCTATACAAAGAGTGTAAACTCTCGACACATGCCAAGCTACTACGTTTGCTTTGGGCCGGTCATGTCCAAAGAATGGATGACTCAAGGATACAAAAATAGCCTGTATCTACTACCAGATGGCAAGACAAGTTGGCAAACCACGGTCAAGGACAAGACAATGTTAAGTCCGATGCAGCAGGTGGGAAGACAATGTTAAAGCCGATGCAGCAAATCTGCTCAACACAAGAAACTGGAGACAAGCTGCGGAGCAGAGAGACGTCTGGAGGAACACGCTGATGGAGGCCAAGGCTCGATTACGGCTGTAGAGCCATCGAAGAAGAAGAAGCCAATAAAAACCGTCCATTGACTTGGTACTTTTCGAGATATGAATTTTACACAGATGAAGTGCCTCAAAGAAGGGGTACGTCTTGAGACGGCTGTCATGGATCTAACGGTATATTGAGTATACTATATTGCTTATCGCTTTTCAATTTAGTATCAATAGCATCATTGCCTACCTATTGTTTGACAGCTGCGTAATCTTTAAATTTTCATTGAATGGAATGATTCAATTTAATGACAATTGTACATTTACGAAGCTGTCAAACAATGTGTAGGCCATGAACTGATTGAAACAAAACTGAAGTGAAAATTCCCAAAATTACCAATTTGTTTAGATTTTTCGGCGGTTCCTTTTGGTTGAAGGTATAAATTATAGCCTACGACCTATTCCCAGAGCTACCAAATACACACAAAGAGTTCGTTAACAAATTCTGTGACACAAGATTTTTATATACATAGAAGAACATTAAAGCTGGTAACAGATTGAACTTTCATAAGCGTTCATCAGCACTCTGAAATGTCAAAAGACGCTCTTATCGTTGGGCGTAAACACATTGAACGATGATCAGAGTTTGCATGCATTGTCAAACTTGATGCTTTAAAATAATTTAATGTAAAATTTAAAGTAAATTAACATAAAATAATAAAAAATAACCACTTTCTGTTTGAATTATAAAACAGTCAATTAAAAAAAACCCAAATTAACAATCACCACTGACAGAAACGACAAACAAAACTGAGCTACGTCCATCAGAATAGAAATAAAGTCTATTCCAGCGCTGATGAGCGCTGATAACCGTGTAATCTGTTCACTAAAATTAGGTTGTTTGTATTCATTTTCATGTTCACGTTCATTCTGTTTCCAGCTAACAAATTAAATTACAAAAAAAATGTACGTACATTTGAAGAAATGCTCGTTATATAATATAGCTGGAACCCGGTGCGCCTCGCTGCCCCCATAAGCCTATAGTATGGCGTGCGCCAAAACAATTGGGAATCTCAAAATTGCTTTATCCATGGGCATTGAGAGTCTCAAATCCCAGCACGAAAGTACATTCGCAAAGAAAAGAGTCAATCCGTTCGTTTAGAGAATCTTTTGGTGCGCGCTATACATAGCTTCCGTTTATTTGGCAGTTGAGGTGATAAGAATTTTATATTCAGTCGGAGACATTAAAGACATTTTTTGTTAATTTTGATTCTGAATAATACATTAAAAGAATGTTCTGCTATCGATTGGAATTTCGCCATTTTCAACAGAATTTTTCCATAGATATGATGCTTTCAACATGTGTTAAGCTCATTTACCAGGCGTTGATCAAGCTATAACAGGCAAAGTTTAGCGAAAACCCCCGCAAGTAGTATCAGAACGCTTCTGGTCGATTGGTCGCAAAGTCCTGTCAAGTGCTTAGAGCGATTTTTTATGAGCCATAGTGCATTCGTCCCAAATTATAAGCCAGGCGGTTCGACATTTTTACTGATACACCCTGTAATAGATAAACTAAGTAAAGAAAAAGAGGAAACGATTTAGTTAGGATATGACTTTCTTTTTATAGGACAATTTGCTTATGGAAGAGAAGAAGCATGAACTATGACTTGAATACCACACATTTGTTAATAGGTTCGTTCTTTGCATGCTCAGTTAGTTTTGTGTGCCTTGGGCGCCGAGCTCATAAAATTTTATCCTAATTGATATAAACTGCCTTTATATTAAACGATCGATATCTGCAGAGGTCTAGTTTTAAGCGGCATAAGCTGCTATGATAAAATATTTTCCCAATGTAAGCTGTATATCTTATTCACATTTTTTTCAGAACTGTATGTCCACTATACCCTAAGTACTGCATACGAAACTACTTCAATAAAGAAAAAGTCATTTCCACAGATATCGATCCTATCAGAAAAAATGAAACTTAATAACCACACACCCTCTTTATATGCGCTATGAGCATAATTCATTCTACAATGATATCGATAACATGGGCTTTCATCCGTTGGTTGCGGAAAAATATTTTTGGAAAAAGCAGTTTACAGGTGGATGGACGGATAAAATAAATACCTACAAGCACTCGCTTCGTTCAATTCTGCGGAATATCCTTTATCCAAACGAGTTCTGTGTAATATTTGCAATAAAAATAAATCGAGATAAAACTTTCGGAGCGTTTAATCAATTATGAAAATAAATATGAAATGAATAACCTGCTAATGAAGTAAGCCAGTGGCGGCTCGTCCTTAGGGGCTAGTGGGGCTTAGCCCCACCAGAAATGATCGATCAAATCATAATCATACATTTTTAATTATTTTCATTTTTGCAAAGAAGCAACGCAATTTTTTTTTTGCAATTTATTACAATTTCTAAAAAAATAATCTGGCCGAATCTTAATGCCATTCCTATAGGAAAAATATATTTACATGTAATTCTCTACCCTCAGGGGCTATCGTTGAGTCAGCCCCGAATATGAACCATTTTTAACCGACTTCAAAAAAGAGGAGGTTATCAATTCGAATGTATGTTTTTTTTTTTTTTTCTATGTATGTTACGCGATTACTCCGCCAATTATGAATCGATTTTGATGATTCTTTTTTTGTTTGGTACGTTATACCTCAGAGGTGGTCCCATATAAATTTTGTAAAAAAATGGCGGTCGGTTCCAAGATGGCGGCCGAATTTTGCAATTTTGTTTCCCGACCCCCTTCATGGATATCAAATGAAAGGGTATGACGAGTAGAATACAATTTTGTAAACAAACTTAAACTAAAAAGTAAAAAATAAAAAATTTAAAAAAAAAAAAAAACCGACTTCAAAACTACATATACCTATGCATGCATATGTACAAACTTAAACTAAAAAGTAAAAAATAATATTTTAATTACCTCAAAGCAAGAGCCTTAAAGGACAGTTAAAAAAATTATTGATATTTATATATGTATGTATCTATTTAATATTTTTAAAAAGTTCATTTTGGAGTCGGTACCAGCCAAAGAACAATTACGTTTATACATACCCTGAAAGCTTGGGTGCAAAAGAAAACTTACGTTAATACATACCTTTGGCTGGCACCGACTCCAAAATGAACTTTTTAAAAATATTAAATAGATACATACATATATAAATATCAATAATTTTTTTAACTGTCCTTTAAGGCTCTTGCTTTGAGGTAATTAAAATATTATTTTTTACTTTTTAGTTTAAGTTTGTACATATGCATGCATAGGTATATGTAGTTTTGAAGTCGGTTTTTTTTTTTTTTTAATTTTGTATGCTAAATTTCTTGACTCTAGCGATTGATTCATGCACTTTTGTTCTACCAAGCGGGGCTAAAATTTATTAGCCCCGAGCGATTCATTGGGATTCTTTCAATGGCATGTATGGATTCTCTCGCTCTGCTGGGTCTACATAGAGTGCCAGTGTTGTCGATTCGTTCTTTTAGTTCTCTTGGTTATATTTCTAAAGGAATTTTGCCTGCATTTGATACTAATTGTCCGAACATTTAGAAACTTTTTTTACACTTGTGGGTTTTATATACATGAAGGGCTGATTTTATTTAGCCCGTAGCAAATATTTGGATATAAATTTAGTAATAAGTAGTAAAAAGAGAATTTCTTATTGGAAAAATGGCTAATTGGAGATTGAATTTAAACTGAAAGTTTCAAGTTTACTTAAGTGAAAAATGTGTGATTGCAAAATTACGGTAGATACATATATATTGAATTATTCACCAATAATTAGTATGTATTAAATTATTAGTTATTTAACTATTTGTTAAATATTAATAAACCATTTTTTAATATATATACCTGTAATATTTTTCTTAGATTAGATTTATATTGATTCAATTTTTGTTTTGGCTTCAAACGAATCACGTAAATAATTTATTGAAGAAAAAAATTTCTGTTTTGTTATTAGAAGAAAAATTAGAAATTAAACGTTAAGGGCCGCATCAATCATTTGATTTTAAATTAATTTGCACTGCAAAATACTAAAGTAGAAAATTTTGGTCGGATTGGTGTTCCAAAAAAGAAATGGTTTACGATTAGAATAGAAAAAAATTCATTGTCTTGTTTTTATTGCGGTTTGTTTAGGGGAGAATCGGCTTGTACAAAAGGCGGTATCCGGGATTTAAAACATGTATCGGAAAAAATAAAATCCATGAAACAAGCGCTACGAATTTAAAAAATTATTTAAATTACCAAACCTTCTGGTTGGTCAATATTATCGCACTGATCGATGCAGGATATGCGAGTTCTATAGCGAAATATAAATAATCGTCAAGTATTGAGTCAAATTTTAGATATCTTAAAGTTTTGCGGTGGTCACAATTTTACTCTTAGTGGCCACGATGAATATGAATTAAGCAGTAATCGAGGAATATTTCCTGATATGGTTACATAAAACAGATCAATAGATATCACATTCGATGACTACTTGAAGAATTATCAAATCGTAAAAACTCTTCAAAAATTAGTTACTTGAATGCTGTTTATAGGTTTATCTAGATAAACTGAAATCTGAATTACAAGCAAAAGTTTGTGTATGTTCAATCTGATGAAACAGAATTAACAGATTACATTATCAATATGTAATAAATACCTATGTATATTTCCGAGATTCCAAATTGTAATGAAAAGCTATTGAATTGTTAGCGCAACAAAAAGAACATCGGACAGATTATTTACATAAAACAGTTTAATTTCTCTTTTTTCTTTTACTGATGATGATGAATTTTTGTTTTGTTTTGTTAAATATTTTATTCTTTTATTCTTTTATTTTATTCGTTTTCCAAAGAAGTTGAGCTTATATTCTTAAAATTAGTGGGATAGGCCTACATTTGATAGCAACGAATACAGTTAAATTCCTTTTTATAAAATCATTTCTCAAGCCCCACCAAATTTTAAAGGCAGGAGCCGCCACTGAAGTAAGCGTAGCTCGAATGGTAGATGAAGAATGAAAGATAGATTCAGAAAAGAATGGAAATGCTTGAGGAAGAGACAAATATAAGTACATGCAGCGGTAATATTTTGGCAAAGTCATTACATCCCCAAGGTGGCCCAATTCAAAGCGGTTACGAGTTCATATCCACTAACTTGGACCATTGTGGATCTGATACATATACGAACGATTTATGGATCCGAACCATTAGATCCGAATCCCGCCAAAGCCGCCAGGTTAGCCTCCGTGGTTACATTATTGAAAGAGCCTTATATGTCCAAGGCCGCCTCGTTAAACTGTTTGTGTTCCAGGAAATATATTCCGGGATGCACCACTTCGTGCGGTGTGGCCTCAACCAATTTTCCAATGCATGTTGGTCGGAAAATATAAGGACCTTTCTTATAGAATTTTCAAATGCTTTGGCCTGATTTATTAGCTTCTTCCACTCATTACTGTTTAATGACACTTATCTCCATCTTCTTACTCCTGTAGGTTAGTTTAGGTAAAGGTTAGATATGGCTGAGCTGCTGGTGCCTATTGTGATGACATAGGAATCCCACTTTAAACCTGATGTTGAAGTGTCGTCTCTTCATTAAACCACTTCGAGGACTTAATGAATCTTCTTAGTTGGGGGATCCCAAATTTCATTTTCCGCAAGCGTTCACCAAGAGCGGTTAATCTCCTTCTGCTTAAGATTGTGCAGTGACAGAGAAGATGTTGTTCACTTGTCCAGAATCTTACAGCTTCTGCAGAAATCGTAGGTCTCGAGACCTAAGCGGGGCGCATGCGTCCCTATCAGACAGTGTCCGGTCAGAATTCCCACTATAACTGAGAGGTCTTGTTTCAAGGCTCAATAGTGAAGTGGTCCACCTGAGATCGTAAAAGGGCCAAGTCATTTTGGCTAAGATGCCCTTTCTTTTCCTGGAAGAAGAGTAGCGGTCCTGTTTTTCCTAGCCAATTCGTCAGCTTTACAATATCCCCACCAATAGGAGAGGGTGCTGAACAGCTGAGCCATCTCGTTAAGAAATCTGCGACCTTCACAGGTAGTACTAGAGCTGTTGCCGGCTGATTTGAAGTTTATGGCATACGGAATATTCAGCAGTCTATTTCTCCATCGTACGTGGTGGGATGTAAACCTCATAACTAGTTCTTCGTGACATGTTTATAAAGCTCAGTGTAGCAGTCGCTACTTGTATATACGCGTTTCGTTGTAATAAGTTTTATTCAAGTATCCACTCAGTTTCTGTTCTAATAATTTTAAGCACAGTGTTTTTGGTTACGTCACAATTTGGATTCTCACTACTACTATGAAATACACTTGGGGAATTTGGATTGTCATATCACGTATGTATACACTGTACACAGAATCAATTTTAAAAACATAGCCACACAAATATTGTGATATTAAAAATTATTTTGAATATTTGTAAGAGTATTAGTTAGGAGTTTATTCGATAAGGAAGTCTCCTATAATAAGTTGTATAATTAAAAACCGTTATGTAATTTTCGGTGTGACATAATAAAAAATAAAAAAAATCTTAAACTATTAAAATCTAAAACTATTAAATATATAATAGATAAATGTTAAATAAACGTATTAAATAAAAGAATAATATTAATATAAAATATGTGAAGTAAAAGTTTTTATTGGCAATATATATACATATATCACTTATATATTGCAATGAGATGAGGGAAGACGCAAAAGTTAGTACGTCCCCCATTTCACTCAGCACCTTCATGTGCCCTTCCGAGTTCCAAGAACCAGATTCTCTTATTCTAAGGGCTGCGATAGTTGATTCAAAGGAGAGAGGTATTACATAACATTTAGGGCTTGGAAGGAAGTGTGTTATGCATAACTCATAAATTCAATGAAATATCCCTTCCGAGCTTTCTTGATCACGATCTAATAATCCGTTCGTTTTACCTTTCTCCTTCATCCTTGGCCCCTTTATTTTTATATAGAGACTACCGTGATATCAATTTAAATCAGTTTTCTGAATGCGCCTTTTATTTGCCTAGATATCACTACAACACTACTTGTGTTGACACTAAGATCAATTTCTTGATCTTCTTTATTCAATCTATTTATGATCAGTGTGACCCCATAGTCACAAGAAGATGCAGGTCGTCTACACCTTGTCCTTGGTTTTCCGCGACCTGAGTAGACAACGCGAGCTCATGTACAGACGTTATCGTTGATCCAGTTACCTTAATTAATACAGGATGATTCGCATCCTCATCAACAATGTGGGTTAAGTACCCACCTGTAATTTGAGAGTAACTGTACGTGTGTATCCAATCATAAAGAATGCCTCAGGCTCCGGCCCATATTCGCCCAATCTCACACAATAAAATAAGACGTGCCCTGCGTTACCCTGGATACTTAGTTATATACCAGTCACAGCACTAAGCGATCGTACTCGGAATATTGGAAGTATATTCTATATGTTCATTTCCTCTCCAGAGCCGCGTGAGATCAAAGCTCGCTTCCACACGCTCCCTCGTTAGCCATCTATACAAGTTGGGGATATGTCTGAGGGTCCACCGATTTTTAACAGACATGTCTCACTTGTCTTGCCATTACGTTACAGACTCACAGTTTGTCATATGCTGCGCACTGAATTTGTCGCCCCTCTTAAATATGGATTATAGAAACGCATGCCTTCTCTCGGCACTTTCTCTAGTTCCCACTATCACGCCCCCCACATCGTTGGATATGATCCAGTATGCGCAGCACTCGCAAAGGACGCTTAAGCTGGAGAAAGATACATACGTACGTTGGTGCGTGCGGGGTTGATATAATGCATTCAAATACAAACTGACATTTAGTTACGTAAACGCAACGCAGGCAGCGCATATGTTGGCCTACTTGCAAGTTTTACGTATTGACGCATTCGCCAGAGTCTGAAATATCCAAACACAAGCAAACACAACAGACACATGCACTTGTCGCTTAGATTGGTTGTTATTTGTAAAAGAGTAGACAGAACCCAAGCACGCAGCTATCTGTCAGCGAAAATTCGCCGCATACACCGCACGTACTGGTACGCATGCACCCACGTATTTGTTTTCAACTTTAGTATTAGCTGCTGCTAGCGGTCTTGGTCAACACTGCTGTCCACACTCGCACTGCGTAAAGCTAGACTGAGCTAACCACCCTTTACTATCAGAAGGCGACGGATGGATTGAAAAATAGCGGAAGCTTTATCCGTTATACGCTCTAAGTGTGTTTTAAAATTAAGTCTCTGGTCGATCATCAATCCAGGTACATTAAGGCGGGGTGTGAGTGAAAGACATGTTTCCATACCTTGATTCTTACGGATACTTGTTTTCTCAGGTTGCTGATCAGCACATTTACATATTTGTGTTGTGTGATGGCTTTGTGTGCTCATAAATCGATCTCATTGAGGCGTAGCCTCAACACATCATTATACATTGCGATCCACAGGAGAGGTGGCAGGACACCACATGGTGGTCTTATGATCTAATGTAGTGGCCTACCTTTTTTGGAAAGGTTGTTATCAAATAACATTTTCGGAGGGATGTGTGTTTGTCTGACTACCCACCCGGACTGAACACTATCCGAGTCACCGATCAGTATCCTTAGGGCTTCATATTGCTTTTTCTTGATTTTGAATGCATTTATTTTACTATGCCAATCAATACACGTATATAGGTAGTCTATGCAAGCGTCGTACTATATATACAATTACGTATTCCACTGGTAGTCACCTTCTATTTAATTTTTCTTTTTCCGCAGCATTAACCTTAATAATCCCTTACATAAGTCTTAGCAGCTTTGTCTAAAGTTCAAAGCTGTTTTTATCCTTCAACGTGAAAATTACCGGTGTAAATTATCTAATTTATTAAAAACAACTCGATTCCACAACGTCTGTAGCAAACTTTTACTGGCTTTTAATTAAATCATCTACTTTTGTCCTTCCTTGCTGAGAATTGCAAGACTTTGTAGGGACATCGTCCTACTACTTCCGGTCGTACTTAGTCAAGGGGACTTGTTACAAAAAACGCAGTCGACCGAGGCTAAGTAAGAAAAAAATAAATTAAAAAACTTTTGACGTTAAAAAATAAAAATCTTAACAGTTGTCAACGAGTTATAAATATAAAACGACTTTAACGTAAAAAAGAGTAAAATAACCAACGTGTCAATTAATAAGTAAAAAATAAAATAAATGTTAAATTATACAAACTGAATGGAAAGTGTAAAGTGTGTATTCCAATAAAAATATATGTACTTATAAAGTTATTAATCAAGACGAGACTTTTATTGCGAAGCGAAAGCTATTAGGAAGCTTAACTCCTAAAGTACGGTGGCCAAACATTTTGTCACCGAGTATGTCCCTAGATTCGGCGCCCCACTTGAAATTACAACAGATCAAGGGTCGCAGTTTGAATCAAAATTATTCAATGAAGTCACAAGACTTCTAGGTACGCATAGGATACGTACCACCGCCTACCATCCACAAGCAAATGGGATGGTAGAGCGATTCCATAGACAACTGAAAGCGGCCTTAATGGCAAGGGACAACACTACTCATTGGAGTGAGGATTTGCCCTTTGTCTTATTAGGTATTCGCTCGGCAATTAAAGCCGATTTACAATGCTCACCAGCAGAACTTGTCTATGGACAGAATCTGAGGCTCCCCAATTCAATTTCCATCCCAACGGATGAGAACCCGATAGAGCACTCAGAATTTCTAACACGACTTCGCACACACATGAAAGGTCTGTCTGCGACACAGCCCCGACAGTCAGTTCAAAATGATGTGTACGTGCCGAACGCCTTAGGGAACGCGGAGTATGTTTTCATACGTACCGATCGCGTTCGACGGCCTTTTGAAACACCATACGAAGGGCCATTCAAAGTAATCAAAAGATTACGTAAACATTTCGTCGTCAACATAAATGACACAAATAAGTCGATTACTATCGATCGATTAAAACCTGCTTTTGAGTGTGACCGAGGCGTTGAAGCAGCATCAATTCGCTCGGTACACTTCATGTAACGCTACGCTGGGAGGGGAGTATGTAGGGACATCGTCCTACTACTTCCGGTCGTACTTAGTCAAGGGGACTTGTTACAAAAAACGCAGTCGACCGAGGCTAAGTAAGAAAAAAATAAATTAAAAAACTTTTGACGTTAAAAAATAAAAATCTTAACAGTTGTCAACGAGTTATAAATATAAAACGACTTTAACGTAAAAAAGAGTAAAATAACCAACGTGTCAATTAATAAGTAAAAAATAAAATAAATGTTAAATTATACAAACTGAATGGAAAGTGTAAAGTGTGTATTCCAATAAAAATATATGTACTTATAAAGTTATTAATCAAGACGAGACTTTTATTGCGAAGCGAAAGCTATTAGGAAGCTTAACTCCTAAAACTTGTACTCAATTGTGTGGCGCTTTACTATAAGTAACTAAATAAGTAATACTTAAGGGCTTATAAACAAGACAAACACAAACCGTCATGGTTATAGTCCAGGGTTCCAGGGTCGAGATAATAGAGCCATAGCCAGGTAACAATGCACACAGTCTTCTTACGTCGTTACTTCCTCTCATCGAAGTGAGCTCGCTGAGGAAACGACCTTCAAGAACGAACCACTTTTGGAATTTGGAAGAGGGGTATATACCAGAAGACTAAAGGTCTTAACATTGAATCAAGGAAACGTGAATGTTTTCGTCACTGATACCTTAAGCCACAGGTATACATGAAACGTAGTGGTACTTAATTGTGAGCACATAAAAATACTCCTTTAATGTAATTTTCTGCCTCATTTATATGCACAAGCTGGAAAATCTCATCACCGATTTAATTAAGCAAATCCGAATGTTTCTTTCTGCCCTACCGATTAGTATCCTGACACTCCTGACTATCAGTCATATAACCCTTAGCACACACCCACCTATATTTATGTAAAAGATATCGTAATTAATAGCGTGATATAAATCTTAAATATGTCGAGACCTGCCCCTTTTGCCCTTTAGACGTTCACTGATAAGGAAGTCCTTGTAGGTTTATTGCCGTCCTTAAACGAACTTACAGGCAACGTTCGAGGCCGCTCTCTTTTCACCCTCGCTTCCTCCCTCTATCATACTATCCCTCTCTTTCCTAATGAGCATTTTTCATATGTTGTCATAATTTTCTGTCATTTACACGCGTGACTTGAATGCAATATATTTCATCCTCGAAGTTATTCCATTCTATAATCTCCACGCCCTTAGGAAATGATAAATAACATAGGCAGCGGCGGGAGGTCCTCCGTTTGCCTCGTCCTCGTCCTCATCACTATAAGAATTTAATAACGTCCTGTTAGACAATTTTATTTGTTGTTATTTCCTCCTCATAGATTCGGTCGTTGTTTTTAGACATGATGATATGGATTTGGTAATGATGATGATAGTAATATATAATATATAAAAAAGGAGCAACCTTCAGAAATCAATAGCGCGACCTTTCGGCAGCAGCTATCGGGGGTGGGTTGACATAGCCCGGCCCTACTCTAACCCTGGGGGGACACATTCAAAATGCGTGTGGATATTCCGCTTGGCTTGGGCTTGTATTATATGGTGGTGTCCATTTTTCTGTTTCTAAGGAAATAAGTTCAAAGCCCCTGCAAGAAACCAATAAGGCGATAAGTCCAAGAGATCTGGATCAGTATCGTTTTCTTCCATTCTCTCTACTTTTTTTTTTGGTGTGTGGACACAGGGACCAGTTGTACTATATTAGATTCATGCTAGAGTAGAAGAGATATTGGAGTGGTTAGGTATCTTATAACTTATATTATATACATACGAAAAGCGCTTGGATATATCATCATGAAACTTAAGCCGCTTTTCACTTCATTCCCTTGAGGATACCTCTTTTTGTATTTATTCAGGGAAAGGATCTCACAAGGTTCTTCTCTTCTATTTTTTTTTCTCTCACACTCTTTGCTTACGAAGGGATTTCTATAAGAAAGGTTTTTATGTTACCATAAGCGCTTAGATGAAAAGAAACACGTCAGATTTCATCCAAAAAACTAAAAGGTCAGTACTTTTTTAAAATTCTGATTGCATTGACCAAAATAACTTTGGCATTATTAAAAGAAAATTTTATAGTAAGGACAATAGAAATAACATAAGCGGTATTTGTGGGCAATTTAATGTAGCAGAAAATCTAGTCCAATTGTATGTATTGGCAAAAGGTCAGAGTTCATGTTTGGTTGATTCATATTTTTAGATGAGATTAATGTGATATGAAGTTATAATAAAATATAGATTACTATGCAGTTTTTTAGTACTTTACAGAGTTATTTATAGGATTTAATATTACGCAGACAAAATAAAATTTTTTTTTATTTGTGTTATAATGACAGCATACGTCATTTCGAGATTGGTACAATGTAAAACTCGCAGCATTGCAAGAAACAAGGAAGGACAAGGACGGACACGTCAATCCGGTAGTCGATAAATTTGTAAAGCCCCATATTCTGGACTACCAGCCAATCGGTGTGTACCTTGCCAATTAAGACAAAATTTCGCAATATCTCTTCTACAGTAATGAACATGTCCCAACGGAAGAAAAACCTGAAGAAGAAAAAAAGAAAAGAATCTCATGAGGATGTACGACCACATACACTCAAATGACATAGAAATTATGTTGGGTGACTTCAACCCTAATATCGGGAAGGAGATTCTGTATATGAAAACAATAGGCAACCATAGCCTTCACGCAGGTTTATCGACCTCGCTAGTAGCAAAATAATGGTGGTAAGGTCGACGCTCCTAGGCTTAAAAACTTGTATAAAATGACCTGGACGGGCTAGTAAGCAAATTGATCATGTAGGTACTCATTGAAAAGAGATCAGCAACAAGTATATTGGAAGTGAGAGCTTATAGAGGTGCTGATCAGGACATTATCAGTTCAGAGGATACAAAGAACTATCCTTTACATTGATAAGTTAAAAGTCCCAGAATCAGCGCCACGGTACAGAGAGTTAGCACAATATTGACGGCATGTGAAGATCTTTTAAGTGGCTGCTAAACAGATAGGAGGAGTAGAAGCGAGAAGAGTGGGAAGTAATTGGTTTGATGTAGCTTGCAGGGCAGCTATAGCAGAGAAAAGTCAAGCCTTCGCGAATACTTATAAGGACCAACAAGAGCTCACTGGTTACCTACACCTTGCCGTGCTGGAGGGGCTTGCGTGCATCAGGTTATGTCGTCGAGGATTAGCTGTGAACCATAAATCCACCGTTAGGAACTTCAAAAGCGCACAGACTAATTGTGAAGAAGCCAGACAAAACTAGGTACATTCTCTTCCTCTCCCCTTTCTCTTTTTAGTTTTTCCTCACTTCACATTTCCTAACTTCTAACTCAATGTGTTTACCGTGCTAATGGCAGCTTGGCCAGCCAATGGTTAAAGAGTGTTGGTGGCAGGACTATCTTTTCCGTACTACTTTTGGGACCTTTTATGGATAAACCCAAAAATAAACTGTTTTTTTCCTCCAGTATGGAGGCTCAGGAACCCAAACCTGGTGTTTTTAAAGGCGGTAAGGTATCCGGGGAAAAAATCTATAATGGGTTTGAAGTAGTAAAATCATTTACCTACCTTGGGTCATTAGTAGCAGCCGACAATAGCATGGAACGAGAAACACACGCACGACTATAAAAAGTCAGCAAAGCTTACTATAGTCTATCAAGGCTCTTTAAATCCCAGCATCTAACAATAAAGTCTAAACTTTTTCTATATAAGACGATGTTCTTACCTGTACTCACATATGAATCTGAAACTTGGGTGCTCAGCAAAAAGCACTGAAACCTCTTAGCCGTGTTCGAGAGGAAAATACTACGGAGGATTACTGGCCCCTTATGTGACAAAGGAGACTACCATGTGCAGAAAATAAAGCTCGGTAGGCTCCAGTGGGCAGGGCACCAAGCTCGTATGAGTGAAGATGAGCCTGCTCGGAAAACTCTCTGCGGTAAGACCTATGGTATGGAGTGCGACAGCGATGGAGACCAGACCTCCGCTGGAAGTATGGCATTGACCAGAACGCTCACAGCTTAGGGCGAAAGTGAAGTACCAAGCAAGACACAGCGCTCTAAGAATCCTTGCTCTATTCGAGGTAGTTCTTCTTCCTTCTTTAAGGGCTCTGCAACCGGGATCCGGTCCTGGCCTCTCGCAACAAATATGTCGTTCACTGCAAAAGCGGTGCAACTACACAATTCGAAATACCCGGGTGAGGCATTTGTCTCACGCCAACCTTACTTGGAAGGGACTAGCCATATGAACGGGCTAGGATAGTTACCAGTGGCCACCGCTAGGAGGTCATGATCGCACTTCCATCAGTCCGAAATAGTTGCGGCCGGCGCATGTTATACATGCATGTTATTCCCCCTATTCCGATAATGACTGACCATTTCAGGGATTCGAGACGGGTGAATATACTCAAAGACATCAAGCCTCAAAAAGAAGGACGTCGCATGTCAGCGACCATTCTTCGCAAACTGGCAGCTCAACACCAAAGCGCCAGAGATCTCTTTAGGACCGAATTACCCTAAGCCCAAGCGTAGTAGAAAGAGTAAAGGCCCCCACACACGGTCAAATTGGATGTACATCGAAGGCCAGATGTACAACCAAAACTATCGATTGTGGGCCGGTCGGCCGATCAAAACTCATTGCGCTTATGGGTTTGATGAAAATCTGGATGTACATCCAATTTGATCGTGTATGGGGGCCTTAACAGTCTACCACTAAGACCTATAGCCAAGTACTAAAACGTCAAATCGTAATCGCCATTCTGCCTGATAAAGGAGTAAAATTGAGGTCAGGCTCGCAACGATTTTCCACCTAATTCTTCAGGAGCATCCTCACACTGTTCGTGAAGCTCATCGGATGTGCCGATCAGGAATTTGTCGATCTCTATCAAATTAGTCCAGTAAAATGGTGCAGAAAAAAGGCCCAACTGTGCATTTTCTGAAAACAGCAATTTTTTTTTTCATTGTGTAGGGGGGTTGGTTGGGAGTATAAAACCGAGTTTTCGGGATCCGGACACGTGACGTTCGGCCGCCATCTTGTTTTTAGTGTAAAAAATGGTTTGTCTTATATCTCGGAAACCGTGAGACCTACAGAATTTTTGTAAATACATTTTTTTTAGATAATCAAATTATCTACAACTTTTGCAAATAATGTTTTTTCGTAATATTAATAATAAAAAAGATATGGATGAAAAATGACAAAAATTTTGGGGGTGACGAACTTTAAAGCGCTATAACTCTTTTATTATTGATTTTACATAAAAATTGCCTTAGAGCTTTTTTGTAGAGCATTTTATTACGAATAATTTGATGTGGTCATTTATTGAATTTGGGTTGTTCTTATTGATTTTAATGCAGTGCCAAACGAAGGTACGTCCAAGGTAAATGTATTTTTTTATACAATTTTTTTGACGGTATTTTATGGCATTTTTCTGCATACCGTGTTGGAGTAAAAAGTTTTACTCTTTTTTAAAATATGAAAATTGAATGAATTGGTCATTTTAGTTGTAAGTAATAAATGGCTAATTTTGAAACAAAAAAAAAATGTATCGTAAGTCGTCCATTCACAGGTATAAAAAAGGTGCACAGGTATAAAAAAGATGTATTTCTTTATACAAGTTTTTATGGTGGAAGATTTCTGTGATTTTTCTATGGAAACCTCAGACCAACATGTCGATCACAGAGATTCACAAGTACTTCGGGACAATGAGGACGTAGAAAAATTAGACCATTGGCTTGCATCGCATGAACCATTTTTTGAGAGATCGGAATTAATTTCAATTTTTACCGGTGTCGTTGCTCATGATAGCATTAATTGCTACCGCGCGATCGAGATTGGAGATGCATTAATTTCTCAAAATATTGGAGCACATTTTCAAGACTTATCATACAAGAGAAAGAACAAAGTACTTCCTTTGAGTGCGCTTTCGAGTTCGATTGAGGTGGAGAAAACTCCCGTCGTTATAAATCCCTTGCTTCTCTTTCAACGAATGTGTGTGTCGAAGGAGTCTATTGGTCAAATGAAGCAATATTTTGAGTATGAACTCGCCCCTTTCCCATTATCTTTGTTTTCTGAGGAAGGTATGCGAAAGGGCACTAAATCCACGTTGTTTAACGCCTTCGCACCGCTTGATGATCTCGTTGACCTTGGGTCAAATAAACTTTTTGTAATCGATGGCGGATATCTTCTGCACGCTGTTGTATGGGACCGAAATGTATCATTTCAAATAATTTTAGACAAATACGTAAAGTACGTTCGAAGTCATTAGGATTCTAACGTGATAATTATATTTGACGGTTACTCAGATGATCCAGACATCGCTGGTACTAAGTCATGGGAGCGCCTTAAGCCCGGTACCCACTGGTTGCAAACCGGCGTTTCGTATCCCTGTATCGTTTCAATTGTTGATTGATACGAACAAAATAGGAACCCAAATTTTTCGTGTATCATCACTGCGTATCGAATCATCCAGCCTTTATCATGTTTGATGCGGGAGCGCGATACTGTTATCTGGTCAGTGTGTGATTTGAAGTGACAATGAACAGGATACGCGCATGCCCGTCCACACTTCCTCCTAAAGCGTATCGTATCATTCCTTTGATGTGACGGAGAAAAACCGCTAAATGAGAGATCGGGTTTGGATTGTATCATTCCGCACATTTTGAAACGAAGCGTTGCATTTTTTTTAGAAAAAAATTTAAAGAACGGTGATACGAAACGCCGGTTTGCAACAAGTGGGTACCGGGCTTTAGACGTTCCAAAAAACACATATCTACTGATTTCATTTTTAATCTCAGTAGTGTTCCGACAATTTCACAGGAGAAATTTCTTAGTAACCAAAACAACAAAAAAGCCTTTCTCGACTTTTTGAAGATACAGTTATTAGAAACGTGTTATCATATTGATCAAGCAGAAGGAGATGCAGATACACTTATCGTAAATTGTGCCCTTGAAAAATCAGACTTTTTTGATTTCGTGACTATTGTAGCGGAGGATATTGATGTCCTTGTTTTGCTCACCGCTCTAGGCCGCGATCACCCGAATGTTTTTTCCTTAAAACCCGCAAAAGGGCATTCACCGCAAAAAAGGTATTCCCAATCAAGTCTTCGACATGGAGATATAATAGCTAAAAATATATTATTTATTCATGCCTTCTCTGGATGCGACACAACATCGGCAGCTTTCAGTCATGGAAAAATGAAATTTATTCACGCCCATGAGAAAAACCCAGAGTTAGCTTCGGAAGTTGAGGTTTTTCAAAATGATAAAGCTGACCCCGCTGTACTGAGTATTATCGGAGAACGTTTCTTTATTGCCTTATATGGTGGTGAAAAGCAGGAAACATCATTAAATATACTACGGTATAGGCGATTCACAAAATGTGTAGTTAAAAGCAAATTTAATCTCTCTACCCTCCCTCCTACACAAGATGCAGCTCGTATGCATATACATATTTAGAGTATATCACCAAGTACAAACGTGGTTAGGACGATATAAAGATCCCGAATGCTGGGGCTGGAGAAAAATGTCGCGAATGTTTGTACCAATTAAATGGACGATGGCGCCGGCGCCTCCGGATCTGTTAAAACTAATTTTTTGCAGGTGCAAAACCAAGTGTGGTGCAGCCTGCGGGTGCCGGAAGAGTGGCTTAAAATGTTCTGCGATTTGTCAAAATTGTAATGGTGAAACATGTGAGAACGTGGTAGAAGTCTGAAAGTTATTAGACTAGGATGAATTCAACTATGAATGCCCATCAATGTTGCCCCAAGAAGTCGACAACAGTTTTCTCGACGAGGGCACTGAAACTCCCATGGATGATAACTGTGTAATTATTATAGAAGATGAGAACGCTTCAATAAATGACACACAACCTGGCCCTTCAAAAACAAAGAAATAATAATGTTACCAATGTTAAGTGGATTAGGCCTACAGGGGAACCACATTAAAAAAAAACGCGGCGACAACTCTACTTCGCGGGTGGTGTGGAAATGAGTTCAATTTAAAATAATTCGATAAGACATCCTACAATAATATTAAGTATTATATTACGAAATAGAAGCATATGCAGAACTTTTGTTATAACTACTCCGTTTGCATTGATACAAAATCAATAATAACAACAATAATTTAATAAATGACCACATCAAATTATTCGTAATAAAATGCTCTACAAAAAAGCTCTAAGGCAATTTTTATGTAAAATCAATAATAAAAGAGTTATAGCGCTTTAAAGTTCGTCACCCCCAAAATTTTTGTCATTTTTCATCCATATCTTTTTTATTATTAATATTACGAAAAAACATTATTTGCAAAAGTTGTAGATAATTTGATTATCTAAAAAAAATGTATTTACAAAAATTCTGTAGGTCTCACGGTTTCCGAGATATAAGACAAACCATTTTACATCACTAAAAACAAGATGGCGGCCGAACGTCACGCCTCCGGATCCCGAAAACTCGGTTTTATACTCCCAACCAACCCCCCTAGACAATGGAAAAAAAAATTGCTGTTTTCAGAAAATGCACAGTGAAAGTACCATTTGACTGGACTAAATAGCCTTATCCAGAATCGCGGAAGCATGGCTAGGCGCTAAACTCAAGGTCGTTATGAGGGAGAAGATTCTGAGTCAACCGAAAGTGCTTTCCTAGATCCCAGCGGAACGAGCTGAGCCTCAGGTTGTTGTGGATGTTATTCGGTTGAGTAACGAGACGCCTGACTCACCAGCCCAGGGTTAAAAAGACAAACTTTTCTTATCAAAATCTCGGGAGTTCCTTCGGTGTATCATAACATATGAAGCATTACTGCGGTCGCATAGGATTAAGCTTAATAGATTTACTACAAAATTAACAGAATAGTCTGGCTATTTGCACATCTCTGGATTATAATAAATTTTGTACCGCTTTATGTGTAAATAGAGAAACACGCTGCACTGAGATCGAATAGAAATTAGCACTCTGTTATAGCATTCCTGCTCCCCCTACTCTTCTATATTCAAGGGAGCAGGAATGCTATAGCATTACACGATCGCGAAAATTGCACAGTTTAAGTTTTCTTCCAGATCATACAAGACGTTTATCCTGAGGTTACCCTAAGAAGCCACAGCGTGATCTGGCACATTGATGGCTTTAACTCTTGTCTGCCAGTCAAACGGCAACCAGAGCGATAAGGTCCCATAAGACCAAATCAAATTAGTTTCGAGAGTGCAAACACACAACAACCCTTCTGTTTAACTACATTCTGTCAATCGGGTTGCCCATCAGGTAATCGAAAATAATTAATAAGGGGATATCTTAGCCGGTCAAGGGTCTGGCACGGTCTTCATCAGTCCTTCCACGGCAATTAGCAAACTCTTTGTTAAAAGGTTCTTAGGTAATTGGACTCAGATGAAATCCACCGGCCGTGTGTACTTGGTCTGATGAACTCCAAGCGATTTCTACTTGGTTTTTTCACAACGCGGCCAACTAGTTTTTGGCGGGGTAGCAGAAAGAATGTCAGGGCACTAGTTGAACTGGTGGTCTGACAGTGTGGCCTAAATTAAAACCTATCGAAGGTCGATCCACCACTCGATCAGGGCGAATTTTGGGTTAATGCTGCCATTTCAGTGTCGTTGTTCAGAGCGACCTTATTTGACCAGACAAATTCTTAGGCACACTTCTCCTAGCTTCACCTAGCGGTCTCGGCCTATTAATCTGCTTTATAGGGATCCACGTAGCTGCTGCGGTACTCTTGGAATCCGATACCTACCTCACTGAAAGAGTCCGATGATTCCCGTACCTCACAGATCGCCTTGCACTCTTAGCTGCCATTGTTTTTCTATACTAAGTATATCTTAAAAATGAAATTTTATAACTAAGCAAAAATTTCAAAATAATGGAATTCTAATTTACTTTTGTCTCTTCGATATTTCTTTCTTTATTAATTTCCTTTTTTTCCTAATTAATTTGAAATTAATCCCCTCTACTTTCTAATTAAAAATTCAAAAAGCATACCCATCGCGTCGCGCACGGATGACGTTCACTTCCCTGCCATTTAATCAAAAAGCTCCTTAAAGGACGAAAATTTGTAGGCTCTTGTTTGAATTATAAATTGCGAATTTTTTATTCATTATTACCTATCCGAAATTTAATAAATGGAGTTTTCATGGGATACACAACTTTTTGTTACTCTTTGATTTATAGTGCTCCAGATAGGGCAGTGTTGATTTAAAAACATTTAATTTCCTTTTTAACATTAATCTATCACAGCAGGAATCTGGTACATTCGACTGAGCGGTGGACGTTAAATGCGCATTAAACCTCTCAGGAAAATGATAAAGTGCACTGCTTTTAAAATGGAGTCACTATTAAATCATTCTGTTTTAATTAAGCTTAGTTTACTTGAAGTATCTGAACCGCAATAGTGGCATTCTCTAACTAAAACGAATTAAGTTGTGCTCTTGTGGATAGTGGCCACTGCTTAATCGTAAAGGAACTGTAGCATTATTATTTATAGTTGTCCGGTAGTGCACATTTAAAGTGATTGTATTACGTAAAGCCTTGCCAGAGGAAACAATCAAAAACCACAGGACTTAGTAAATCTAAAGCATAGGGGCGGGGATGTAGAAGATTTTGATTAAAAGTTTAAACATCCATGAAAGGTTCAGGAAAATAAGCATTTCTATAAATTCCTAGGAAAACAGAGGTATTTCAATTACGATGTAAATACGATCAAGCTATGCAGATATATCCATTTATTTAGCGTAAAATTTCATGCAAACATAATCGTTATGAAACAACTCTTTGCTACAGGAAAGTTAAATTTGTGGGGGAAGATTGTACAGCTCACATCTGAAAAGAGGCATGGATCAAGGTATAAATCTTAGACAAAAATGTCATAGAGATAAGTAATCTTGGTCCTGATCAGTACTTATGTTTAACGGCTACAAGTTTTTTATAGACCTAACCGACCAAGACACAAAGGTATTATGTATTATGTAACACTTCAATTCTGCGCTTGAAAGGCTTTTTAAACGGCAGCTATATTTCTGCGGAAACTGCCGATCGTGGGACAAATAACTTCGTTATCAATTAGTTGGGCTCTTTTTCGTAGTTGTAAACCGAATGTAGAATTTGTAGGTTACAGCAAGACCCGAAGGCTCCTAAGAAATCCGAGGCACTGCTAGGCTTGTTTGACAATTTGAAATATATCGTGATTTTATCCTTGGTTAACTTCTCCGTTCGTATGAAGTTGGTTCAAGCTATACTCTTGTCGCACATAATGCATGGCCTATGTATCTTCCCTTCGTTAGATTCATCCTGTAACCGTAAGTTAGAAGTAGCCTTTAACGACTGCATACCTTTCATTCCGCCATCAGGTTGCAATCAAAGAAAAAATTTTTGCGAAAATTATGATACGGTAGGATTTATGCCAGTCGATATCAAGGTAGATTAATTCCGGAGTAAAAATAAAAAATGGTCCTACAACGGGCGAACACCGGCCGCTTGGGTTTTAATGGACATAGCCATAGAGTTTTTAACTATTGACGTGACAACGTCTATTATAAAAAATTTTTAAAAAAAAGAAAAACCGACTTCAAAACTACATATACCTATGCATGCATATGTACAAACTTAAACTAAAAAGTAAAAAATAATATTTTAATTACCTCAAAGCAAGAGCCTTAAAGGACAGTTAAAAAAATTATTGATATTTATATATGTATGTATCTATTTAATATTTTTAAAAAGTTCATTTTGGAGTCGGTGCCAGCCAAAGGTATGTATTAACGTAAGTTTTCTTTTGCACCCAAGCTTTCAGGGTATGTATAAACGTAATTGTTCTTTGGCTGGCACCGACTCCAAAATGAACTTTTTAAAAATATTAAATAGATACATACATATGTATATAAATATCAATAATTTTTTTAACTGTCCTTTAAGGCTCTTGCTTTGAGGTAATTAAAATATTATTTTTTACTTTTTAGTTTAAGTTTGTACATATGCATGCATAGGTATATGTAGTTTTGAAGTCGGTTTTTCTTTTTTTTTAAAATTTTTTATTTTTTACTTTTTAGTTTAAGTTTGTACATAAGGTATAGTTTTGAAGTCGGTTATTTTTACAAAATTGTATTCTACTCGTCATACCCTTTCATTTGATATCCATGAAGGGGGTCGGGAAACAAAATTGCAAAATTCGGCCGCCATCTTGGAACCGACCGCCATTTTTTTACAAAATTTATATGGGACCACCTCTGAGGTATAACGTACCAAACAAAAAAAGAATCATCAAAATCGATTCATAATTGGCGGAGTAATCGCGTAACATACATAGAAAAAAAAAAAAAACATACATTCGAATTGATAACCTCCTCTTTTTTGAAGTCGGTTAAAAACGATGAACGCCGGCTGCATGCACGAAAAATGATGACTCATTGTCCCGTTATGTCCCGTTATGTCCCGTGGTAATTTTAAAAATTTGATTGTAGTAATCTTAAAAATTTGATTAAAATTGTCAATATTTAATTAGATTAAATTTGTCAAATTGTCAACAATAATATTGTGCAAAGCAAGCCAAAAACTCTGTCTCCTAACTGGGTGCCGGTGTATAAGAAAATAGTGAACATTACACTGACGAAAACTGTGAAATGAAAACGAAAACAGTTTCCTTGCGTTCCTGCTTGTGCTATTACCATTCACAAGTCGCAAGGTGGGACGTTTACTGTTATTGTTTATAAATACTCCTCGAAGCAACCACAACAGTTGGTGTACGTGGCGCTGTGTCGGGTAACGAATATAGACGGCTTGCACATCATCACGGAAAAAGATGCGCCTTTTATCTTCAAACACGGACGGGATGGGAACGACTCACAGACTACGCGAGATGTCCGTAACGAATACATTCGACTCCGTGGACACGCCCTTCAAACAATCACTTCGAAAGCAGTGAAATTTTGTGATGACGGTTACAACGCCGGGCAAACTGTAGTGACAAACCTTATTGTTCAGAGTTTGTCTGCGCACTTCGCCGATATTGAAACGGATCCCGTGATACCAAGATCGGATTATTTGGTATTGACTGAAACGTGGATGCGTGACAATTTTGATCCAGTTCCAATCAATAATTATGAATGTATAACCAAGCAGAATAATCGATCGGATTCTGATACAAACGCAGCTGGTGGAGTGGCAATTTATCGAAAATTAACATCAACATCCACGGCCAAAGTTCTCCACGTTGAATTGTCGGACACAACTCGTCTTATCAGAAACACAGGCGAGGTCTGCTTGGCTGAAATTACATGCTTCACTGCTGATACAACGTTTAAAATTGTACTTGGCGCAGTGTATATTCATCCTGGAGCAAGTGTCTCAAACATTAGTGTATTGCTGCACCAAGCACTCTTTCCGTACGTGCATAACAGGCAGTATGTGCATCCGATCATGCAAGTTGATACCAATGTACCAATTCTTCTTTGTGGCGACTTCAACACAAACGTGAAAAATGATGATACATTCCTCAAATTCATGAAGGATATGTACAATCTCGAATGCACATCAGATGTTACTAAGTCAACAACGCTGAGAGGAACAACCCTCGATTTGACTTTTTCAAGGCACATTACAAAACACTCCCATTTCATACTTTTCCTATCATCGTCCTATCCTTAACAGAATAACACAGATTGCAAGAAGTTAAATATCAGACATGTATAAAAGCTGTAAATGAATTTGTTACTACACATTGTTACTTGTAAATAATCTGTTCATTAAAGTAATAAACATATTTGAATTCATTAGTGCAAATAAAAGCTAATTTATCAATCAAAATGAATATTTCATTTCACTCCTTTTTTATCCATACAAAATAATGATTCAATTTTATTCATAAAAGTATGCAATCATTTCATCAATGTACGTTGTCACGTTAAACTATCGTCCGTAAACCCTCTTTACAGACAACAAATTTTCCGTTTAATTTAATGTAAATCAACAGATTTCGTCATAAATGAAAAGAAATCTAAGAATTAACTAAAAAATATTTTTTAATAGAAGAACATACGGCGTCATGACAGCCAAACTTGACCAAAAGACGTTAATGACCAATTACTGAGCTGTAAGAACAGGGGAACGACTTATAGTCCAGTAAATAGGTACTTTTTCTTTGCGAAAAATACCGCACGCGATTTTTTTACCAAATGTTTTTACATATGTATTTTTATGAGCTTAAATTCAAAATGGCGTCATCCCCACCCTTATGCTTCAGTTACAATGAAGGGAAGCGTGTTTAATTCTATATCTCAGAAACTATGCGTTTTACGACAAAAATGTATATAATCTTTTTTGTAGATAAATAAGTGATTTAACTTTTTTGTTCAGAATTTTTCTTTGTAAAGTCAATATGTTCGGAGTTATAGTGCTTCAAACTTTATACATTACTTTCTTTGCACTATATTTCGTTAACGGTTAGCCCGCCATAAAAAAGTCCTTCCTAAGACTTATAGAACACACGATTATCTATAATTTCCCGAGTTATAGCGCTTTAAATGTCGGAAAATGTAAATTAAAAAAAAATCCTAATATCTTTTTCTTTACCCGTTTAATTTCAAAACTGATTATATCGAGTGTTGAGCTCATCATTGCCCGCATTTGCTGCCTTTACTTTTTTCTATAAAGTTGATATTTATGGATTTATTACACCTCAAAAGTTTATTAAAAATGGTTTTTTGCAAATATCTAGTCAACTATTTATTTACGATGACAAGTTATACCAACAAATATGTTTGTTATAAAGTTCCGTTGAAATTTTACTTCAAACATTTTTTTCTAGCATTTATACTTTAGCCGCAATTCAGCGCCGATTGTTTCATATAGATACACATTAATGTTCATAATTAAGAAATTTCGTTGGCGTACAAATGCTTTTCCACACCACCCAGGAGGTCGAATTTTTGGCGCGTTTTTTATTGTGGTTTCCCCAGTAGGCCTAATCCACAAGAAAACGAAACAATGATGCTATAACATGTTATTTAGCCTCATATGTTTCGAAGATGTCGGTTGACAATCGGATAGACCAATGAAGCTGCCATCTAATGACTTGACGTTGTCTTCGTCGAATTATATATCTGGGAGACTTGAAAACTCGCAAATGTTCTCATTTATTTCATTGTTTTCAAGGAGGTTTGCATCCTTCGTCACATTTTCGCAACTTCCTCCACTGCAGTTAGAGCAAATTATGGTACATTTGAGATCGGCCTTGCGGCATCCACAGGAACCGCCACATTTTTTCCTACATTTGCAGGATATTAATTTTTATAAATTTGCTGGTGCCGGAGCAATTGTCATTGGCACTGGTTGTAAGCCAAATCTTTTTCGCTTCCAGTGCCATTCCTCCGGGTCTTGATAACCATCAAGCCAAGTTTGCACTTGATGATATACTCGAAATGAGTGAAGTCGAGCAGCATCTTTAGTTGGAGGCAGAGCTGATAAGTTCACTTTGGTTTTTGTAGCCGATTTTCTCCAAAACATTTGAACCTTAGTGAATGCTTAAACAAACGAATTTCCGGACGATTTTCCTTGTCGATTAACGCGAGCAACTCAGAAACTCTAAATTGACATTCCTCACTGTTCGTTATAAAGCTACTAATAACTTGCATCACCTCGGACATTTCTTTATTAGGACGACCTCTTTTTCCCCCTGTAGATGGTGTGGTTTTCAAATCTCGCATACAGGAATGATGATACCTAGCACCTGTAGCTTTGGCATCAGAAACATTTGCAATACGTTGCACAATGTCCAAACTTCTTTTATCATTCCGATTCTGCAAACGTACGCTAACGAAATTTCTTAAATGCTAGAAAAAAATGTTTGAAGTAAAATTTCAACGGAACTTTATAACAAACATATGTATTTGTTGGTATAACTTGTCATCGTAAATAAATAGTTGACTAGATATTTGCAAAAAAACATTTTTAATAAACTTTTGAGGTGTAATAAATCCATAAATATCAACTTTATAGAAAAAAGTAAAGGCAGCAAATGTGGGCAATGATGAGCTCAACACTCGATATAATCAGTTTTGAAATTAAACGGGGAAAGAAAAAGATATTAGGAATTTTTTTTTAATTTATATTTTCCGACATTTAAAGCGCTATAACTCGTGAAATATTAGCCCTATCTAAAAATGATAAAAGCAAACATTATAGATAATCGTGTGTTCTATAAGTCTTATGAAGGACCTTTTTATGGCGGGCTAACCGTTAACGAAATATAGTGCAAAGAAAGTAATGTATAAAGTTTGAAGCACTATAACTCCGAACATATTGACTTTACAAAGAAAAATTCTGAACAAAAAAGTTAAATCACTTATTTACCTACAAAAAAGATTATATACATTTTTGTCGTAAAACGCATAGTTTCTGAGATATAGAATTAAACACGCTTCCCTTCATTGTAACTGAAGCATAAGGGTGGGGATGACGCCATTTTGAATTTAAGCTCATAAAAATATGTAAAAACATTTGGTAAAAAAAAATCGCGTGCGGTATTTTTCGCATTACGAAGGCCTTTTTTCGACCTAACTGGACTATTAAGGGTTATGAGGGTTTAGGGTGGGGTTGAAGAAGGTGGCGATGCAATCTGTATTTGAACTCTTGGATGTTGTAGGAGCTCGGAAATACTGACTGCGAGGGATTATTCCACGGTCGAGTTATTCTATTTACAAACGAATTCATATATTGTGGAGTGCGTGAAAGGGGGAGATGCAGGTGGAGGGAATGAGACGAGTGGGCCAATCTGATGTTACGGCTATAAGATTGCCATGGAGGCAGGAGAGCGTTTATTTCGATGGAGAAGTCTTTATGATAGTAGCGATACAATTTCGTCAGTGCTGCTACATTGCTACGGTGGCTCAATGGTCGATGGTGGAGCAAACGGTGTCGTCATCAATTAATTTAAGGGCCTTTTTTGCACCTTATCTTACCATCCCAAGGTGGATGTCGAGGCACCGCCCTATACAAGGGAGTTGTATTCGAGAAGAGGCCGAATGTTGGATTTATAAATAACAGAACGGGCCGATAACAGGAAGAGGAACTTGCGCCTCTTAAGAAATCCCAAGCACTGCGATGCTTGTTTGGCGATTTGGAATATGTGGTCATTCTATCGCAAGTCTTTGGCTAATATCAGGCCTAAGATGTGTAGGGAGGGGTCAGCCATTAGTTCAACTTCACCCACGGTCACAGATGAAAAGGTTCTGAATGGTTTTTTTTAAAATAAGACAGTACTTGGTTTCGGTGGAGTTGAATTCGACACGATTCTTGCTTCCCCAATCTACAATAGAATGAGTTAAATGTCGTTCGCGGCCATCAAGACAGGATATGGCACGTGTCTGTCTTGTATCGGAGCTGTAAGAGTAACGCAGTGTACTGCCGTCAGCGAAACTGAGACGTGGGTTGGAGGGGATTGGCGATTTATAAAAATAAGAAATAGGGTAGGTGATAAAATTTACCCTTGGGGAACCCCAGCAGAGAACGGGTGGGATGCGGATTTGACGCCATCCCATACTACCTTGATTGAACAGCCGGAAAGGAAACTTTCGATAAGCCCCGCTTCTGTCAAAAGTTATTTTTTACCTATAAAAGTAATAAACTGACGAATCAAACTCACGTCAGAGATTCGTTATGTTATTCGGAAAGCAAAAGTCGATTTTTCTATTTTATTTGCAAAAATACTGATTCAGATAGTTCGCCATCACGGTTTACGAAAGACGAATTCGATAACTGGAAGAACGCGCACAATTTGATGAAAGACATGAAAAACGCACTCAGAACAGACAAGCCAAAATGTCGCTATTAAACCTCAAAAACAAGAAAGTGCGAATTGATACTCAAATTGGGAGCCTAATTGAGTCTGAGCAAATGTTTTGGCGGTTACTTTTAAAACAATTTATTGCAATAATAAAGTTTTCAGCAGAACCATGTCTTTCTTTTCGGGGTAGTGTGGAACTTGTTGGTTCACCCCACAATGGTAATTTACTACCTGAGTACGAGAAATCATCGCCAAATTTGATGCTTTTATCGGCACATATTCAAGGCATGCCAATAAAAGAAAGGGGCATACGTCATATTTATTAAAAACAACATGTGAGGAGTTTTTCCATCTAATTGCATCAAACATACTGGATTAATTTATTTGCGAAATTAGGAGCTGCAAATACTACTCTGTGTAATTGAATACTACTCCAGATGTAGACCAACTGACGCTAACTGTGCGGTATGTTCTGCCAGCTGGACCAGTGGAAAGATTTGTTAAGTTAAGCAGCTTGCTCAAAGCCTATTCCATTTTTTAAGTGAGAGTGACTTTAATTTTTTTTTTATTTGAAAGACTAGAGTCTCAGGAAAGGCCCTTTATACTGCCGACAATCTATTTTCTTCTTATAGAGTGCAATGTCGAACAGCAGCTCTAGTCGGGGAGGAAGGAACTGCCACAACCTTCCCGCGAAATTTTTAGTCCACCTTCTCCCAACCATTACTACCGCGACTTTGACATCGGGGCATCGAGAAACAACTCGCTGGAGTGTTATGCCTCCTGAAACGAGTTGAATCTCATCAACCAACCGATGCCATGCGCTTTGGTGGAGCGGGGAAGTGCTAAGGAAGGCTATAACAAGAGGAATCAGGAAAGTAAAGAGAGAAGAAGAAAGAAGGAAAGTTATGTAGGTGGGAAAGTGGAAAAGGCGAAGGACCGTGGGGCTGGCCGGGATTCGAACCCGGGACCTCTAGGATAGTAGCCAGACGCCTTACTCCCTAAGCTACTAAGGCCCCCTACACGACCTGATATCAAAGATAGTCGTGTGAGAAGCCGTATGAGTTGAAAATACAGCGGCTAACAAGCACGTATGCAGCATACATTCCCCGTTGCACACTCATTAAATTTTGCTGCTAAGTGCGTTGCAGGCTGTTGTACAGTAGTATCAATTTTCTTTGATTTCATTCAAAAATTATAATATATACTTTTTTCCCCGCTTTTACCTATCGATGGGGTTGTATTATGAACGCTCTTGAAGAAAGTACTTCAAAAATTCCTATTTTAAAAATGTCGAACACTAGGTGGTCAGCCCAAGCTGATGCTCCGAAGGCACATTTATGTGGTTTTACTACTATCAAGAAAATTTTGGAAGACATTTCCAATAACGAAGATCAAAAGGGCAGAGTTCTCGAACTAGTTTCAAATGTGAGTAGGTTGAAAACGGGGAAAATGGCAATTTCGTGGAACAGAATCCTAGAACTTTGCTTTAGTCGGCTCATCAAGACCTTAACACTGGATACGCCTTTTATAAATCATAACGATAAGTACGTTCAAGCATTGCGATCCATATTTTCAGATAAAAGCTAAAGATCTGACTGGCTGG
Source organism: Thereva unica (assembly GCA_949987705.1). NCBI lineage: Eukaryota > Metazoa > Arthropoda > Insecta > Diptera > Therevidae > Thereva > Thereva unica. The sequence goes on along the minus strand of OX465283.1, from coordinate 127,157,611 downwards.
CGTGTGCTTTGGTATTTTTAGTTCTACTTTTTTTTGTTAAAAAAAAACAAGCTTGGAAATCTCACTTATTAGTACAAGTCCATCATGTCGTTTCGATCATTGTCACAATATTTATTAGTACTCGAGTAAATAAATTATGGTCATACAACGGGCGAACACCAAACGTGATTGAAAAATAGTCCACGGTCATTTGAAGGGCATCAGAAGGCCGGTTGCAGGACTGTACTGCCGCACACCACACACACACACACCACACACACATACTGACAGCTATATAGAGATTTTTCACACATCCAAATGCAATTGGGCTCCCCTATAATAAATCAGACGTATACACAAACGGACAATTGTAATTTCCTCATTCTCTTTATATTCAGTTCTTGGCCATTTAAATCCTTTGGTCAAGTTTGGCCGTATGTGCTGGGTAAAAATTCTACGGCCGTCATATCCGCCTTAAAAAGCCAGACGGCCGCGATTCGCCCGCCATAAGCCCATTTTTTATTTTTACTCGGCTAGCTTAGTATAATAGGGTAGAAGAAAATAGGATAAGTTAGAAGGTCCTTTCTTATTACTCCTGTTTTTCTGGCTAGAGCTTGCTTTTTGAAATGTAGCATGATAGACCCGTCTGGACTTGCTCTATTCTTCCACATAAAACAAAACTAATTTAAATAACTAAGAAAATTTGTGAAAAGTGTAAAATAGAAAATACCCGGACTGATTTAAATATTAAAGAAAATTATTAAAACGGTTAAGCAGTCAGCAAGAATGTACCTTTTGAATTAGTTATTCTGAATCACTGTGTATAAACAAACCCCAGAATTTTAAAGGATGCTGCTCGTAAAATATTTCTTATAATGGAAGATTTAGTATTCTACAAGAAACTGCCTTCTTTGCAAATAAATTTTAATCATCATCGTCAGCTTTTAAACTTTGTGAAAAAGGTTCTCTGGCTGGGTATTTAATATTTCCTTAGGACATAAGGTGGCCCAGCATCCTTTTTTCCGTCCCACTCAAGTGGACCCACTAAATATTGCAGCATCATCACATTTCCGTTGGAGGTCCTTATAATAGTTTGCTTTTTAGATAATGTTTGCCTATACCCAGTATCAGGAATCATTCATTCAATATCATCGAAAAGGGAAAAAGATTTGTTTATTCACACGAATCATCTAATCCTTGTTGGAGGTGTGCATTATGTACGTATAGAAGGATTTTTATGGGCTTAAAAGCTAAAAGCTCCTTCGAATATTTCAGGGCGGAATTCTCAAACTGATTTCACGGCTTTTTACACTTTTGTTTGCGTTCATCCGCATTCACTGGGGCTTCCCTCTTGTGGAGTGCTCTTACCCAAAAATGTTGTTTTTTTTTTTATTTCACTGAATATTTGAAGTGGTTTTTTTCTGATTCTACTTCTCTATTCTCCATTGCTCCAATCCTAGCCGCAGTTCTATTTAAGGACGTTGAATATGCAGGGATAATTTGAGTAAGCCCACAAAATTACGAGAGAAAAGTTCGCACCGTTCACTAATCCTACGCAAAAGGAGCAATTAGCTGCCAAGAATGCCGGAAGAAAGGCTACAGGATAAACAGCAGACCTTATTTGTATAAAGCTGGGTAATACCACAACAGGGAGGACGACCCGAGTCCATTGTTCCAACAGGCCTAACTTAAAGGCACGCGAGGATAGAGGTGTTACGCCATTGTGTGCACGTGAGAACCACTACTATTCCCCCGTGGGGTTGTGGGAGTACATTTGGAATTCCAACCGCCTTCTATTTACTTGAATCCCACTTTATAAACGTGGTCTAGCTTGTTTTGGCTAATCATAAACGCCATTCTTCTCATTTCAATTTCTGTACTCAAGTGGGGCACCGCACACTGAAGTTTAATGGTTTTTGGGAATTACGGTACATGCAGGTGAAAGTTATCCACCACGTTTCGAGCTCATTTCGTGAATTTTATTCCTTGTTTCAAAAGGAACCTCAAAGGACCTCTGAACAAATATAGAAGCTGTAGGTGATGTTCATAAAGAAATTGTTCTTGTTTTGTGTTGTTTGCTTTGTTGTCTAATGGCATGAAAGCATTTATTACTCGCGCTCTCTCTCTGTCTGAAGGGTAAATGGATAACACCGAAAATTCATTTGGCTTATTGCTTTCTCGGCTGCAATAAATTTAAATTTTTCAAGAAAAGAAAAGAATTTGCAGAACAAAAAATTAACTTTATACGAGTAGCACGAGAAATTTTAAATATTAAACGACCAAATGAAGCCATTTCGATTATAAAATGCAAAGTTATTTTCATTTGCGACTCTAGAGACTTCTAGGAGCTCTACATTCTCTTGATTAAACTTTGACAACATCTTATTCCACCTTGTCTGATTAGGTTCTTTTCGTTTTTATAAAAGTAAAGGTGATAGGTTAAGAAATTTAGGACAGTTAAGCTGATACGATACACAGAACAAGAAACTCTGAAGAGGAGTATAAGGAAAAGGGGCGAGCTGAGAAGAGAATGCACAAAGCGAAAAAAGGCAGAATTGGGAAGAGCAAATGAAAAAAAAAATCATCAGAATCAGGAAGCCTTAATGATGCAAGAAACTTCTACAAAAGCATAAAACAACAACGGAAAGAATTTAAAGAAAGTGACAATGTGCAAGAATAAAATTAGTGAGATATTAAGTAGTAAGGACGAAGTATTGGCTAGATGTGCAGAGCATTTCAAGGAACTACTAATAAGTCCAGGGCAGGGGAACAGGGCTTATCCGAAATGTGCAGAACATGATTGCGGACGATGAGCAGCCCCTACCATAGAAGAAGTACGTCAAGCAAGGCGAAGAGGAAACTATCCAAAAACTGCATGAAGTAATAGTGGAAATCTGGAGATGGAAAGAAATGCCTGATGAGTGGAACCAGGGCATAGTGTGTCCATTACATAAAAAAGGAGACCCTCTATCTTGCAGAAACTATAGAGGAATAACGTTATTGAACACAACATACAAAGTTTTTTCACGTGTACTCTATAACAGACTACAACCATACGTGGAAAGAATATTAGGAGAGTATCAATGCGGTTTACGTTCCGGAAGATCCACAACAGACCAGCTATTTCAACAAAACAAGCTATTGTCGCTCTTCCTCATGCTCTTCATAGCCTAATCCATCCTTTGAGCTAAACTTAATACCACACATTTGACCATGACGGACAGGTAGTACAAAGGGAGACACTTCAGCTTAGACTTCCACACATAAAAAAAAACATTCTTTCTACTAACTACAGCAACCTAAAAAAACGTATGTATCTTATGCGATTAAAAAACGCTCGTGTAGACATGGGATTGTTATATTCATGTTAATTTTGCAAATACTTTTTATCGCCTTCTATTCTTCTTAGCGTGCCCATGTTCTATGAGACTACGGTATTCCTTGGTATACTTAGCATTAGGACGTTCAGTCGCCAGGCTGTTGTGCCCATCGAACTTGTCGATCCCATCTCTACGATTTCTTGCTTAAGATGAAATGCAGTCAACAATAATGATGAGTAGTTTTAAGTAGTGCTCAAATCTCACTGCAGGCGGTTTCAGATCTGAAGGATCTTACTCAGTGCAGGGGCTAATGTACTCCCGCAGCAGTTTTGGAGGTTGCATTGCTTGGGACAGATAAGTCGTATAGAGCCTGATTTGGGGATATAAACGTTTTCTACGTTGTAATCCGGCTCAAAAAGAGACTATTGGCATTGTGTGGTCTATTTGATTACGATTTGCTTCATCAGGGTATACACAGATGATTTTGTGAATATTCCCTGACTGCTTGGCTATTATCATATTCATGTTATCACACTGTCATGCCGTCGTAACTATGGCTTCTGACCTACGTTATTTTCACAAGCTAATATTTTCATCATACTTCGACAGGAATTATGCCAGCAACTCTCAAGAAGTTTTTGAAGTAAAACTTCTTTAGGGACGTTTGCCTAAAAAATTTACATGAGAGTGAATCAATTTCATTCGCGTAACGCTCTCACACATGAAAAATCGTCAGAACTTTTGTATAACGATGGGAAATATGGCGGACGGGGTACAAGAGACGAAGAAACTCGGGACTGTGTGTGCAACAGTTAAAATACACTCTGCCTTACTGCATAGATTTTCTGGCATGTTAGCTACGTTGTCGCCCAGACTTTGCTTTATCTCATTAGGAATACAAATTCACCATTATGTAGAGGTGAATTATTTCTGATTTTTCTAGTGTTTGGTCACTGGCCAAGCTTATGCAGCGGACACTTTGGAGTTACTGACATGTTGGAAGCGGCATAACGACAAGAATTTTCGACGCAGCCTGAGCAAGTGGATCTGTAAGTGTAATCTGCTAGGATGTTCATGTAGCCTGTGATTACATCCCAAATCTTAAAATAAGGGGGAAACTCGTGAATCTCTGAAAAATGAAAAAATGAAAGAAGAAATTAACAATACATCTTTCTTACGTTTAATTTGTAATTGTCTCTCATATAAAATACTTTTGGCACGCTTCAATTGATAAAACCGAAGCTGTTAAAACCGTATGCCAGTGGTTTGGGTGCTTAGAATACCAAAAGGGAGTGGTGAATTAAATGTGTGAGGTGCTCTTGTTTTAAATTGGCACCCACTTCCCCTTTGGTGAGATGTGCTGCACCTTTCCCCTTTTTTAATTAAAATTTTAACTTGCAACAAATCGACGAATCGTTTATGTCAAAACATTACACTGTTGTGAAAATCGTTCCTGATATGTTTTTTGGGTCGCTGATTACAAAAATCGGAGTCCCACAGTCTTAAAATATGCATGTCACCTTTAAATATGCTTAAGAACTCCCTTTTTAAGGGTTTTCGCGATAATTTTAATTATAATCAAAAACAATCCAATAAAAAATATTTTTTGCAATATTTATATTCAAAAGTGGTTGATTTATAACAAAGCAAATGTTATGATAAGGGATAATAGTAAAGGGCTGAAACTATCCCTACATCGTCTGAAAATATAAACGTTTGAAAAAAAATGTTTTTTCAACTTTATGCTTCAAATTCGGTTTAATCAGCTAAAATAAATTATTTTAGCTGATTTGAATTTGAAAAAAGGTTGATTGTTTTTTGCATTTCTTTTTGCTCCCTTTAAAATTAATAGGCTCCCTAAAAGATTGTATGGGACGAAGAAATCAGGTAATTGGCTAGGTTGCCATAAAGGGTGCCAATACCATACTCAAGTAGACTGGCTCTCGTTCGCGTAGGTAAAGCGGCTCGCGTAGGTAAAGCTTCATTGGATGTGGTTGGCGGACTGCTTGGTAAAACAATACTTGGGTTTGGAATAGTCTATGCTGATGCGGATGCAATTATTAATGATCATGAATGTAGCGGGAGCGAAGCATGCATACAGCTGGTGACATATCCAAGCGTACAATTCGTTGATAAATAATATAGAAGTGTGTGTATTCAAATGCGACCTGACGGAATATTTCATGAATGGAATGCATGCCTGCTGCTTTTCAACCTGGCCCTAGAATGAGTGATAAGGAAAACGTCAGTCCAGCGAAGTGCATCAATAGCTACCCAGTCGGTACAATTACTTGGATATGCGGATGACGTAAGCATCGTGGGAAGGTCCTTTTTGGCAGCAAAAGAAGTCTATGTCGAATTAAAAGAGGCGGCAAAGGACATAGGCCTGAATATTAACGAAGAAAAAACGAAGGTGATGCAACAATCCAGAGCAGGAAGATTTAGAATGAGAAGAAATATAACCATCGACGAACATAACCTACAAGTAGTGAATGCATGCCACGCAAAGGTCGGGCTACTTTTAACTTTTTCTGTATTGCCGCGTTCGAAATAGCACACACAAGTATGCACAACAAACACATGCACCTTGCATGCACTCGTTACTTAGATTTTCGGGCTATGTGGGAAAGCCGGGACGGAAAAAAAACATGCAACTTTATGTCAGAGGAAATTCGCCGCATATCATGGAACCTCTGAATGCAATGAATGTACGCTTGCATATGTCATCAGCTTACTTCCATGAGGCGAATGTTTAGATTTTCGTGCCTGTGGCGGTAGCATCCATGTCTGTGGCGGAAACGTGCAAAACCGTGTGGCATGCGCACTTACATGCTATACGTGCACCGCGTGTATGCTTTTAAGAAAATTAGCCAACAAAATTATTTTTATTCGGTTACTTTTAGGTTTTAATGTAAATAGGAATTCATAAATATTGATATTTTCAAATAGTATTTGTATCAAGTCCGTCAGTAGATTCGTCACTATTCTTCCTGCATCTGTCGTTGGCCTGAATTTTCTCAAAGCGTACTATATATCCGGCAGACTTTCCACTATATCTATTGCATATTACTAGCCGTTGGTCACAGTAGTTTTACTTCTAAAGTGTGGTTAAGACACTCGTATTTTTTTCAGTAGTCTGTCTTGTGTTTGGTATGACATCTGCAGCAAGACACAAATCCCTGTCCTTCACACACTTTGTATCGGGTAACGATTAGATGTTATGCAGGACGAGCTCTATACAGACTGTAAATGTATCATAAGAAGATACTTAAACCGATCACCGCTTGGAAGTAACGATTTCAATTGAACCAGTACTGAACAGCTATATTCACATATTCTCTTATCATATACTACATGTAAGTCCCCTACTCGTACTCCACTGATAGTTGAACACCCTTGACCTACAGCTTTATTTAAAATATATCAAAGAGCATTAAATTTAACTTTTTAATGAATGTTATTTGAGTTATTCTATAAAGTCCCACTTCTACCACTTTTATCTACAAAATTCCCTCTGGCGTTCATAGTCATCATGGTCGTAGTCATCATCATGGTTCATTGAACCAATAATACTAGTGTAGAGATTCCATATTCAATAATTTAATTATTTTAAAACGAGCACTGCTTTTGTCTATAAATTTTGAGCACTTACTAGAATTTCAAAACAAATATTGATGTTAACCAAAGTTACAAAACTATGCTGCTATAGAAGTGAATAAAAATAAAACTAGTTTTCATGAATTGCATGGTTGCATGTTTCCCTAGAAGGTTCATTATCCTTGAAATAGATATTCTGATTTTTGTGTTGCAAAAAATCCCTTCTATCGTGACAATATAATACAAGCTGTTTGGTCACATAGCCTCTATCAAGAGGACCAAAGACTATTTCCACAGTTGACTGAATTTAACTCTGTTGTTTATTAATAACCGCATTTATTTATTTTATGCGAAATTCCCAAATAAAGCTGCTACATTAACTCATAATTTTGATGCTTCACAACCCCCAATCAAGCATCAACCCCGACTTCCTCCTCCATTCCTCCATTATGTGCCGAAAATTTAGTGATGTGGTTTTTACTGAAAAGGGCAAATAGATGTGTTTAGTGCCTTCCCTCTAAATATACAAAAATAGTATGAAAAACAGCCCACAAAGCTATTTTCATATTTTAGATATTTTCTGGACGTTAGGGGTGATTTCATGGTATTTTACAGATGGACTTAGTTCACCTACGTAGTCTAAAAACCTACATGGGCTAAACCTACGTGGATAAAACATAAAACGACTTTATCAATTAATTTCTTCTTCATTTATAATTGAAGGTTATGCCTAGAATTTGACGTCACACTACAGCAGGCAACTTTTTGTAAGTTGGCGGTAATAAGGAAAGTGGTTAATATCAGAGGTGGCATTTAACGAGAACTAAAGTGAAAACAATGTTTCTAATTATGTAGGATGTTACAGCTTGATTGAGCAGCGTAGGAGGTTGTAGGTGGTAATTACTTGTTCAGTAGTTAGTTCGGTATATAATTTCGTGTAAAAGTTTTAAACTGCTTTTCAATTAACTAAGTTAAAAGTTTTTGTCTCATTCCAGTTTTATAACATTATCATATTAGATGGTTTTGAGTTTTTATATAAGGATATTTATCGAAATCGAAACTATACATTATATTATTTGCAATTTTGCATGTATCCTTTTAAAACGATCAATGAATATATTACAAAATGCACCTTTACAAGTGTTTATTAAAGTGATTTAAAGTCCAATCGCCTTCCGAGGAAATTTCAAGTCTCTGATGTTAAGTAAGATTCAAGGTATATTCTCGTACTTAATCGAATTTTAAAGCAGTTTTCTAATGAGTTACTTTGACGTAAGGACAGATTTCATTCCGAAATTTCTATAAGTCTACCATCTAGAAAGTTAAACTATCATACGATATCAGGTAAAAGAGTAAAATCTTCAATGCCACTTCTGGTCCTTGCTTACTTCAATTAGGAACAGTTAAAGTCATGAATTTTCATCAGAAGCCATAACCCCAATAATCCCACCGCTGCCGCCAATTTTTAAGGTAACCGTTTTTTTTGCTTATTAAGTCACCACCAGGACTACGCATTGATGTAATTGGTAGATTTACCTGCCTTGTTATAAGTGTACTGGGGGCCAAATGGTAGTACTGGCCACAGGGACGTTCGGTGGTGCCGGTACACCAAAGAGACAAGTTCTGAGAAACGCCATCTGCGATCTAAGGTCTTCACGACCCAAGACCTTCCGATATGCTACCGAATCCTACCTCCACCTCCACGAAGATGTTGACGTTACATCAGTTGACCCCCGGATGCTCTTGTCTATACAAGAGTAACAGACGAAGGAGGGTGAAAGACGAGTATTTTCAAAACGAAAAAATTATCGGATTGGTTCTCCAGGTTGGGGGTTGGGCGGCAGGCTGACAACCTTCCACCGTAAAAACCCACCCACATGAATATCCAAGGCAGGCCTCGAACAGGACGGACCCAACTTCAAAGACCCAGGCAACGAAATATGGAATTTGATTTTGGAACTTGGAACGTCAGAACGCTCAGCCGGACGAGCGCTCGGCGTTCGTTTTTATTATTACTGGAAAAATACGGCATAGCAATCGCCACACTACAGAAAACCAAATGGACTCACAGTAGTCCAATCAATCTACGGAAATTCTCCAGACAATTGAAGGCAGGAAAAAAAAATATGGGCGTGTAGAACACTTAATTTGAAGAATGATAGCGTTTTTTTTTACGGAACTGCATTGGCGAACTTAACCTAAAAAATTCGCAAAAGTCAAAAAACCGGGTTTTCGCCAATAAAACAAAAAGTTGAGCTCGGATCCGAAAAAGTTAAATTATAAAGTTATAGGTATTAAAATTATCTTTCAATTGATGTGGTACAAAATATTGGTTAGTGTCTTATACATGGAGAAAAATGCTAAAAACCGCTAAAAATCGCTTCTTTTTCTTTTATTTTTTTCTTTTTATTGATGCGACCTAGAAACTTTTTATTTGGTAAAAATGTTGCTTTTGGCAATCTGAAAACTCATTATTTGTTTTGGCTCGAAATTTTGCAAAATATGGGTGAAATTTCGATTTATGTAAAAAAAGCGTTTTCGTAAAATCCTTCGTCTACAGCTCCTCGACCTCGTAGGACATTTTTTCGAAGCTCTTTTTCTTCGTTAAGAGTTGGACTATCATGCACTATAAGTTAAAATTGGAGTTTTTCAATTTTATGTACAAAAAACTCCACCGCAAAAAAGACAAGTTTTTTTGCCGGAAAAAAAGACAAGTTTTTGTACTGCAAGTTTTTTATTTCATATTGGATAAAATTCGTAACAAATAGCTGATCGGTGAAAGTCTTCATCTTCTTCAACGGTTCTACAACCGGGATGCGGTCCTGGCATCTGGCAAATGGTCTCGCCACGAGTCCCGATTCTGAGCAGATGTCATCCAGTCTGAAATCTCTAAGCTCTGAGCCTCTTGACATCCATCCAGCGGAGAATAGTTCTCCCTCGCTGTCGTACCCCATAGGTCTTACCCCAGAGAGCTTTCCCAGCAGGCTCATTTTCACTCATACGAGCTACATGACCTGCCCTCCAGAGCCTGCCGAGCTTTATTTCCTTCACAAGATCTATGTCGCAATAACGCTCGTAGATCTCGTCATTGTAGAGTCTCCGGAATCGTCCTTTATACACAAGGGGCCAACAATCCTCCAAAATATTTTCCTCCCGAACAAGGCTTGGGTGGTTCGCTGGAGAAATTAAGGATCCAAAATGCAGTAACAGAAGAGTTCGAAATGCGACAAGGTGTGTTCACCGTGTGAGGTATTGGGTCCAAAGGTCCTGCGACCATTCATTTGGTTTTACAACTCCTAAGCCTCATATTTGTAGGCTAGACCCCTTGAATAAATTCAGCAGTGTGCCTAGTGGCTTGTCACTTAGACTTGAGTTTTCGAGCAGGGACTCCTCGAACAAAGAAACCCTGCTCCTCGCTATTGCCGCAACAGCCGGCTCTGGACCGATGAATACAATATCAGAACCCTTCCGCACTTTCGTTGCCTTTTAAGCCCCGATGACCCGCGACCCAGACAAGGGTAACTTGATTGAGAACGCCCAACTCATCAAGAGCACGTTGGCAGTCACAAACTAATTTCGACTTTGTCCTACGGACCCCTTGGCTTTCAGAGAAGATAAAAATCCGTTTATTTTGGCAGCCCCTTCTTCAGTCTTCATGAGTGCATGCCAGAATAGCGTACACCTCTGATTGAAAGACAGTTGCTAGGGTGCCTAGGCTTATCGCCTTGCTGAATGTGGGGCTTTCACTCCAGATTCAGGCGCCCACACCTATCTCTGTTTCCATCCATGTACCCTCCTAGTCCGCCTGGCAATACCTTAGGAAAAGTCCAGGTTACCCTATCCTGTATGTGCACAAAAGGTTGCTCAAATTTGGAGATTCTAAAGGGCATGCAGTCCGGTAGCATTCCCGCTTCCGGAATATCTTCTATGAAGTTGATTATTATAGAATGTCCTCACCCATGACCAGGGCGCAGGTGAACATTTGCTTTCGGCCGCAGCGCCGCGTTTATGGCGGACTTCTCTACCTCAAGGTGGAGGGGTACCAAATTGAGGAGAGTATCCAGCGCTGCCGTCGGGGAAGTGCGGATGGCCACAGTGATGGAGAGGCAGGCCATTCTCTGAATTTTGCTTAAAATGGTTATGAAACCCTTAAGCGTCGTTTTGTGCCACCAAACTAAAGCTTCATAAGTTACCATAGCCTAATGATGGTGGTGTATATCCAATACATGGTTTCCGTTGCGGAAACCACAAGGTCTGTGGCAAGCCCACAGCGGCAAGCGACAAAGTCTTAGGCAAGGGGATGGACTAGCCCCAGGCTTTTCAACTTGGCCCTAAAATGGGTGATAACGAAAACGTCATTACAGAGAAGCGTATCCATAGTAACGCAGTCTGTACAATTACTTGGATATGTGAATGACGTTAACATCATGGCAAAGTCCTTCTTGCCAGCAAAAGAAGTCTACATCGAATTAAGTGAGGCGTCAAAAGACATAGGGCTGAACATCAACGAAGAGAAAACAAATGTGATGCAACAGTCCAGAGCTGGAAAATTTAGAATGGGAAGAAATATAACTATCGAGGAACACAATCTAGAAGTAGTTGATAAAACGGTCGACCTTGGGTCGAGAGAAGATGGAATATGGCGAAGAAGATATTGTAACGAACCACGTTTCGTTACTAAGAACCCTATCCACCAACGTTAGAAAAATACTAAAGTACCAAGTTTCAACTCTAGAATTCCTCTCCTCACAAAGCTCTAGCAAAATAAATATTTACTCAGCAGGCTTGGTGAGTCTCCTTTCAAAGCTCACTTCCAAGCTTTATAGCTTCCTACGCCGACGATCTTTCTAGCTATAAAATAAACCGCTTCGCCAGGCCAAAATTCAGTCTTTAACCAGGCTCGTTCCGGAGAGGTCACCTTCTCCGGTCCTATACCGTGTCGTGGTGTACGATCCGCACAGTTACACTATACACATTACACACTATACACACATTACCTGAGGAATGCTGCCTAGGCCTTGTCGTGGTATACGATTCGACAATGTGCCGAAGTAGCGATTCCTAGACCGTGTCGTGGTGTATGATCCGGCACGGTTAGACCGCAGATATGACACACATTTAATTTCTCCGAGTTGCCGGCAACGTAATCAGGATGGACGATAACCGTATTCCAAAACGGCTCCGGTGGAAGAAATTTCGGGAAATAGACCGGTAGCCAGACCCAGGAGAAGATGGATGGACTCTGTGACGGTTGACACAGAGGCAATGCTCAACATCCCGAAATGGAGACATGCCGCGAGAAACCGTAAAGCTTGTAGAAATTCCTTAGTGGAGGCCAAAGCTTGATTTGGACTGTAGCGCCATTGGATATCTGGATTAAAGTGCAAGTGACTGAGGAGCACCTAGCTAGTCTTCAATATACAAGTATCGATTTTTAGGTTACTTATATTCAAATCACTAATAAAATTCTCTCAAATAATGTTTTTCTCATAATTATATATAGGTACAGCATTTCTTTTATGAAAAAAAAAATTGCTATAGATTCATTTTGTGTTATCGTGAGAGACTTCATAAATGGCGTTCCTCTGTGAACGATCTCATCCGTTCTAGTTCTTGATAAGAAATCACCATCAAATGAAATACTCAGAGAAAAACTGACGAAAGCAATTTCACGAAATTGCTGACTTTTATTCATGGTAGAAAATATTGAAGCTTATGATGGCTATTACTTGAATATTTATCGATAGGACAGGATAAGTGCTTGTTAAGTATCCGAAATGCCTTTGTAGACATTTAACAACACGAATTTATAATAAATTTTATAATTTCAATAAATTAAAATAAACATAAAGTTTGATGTTTAAGAATAAAATATTGAACAAAGAACATGAGACGAATAATAATTGGATGAAATATGTTCTCGATGGAGGAGACTTGTGACAAATTTGTCTGGAAACTCGAAACCATTAAATAAAGGCAATTACGAAAGTCAATATGACATACTTGAGAGGAAAGATCTATACTTGGAGCAAGACGACAGTACGGGGTTGAGTCAACGTTACGCTTTGATCGATTTAATTTCATCAAACGAGAATATTATCTATGATGGTATCGAGGGCCAGACCATAGGGATTCAAGTCTCTAAGGGCACAATTGGCCAAATTACTTAGTGGGAATTGCATTCAGGCTGTCATCGAGAAGGATCCCAGCCCATACACTATCATTTATAGATTTTTCATTCTCCCAGCATCGATGATTGGATGCCATAAAATATTGGCGATGTATTTGGGTAGTGAATATTAAGCCCCTTTAGGGAATGGCGGATGAATGAATATCTTGTGCAGGGCGTAAGAAATCAATTCTGAAAATTTCACTTTTGTTCCTTCTTGAATATGATGAAAAGTTTGCAGGGAACTTTTCATTTACTTCCAGCAGTCAAATGCAGAATAAAAAATGGAATCGGATCGTACACCCCCGCTTTTCGTGGAGAAAGCAAATACTTCAGAATAAGGACACCGAAGGCGAATGTAGTACATATGAGCATATGTATAAAATGGCTATGGAAATGCTACAGTAAGGGGCGAATGTCTCTGCAACAGAAGGCTGTGGTATCGTTTGCTGTTCCCTTTTACCGCAGCAATATTTACAATGGTTGGCGGTGGGTATTTGAACAGGAATAGCCTTTAAAAAAAAAATTGAACTAAATAAATGGTTTTTCGTCCAGATTCTTTTCCATTAAATATTTAGGTTTTCTTTTTGTTTTTTTTTTAGTTTTTTGCGGTTCTTTTAAATGACTCAATCTAAGCTTCAATTAAACAAGCATTTCTACTGGCTTATGTGGTTTGGGAGTTGCAAAGCAGCTACGGTAACCATCAAACCAGTTGAATGTTAAATTAGACGCAGTTAGTTAAGGTTGGCTATTAGTGAACTTATTCAACAATTGGGTAAAGAGGATTCTACCAAGGGATTCGAACATAGAACCTTCTTTTCGAGTCGCTTAACTATTGGGGAATCCTCAACCAACCTCGCCGATAAAAACCTTGCTGGTTAAGGCTTTTGAAATAACCTAAAATTGATTAGGGATTCATGTTTCAAATCTCCCTTGGGGTAGGGACGTCGTGATGGGGGAGACTTAACCTCCACCTCGCTGTAGTTTCATAGTCGCTCCGCAAGTGTTCTGCAATTTGAGAACTGCAGAAAAGTTTCGGGGCAAGAAGTGATAGGGTTGTCCCTACTCTAGCCAGACTATCGGCAATTTCATTACCAATGTGGTCTTTGTGGCCTGGAATTCACGTCAGTTTAACATTTCTGCTTCTGCTTAAGGATTTCAGAGGTAGGAGACTATGCAGGATAAGTACCTCAACTTTAAAAACCATAGATATTATATTGCTCAATTATATGGCTATCGAAAAGACCCTGTATTACAAACAATATACTTTGGCAGCCCTTTTAGATAAAGAACGCGGCTTTAACAACGTACATACTGAATCGATTCGAGAAGCTCTCATAGACCTGGCGTATTATGTTATCTCTGGTATAACCCTCCTCAACTCAGCGTACAAAATACGGTACACTATTTTGTTCCGAAAACTTCTACACATCGGCATAATAGGTAGCATAATGTAGCTTTCGACCAGGTAGATCCACTACAAACCATATTTCCGCTTAAAGAACAATTTTGGAAAAATCGTCTACGCCTGAACAAAGATTTTTGGCAAAAGATGGGGTGTTAAGCCAAAGATGGTCCTATGGATGTAAACAGTACGCCCAATTCTCATGTATGAGTTGCTAGTATGGTCAGCGCTAAGCAGGAGCTATAACGTCATAAAGTTGGCAAAGAACGGCAATGGCGGGGTAACAAAGGAAATAAGCACATGTCCCACGAAAGCTCTCAAAGTTTTCTCGCAACTACTCCACCTGGCCATAACATCAAGCATCTAGCCTCGTGTAGTACCCTCAGACTGAGGGAATTCAGAGCCTGGGCCTCAAAACCCTACAGACATAGTAAAATTTGAATTTCCTACTTGAGGGTATGGTCGCCATAACCAGAGATTACCCTCGCCTTTGACAGAGCTTTAAGAAAGACTTTTCCGTCGAACTACCCTCAAGAAGAGAGTGGAGAAACGGATATGTTCTGCCAAAGTTCGATGTGCGAATATTCACCGACAGATCCAAGAGTTTAAGAGCGTCGGAGCAGGGGCTTATCTCGAGACCATTAATAGTTCACTGTTCTAGCACCTCCAGGTGTAGGCTAGTATCTTTAACCCTCGCTTCCTGTCTGCTTTTAAAATACATTAACGCTGGCTGGGGTCTTTTTTGACCCCAAGCCATTTTTTAAGGCAAAACTATTGTTACATGCGCGCATATCAGTTCTATATGTATAACTTATAGTAGAAGTATATATGTATATACTATATATACATATGTATACATATATATACATATGTATACATATATGGGACATTCCACGTCAAATCGGACAAAATTTTTCGACCCCCCTCCGTTTTGGCTGAAATTTTTCAGGGACTTTGGGCAACTATTTGAGACTACAAAAAAATTTTTTTTAGAATTTTTTCGACAATATATTGATAATAAAAATTTAATGCGTTTTTAGGGATTTTTATGAATTTTGACTTTCTTTCTCGATTTTGGCTCTATATCTTTCGTTGGGGTCGACGTTTTTGATAGGTTTTACATGTTTTCAGGTCGGAGGGGTTGTTTACAAACAAATTTGCTGAAAAACATAAACATATTTTCGAATTCAAGGTCAAAAGGTCAAAAAATAGTAAAAAACTTTAAAACTCAATTTCTCAAATACCCCATCTCGAAAATGGACGTTTTTGGTGTCAAAATGTTCGGGAGAAGTCACTCTAACACCTCCATCAAAAATCTCGATGGGCCCTTAAGGATTTCGAAAGTTATGAGTATTTGTTTATAATCTTTAATTTTTTACGATATTTATTGAATTCTTTGCCCTGGATGTAGTTGAAACGTCATCAATTTTCACCAAAACTTGTATAAAGGGTTATTTTTGGCGGCTGATTACGAATCTGCGGCCAGATTTTCAAAATTCAAAATGGCAGCCAAGATGGCGGTCCAAAATTCATTTCATGGAAAGAGGTTCATTTTTTTTGAATATCTGACCACAGATTCGTAATCAGCCGCCAAAAATAACCCTTTATACAAGTTTTGGTGAAAATTGATGACGTTTCAACTACATCCAGGGCAAAGAATTCAATAAATATCGTAAAAAATTAAAGATTATAAACAAATACTCATAACTTTCGAAATTCTTAAGGGCCCATCGAGATTTTTGATCGAGGTGTTAGAGTGACTTCTCCCGAACATTTTGACACCAAAAACGTCCATTTTCGAGATGGGGTATTTGAGAAATTAAACTTTAAAGTTTTTTTACTATTTTTTGACCTTTTGACCTTGAATTCGAAAATATGTTTATGTTTTTCAGCAAATTTGTTTGTAAACAACCCCTCTGACCTGAAAACATGTAAAACCTATCAAAAACGTCGACCCCAACGAAAGATATAGAGCCAAAATCGAGAAAGAAAGTCAAAATTCATAAAAATCCCTAAAAACGCATTAAATTTTTATTATCAATATATTGTCGAAAAAATTCTAAAAAAAATTTTTTTGTAGTCTCAAATAGTTGCCCAAAGTCCCTGAAAAATTTCAGCCAAAACGGAGGGGGGTCGAAAAATTTTGTCCGATTTGACGTGGAATGTCCCATATATAGATATATATATGCGATGTATGTGTTTATGGTATACAGCGAGTTTACAGTCAAAACATACAGTAAAATTAAAATGTTTTATTTTCGTTTATCATACATAAATAAATTCTAAATTTGCTTCTTGCATAGCAGTACAAATGTGTTCAGTTCACTCGCTCTCTACAACGAATTTTCAGTGCAATCCAGGCACAATACCTATGTCACAGAATGCTCTTTGCAAACAAACACCTTACACTTCATGCAGGTTTGCATTGTTTTTTTGTCGGATTTCCTGGAACATCTTCCACATCTTCCTCGCTTGTTGCCCCGATTTTGTGGTTGTGCCGCAGTGATCAAATGATTGAAGCCGATATCGCGCACAGCTCGCAGAATTTTCTCGGTCTTACATTGAGGCCGTAGCAGTCGACGGGCGATCTCAGGACATACTAGTTCCTTGGAAAGCTGCTTCAAGAACGTTCGCCTTGAATTTTTCCCTTTGTAGGTAGGGTCTATTTCTGCAAACAACTTGTATGCGTTTATGCCAGCGAAGTCCACAATGTCGAAGAACACTGCGAGTGGCCATCTTCTCGTGCCGCGTTTTGCAGAATAAATCCGTGCCATTTGGTCGACAGTATCTACTCCTGACTTTGTTGAATTGTAGAACAATATGACTTCGGGTTTCTTGTGATCCTCGGTGGATATGTCAAACGTGTTGTGTTGGGTGGAGAGCAAAATTACAGCTTTGTTTTTTTTCTGCACATAAGATGCAATCAGAGTTTTCTTAGCGTAAGCGAAAACGGTAGAAAGCTCTCCTCTTCCCTTTGACGGCAGCATTTCCTTTGGTAGCTCAGTGCGGTTTTTCCTCATTGTACCAACCAATGTCATGTTCTTTTGAAGCAGTTCTTGCGCAAGGGAAAAACTTGTGAAAAAGTTGTCTGTCGTTATGTTTCTTCCAGTGCCTGCTAGGTGTTCGACTAAATCTAGCACTACACGCTTGCCTTGGTTTTGTTCTCGCTGGTTTCCAATTTTTCCGGGATAAATTTGCAGGTTTACCAAGTACCGATTTTCACAATCAACGGCAGCCCAGAATTTAATTCCGTACTTTCCTGGCTTCGAAGGAATATAGACCTTGAACCCACATCGTCCTCGGAAAGTACAGAGATGCTCATCCACAGTGATGTTTGAAGATGGAATATAAGATTCTCGGCATTGGTTCGCAAACTTATCGAGTAACTCCAGAATTGCCTCTGCCTTGTTGCCTGAAGCGTCCTTTCTTGCTTGTCGTGTTTCTTTGTTGTCGAATCGTAGACTTCGTAATATGTCTTCGAATCTGGCTCGACTCATTGTTGCCCTGAAGATGGAGAAACCATACTCTTCTGACCAGAATTAACGAAGGATCTTTCCTCGACCCTTTTCCACTCCATACATCAACAGCAGTCCAAGGAATGCAAGAAGTTCCGTTCTGTCGATGTTAGTCCAGCGGGTAAAGTATTCATGATCCTTTTTCAGATAAGATGCACGCTGATTGGTGTATTCGATGACGAGGTCCAACATATCGTCGGTAAAGAACTTTCGGAAGGAATCCACTTTTGACTCAATTTGCATATTCGCCGGAAGGCCGGGTGAAAACTTTATTATGTTCCGCGATGGTTGCCTTCGAACGACAGGTGGCTGAGGGCTCCAATTTATCATGCCATCCTTGCTGATGTATGCGGCAGTCTGATCGTCGTTTTCTTCATCCGAATTCCCTGAATCATCCTCGTCCTCACTATTCGAGAGTATAATGTCCTCTTCTGCATCACTTCCGTCACTGGCGTCATCTTCCTCAGATAAATTTAGCATTTCTAGGACTTCATCGATGTCCAATGCACCTT
Source organism: Thereva unica (assembly GCA_949987705.1). Classification (NCBI taxonomy): domain Eukaryota; kingdom Metazoa; phylum Arthropoda; class Insecta; order Diptera; family Therevidae; genus Thereva; species Thereva unica. The sequence goes on along the minus strand of OX465283.1, from coordinate 127,139,114 downwards.
GACGACTTGTGCTTGCCATTTTGTATGCCAAAATTCAACCAAACAAACAAAACAAACACTAAATACAAACAAAACAAACACTAAATACAAACAAAACAAACAAAATGCACTATCTACTTTGAGGCTTCCAAAGTTATGCAGCACACTGTACACTATGATGTAGTCGTTTTCGAGATGATGCAATACATTGTACGTGATGATGCAATTTATTGTTTCCGGGAAAGCAGGCAAAAAAAAACATGTAACCTGTCTGGGGTCAATTTTGACCCCACGCGTAATTAATTGCTAATAAATAAATAACGATCCGTCCTGGATCCTCGAAAATTTCGGAAATTAAAGATTAATCATGCAACTTAAAAGTCAACAAGAGTGGGCCATATTGGTAAAAAAAATTCTTTTGTATTAAGCATTGAATGGAACTTGGGTCAAAAAAGACCCCAGACAGGAAGCGAGGGTTAAAGCTGAAATGGTGGCGATTCTGAAGGCCTGTCAGACAATGAACTTAGAACTTAGACAAGGATATAGTATTGCAATTTTCATAGACAGCCAAGCCTCTATAAAAGCTCTGGATTCAATAATGATGCGCTCGAAGTTAATGGAACGCTGAAGAGTTGTGCTAGATAAGCGAGAGTCCGAGATGGTCAGCAGCCCAATAGCTGGAGTCAAAAACGCTATTTTTGACTACTACCTGCTGCTAGCCAGCTAAAAATGGAGAGCACTGGTGACCTGCCATATCTCTAGGGCAACGTGGTCGACTTATAACAAAGAAAAACCAATGGCTCTCTTAAACAGACAATGACGAGATATTGCCAGACTGGAAGCAGCACTTCACCTACCTACCTAAATATATCAAGGAATATGCTGCCAATCTATCTATGCTGCAATAAGGCATTGCTTTCTTTAAAAAGGGACGGCAGGTTGTGACCGACTTCCGAAAATCATCATAAACAGTTTGTCTAAGTCCCAAGTGACAGGAATGGTATCGGGCGTTAATAGCAATGGCTCCACCTTTAGTTTCTTGATCACCGATAAGTGACCCACGTGGTCTCCTGGCTTAAAAGAGAATAGCTCTCGCAGACGGAGCGCTTTTTACACAACTAGATGAAGGGTAGGAAGGTTCATTACGGAGGGCTTTCATTAAAACCGTGACAAGCCAGTCTTTGCATCTTGTCCATATTAATCGCAGTACCCTTTTGTTCGCTGTTGAGCTACCATACAATGGATGCATACGTGACCATTGGCCTTATGAGCCTCGTCTATAGCCAAAACGTTAACCTCGGTTTGAGTTTTACAAATTGACGACAAACAATGATTCCCTCGATCTGGAGTTTCCAGGAGAGCTTTATACCCCTTTATACCCAGATATTTAGCCTCGTTTGAGAAAAACATTTTTTAGGTCTTGAGAAGCGACGTCTAGCATTGAAAATGTAAGGTCTATTTTTTACTGCGTACTGTCAAACGTACTCGCAATATCTGCAAAAGCACAGAGCTAGATTTCCTTGACCAGGACGGACCTCTCGATATCTCTCGTTAGCACATGAATTGCAGTCTCTGTATATCTGACAGGCCGTATGCAAATTGCAAGCAGTGGAATGGGTTCACTGTAAGACCCTTCCAAATGTTCCTGTATAAAACCTTCAGCGTTATAGACGTCTCCAGCCTTGATAACCACGTTGATTATTTCAGTCGCCATCGATATTCGTTAGCCAGGTTTTCTTCTTCGTCAGAGAAGTTTACGTGGAGGTTATCTTCCATTTGGAAAACAAGTCCAAACCACAGTAGTCGACGTGTTTGTATTTCTTCTTCGATCAGTGTCTGTTGATCGCATCTTTGTCTAACTGTCTCGTTTCGAAGGCGATCGCGATATCGGTATCGATATCGAGAATCTGCCTCAAGTATTGCACTTGGAAGGCCTCGAACTTGTTGACGTCTGGCTTGAGCAGTTTCCACGTTTTCGATCCATAAAGAAGAATCGGAAGGATCAACGTTCGGTAAAGGCGTTCTTTCGTTTTGATGGTAATATTTGTTCGTTTCCATATGGCCGCGGCTGTGAACTGTCGATACCACTTTTTTTTCCTGAACCAATGATCCCAAATATTTGAACATCGGAACCTGTTCGATTTGGATTCCATTGAGGTGAACACTGGCTTTCAATCCGTCCGTTGTGAGCACTCTGGTCTTTTCTGCGTTGATTTTTAGCCCGTATGCCTAGGTGATGCGGGAAATGTCGTATAAGATGTCCGTTGCTTCGGCATCCGTGTCGGCGAAGACGGCACTATCGTCGGTGAACATCAGGTCGGTTACGAATTTGTTGTCGTCGTATCGAACGCCGCGCCTACCATCGAATGCTTCACGCACAATTGCGTCGATCAGAAAGTTGAAGAGAAGCTGCAAAGCGACTTGTCGGACACCTATTTGAATCCGGGATTCATCGGATAAGTCGCTTCGAATACGAACGCTGGTGGTTGAGCCATCGTAGGGCTCTTGGCGAAGTTGGAAGAATTTCAATGGCAAGTGTTCGGCTTCCACAGCTTTCCACAAGCTGTTCCAATCGATACAATCGAAAGTGGATTAGAAATCGATGAAAACGATGACAGTTTGTTTGCTGCAAAGAATTTTTTCTTCCATTAGCTGACGGAGAGCGATGTGGTCTAAATCCCACTTGTTCCGACTCGTTTGCTCTCGTTGTTGCTGTACACTCGACTGTATGATTTTCGTAAATACTTTGCCGACGATCGAAGGAGGCTAATACCGCGATAATACTTGCATTACCGACTGTCACCTTTCTTTAAAATATGCACAACGTTCGCTTTCTTCCAGGCCGACGGGGCACGTTCCGAATGCCATATGTGTGTTATGAGGACGCGATTTTATTGCTCGCTTCACCCCGTTGTCGGTTCGGTATCGAGAAACTAATGCGTCGGGTATTCGATACTGGGGGTTCGGTCGCTGGACCTTGTTCTCCACCGCTGCAGGCGCCCATGGGAAAGGTCACGGGCCGGGTCCCTTAGGCACGACCAATTCTTTTTGACTGGCGGTGACGCCGTTTTCTTCGCCCTTTGTAATAGTGCAGCAAGATTGGTAGTATCTTTTCCAAGCCCCTCTAAAGGAGAGCCTGGGAGATATGGTCTTTCCTGGCAGCCTTAAAATGCTTGAAGATATCAATGGCCCATTCGATCTTACCGCAGTGAGTATCCTGTTTGCCAGATCTTTATTCCTATTGAAGGATCGGTCGGCAAGAGCTACCTCGTACCTCAGATTCAGAATCAGCTCCTTAGGCCATTACAGGGTCAGTTACTTTAAAACCAAGGGAATGAGTGCTCATTAATAGCTCCATTGTATCCTTGGTGTTCTCCTTAAAGGACCGTTTCCCCTCTTTAAAGTAGTATCTGTGCTATATTTGCTTTTAATATTCCAAATAGAAGCAAAAAAGTTAGCATAAGTTATGGCTCGTAAAGTCTATTATAGTGATGTGATGAGACTCAACTGATTAAAAGTGTTTTCCTGTAAGAATCCTTTCTTCAGTTGAGACTCACCACCGTTCTTACTGTTTAATACTATAAAGGTATTTCCAAAAGCAGCTTACAGCTCCAAAATGAACCTGAAACAATCTACAAAGCGCTTAAGCTAGCTCCTGCAATGCAGCGAATTGTAAATAAACTTTAATGAATACACACGGAATTACAAAAAACTTCTTCAAGGGGGTGAAAATATCTAAAAGCAAGGACGGTAACGAATCTGTAAAGAAAGGGAACATAAGATGTAAATTTATCAAGCAGGTGGGAGCTGTCTTCCCTTCCAGGATACTTGATTTTCAGTAGCATCTAACGAACTGCAATGTCCTTGACTTTGGATAAGTTTATTGGGACCTTTGTTATGGAAGGTTGGTGCCAGAGAGTGTATCTATAGGAAAAGTAAACTACAGGTAATGAGCCGACGAATTTTGATTAAATTTTTATTATAATCAAAAAACTTTCAGGAATTTTTAATGAAAATTCCTTTACCTTTTTTTGTTGCTGGAAGTAACAAAAACCTGGGAAGAAGTTACACTGAGAATTCATGGGGGAAGTTGTATAGTGACTTTTCTTTTTGGTACACGTGCTAGCGGCAATGCTGCTGCAAATTGGTTAGTAATTTACAAAATCAATATCGTTTACTATAGGAGAATGGAAGAACTAAAAGCGATTTTAATTCATTAGATTTCCTTGCGCAAATTGCTAACTAAATTAATGGACAATGGACACATACATGTTAAAATTTTAATTAAAAGAATATTATTAACTTCCCAGTATAGGAAGTTATTGTAATCGGTCCGAAAATCGAAATCGAAAATTTCAACGTATTTTCATCTTTCAAAGTCCCAGGAGCATTTTAAGCAAAAAATTGGGAGGAAGTATGTGTGTGTGTGTATGTGCGTACGGATGTGGTCATTTTTTCCTGCACGATATCGCGCGAACCAAAACTGATATCGACTTCGTTGAGGTGTTGTTCGAAGCGTATTAACCGAAATATGATCTGAAAAGAATTTCATGAAATTCGGTCCAGCCGTTTTTTTGTTTAAGCGACGTAAGTGATTTTTGTACCTGCACGATATCGCCCGAACCACGAAAGATATTGACTTACTTGAGGTGCCGTTCGAAGCGTATTAGCGACTATATTGTCTGAAAAGATTTTTATAATATTCGGTCGAGCGGTTTTTTGGTTTAAATGACTTAAGTGATTTTTGTACCTGCACGATATCGCGCGAACTATAAAAGATATCGACTTAGTTGACGTGCCGTTCGAAGAGTATTAACCAAAATATGATCTGAAACGATTTTCATAAAATTCGGTCGAGCCGTTTTTTTGTTTAAGCGACATAAGTGATTTTTGTACCTGCACGATATGGCCCGAACCACAAAAGATATTGACTTACTTGAGGTGCCGTTCGAAGCGTATTAGCGACAATATAATCTGAAAAGATTTTTATAATATTCGGTCCATCGGGTTTTTGGTTTAAATGACTTAAGTGATTTTTGTACCTGCACGATACCGCGCGAACTAAAAGCTATATCGACTTCATTGAGGTGCCGAAAAACATTAATACATCAATTTTATATACATTTTCGTCATCCTAATCTTGTAAGTGCGCACATTTAGTTTGACATTTTAGCGAAAATATTGATAAACAATTGTGACAAATTCTCGGTATTATGCATATTCTATATTGCCTATTGTTCATTTATTATTAAAATACCCAATCATAATATTCAACATCCATCATACTGGGAAGTTGATCGTGTGGACCGAAAGGGTCGAACCCACATCCCAACTAGTTATTAAGTTGATTTTATGAAGAGTCGCGGTGATATTTTAAATGGTCACATTACAATTCCATAATTAATAATGATTTTTGTTATCGGTGATTTTTAAATTTATGTTCTGGCACGTACTTGTCTTGGCCTATCAAATGGGAATGGGTAACGCAAAGTACCGTCAACAGCGAGGCTGTGAAGTAGGTCATTTATGAAGTTTAGAAAAAGAGCTTGTGATAAAATGAACCCCAATGATGTGGGGCTGAAATTTATTGTCATCCAATAGCAAGCCGAATGAATGGCTGCGTTTTAATGTATAGTAGTATGTTAAGTATGAAGGATCGAATACCGATGGGATATGTTAAAAGAGTCTAGCGTCTAGGGTTTTTGAACTAGAAGGCTATTTACAGGGGCAGGGCTTTCATAGGAACGAATGGTGTACTTGCACCGGGCGCAATTTGTCGGGGGTGCAATTTCAAAACTTAAGATTTAAATAAAATTAAAATTAAATTTTGGAAAAAAATGAAAACTATTCTCACGGGTTCAAGAAATTACACAATTTTACCCCATATCTTTTCTTTTACTTTGTCTTGCGAGAAAAGCGGGGAAATTTTACTTCTCCTCGTGCAAGAAGTTATGGAGAGATTTTAGCTTCCAGATTTGCATAAAATTGTGCTCAAGAAATGTTACTCGAGATTTTACACAAAAAGAACCAGAAACAGGAATTCGGGAAAAAATCTCCCATGCGAAAGAAAAATCTCTTATTTATTTATACTACGCTGGAGCACTTTTTGAAAATTCAGTAAATTCACTCCCACAAAGGAAAAATCTATGTATTGCTGTTTACCAAGATTGATATAAACTTCAGGGCGCAGTTGTTGCACTTTTAACCCTTTGCGATGAGTGTCCCCGTAGCGGAGACATTTTTAAATCGTCGTAGAAATCGGTGTCCTGGTAGCGAGAACATTTTTGAATCGTGGTAGAAGTCGATGACATTGCAGTGGACACCTTCGAAAATCGCAAAAATGAAAAAACACTATCGCCCCCTATTCCACGTAATTCAAATGATTCGGTCGACTTACGGGATAACAATGTATGATAGACTTGTACGATAGATTTTCTCCGACCTGGTGGTACTCTTAAAAGCGAAATCTGCTGATCGCAAAGAGTTAAATTCTATTTCAAGAATTGTTAAGAGAGGTAAATGAACGAAATAAGGAGAGCAACATTCCTTGTGGCAAAAATTAATTTTTAAATGCTCTTTTGTGTTTTTTCCTTTACTGTGCTAATAAATTAATATGGCCAGTTTCACACGACTTATCCAACAATTGTCTGTAATCGTCCATTCCCTTTTGAAATTCGACCCATGGGGTTTTCACAAGAGCCAACTTTTCCAACGAACGCTACGTTAGAATGCTTTAGCTTGTTGTTGCTGTTTTTAATCTTAATCCTCTCTTCTACCATACCTTTTCTTTTCTTTGCTTAACAAAAGGGAGACAAAAAACAATTGCTGTTAAACAAAACCTCACTAAAACAATTCTGAAGTTAAAAAACTCTGCCCACCTTCGTCCTTTCCGACACTCTTCAGTGAAAACGTCGTTTTCTGTAGATTCTGGTTGGTTAGATGTTAATCCACTTTCTATCTATGTAATTTTTTTATGTTATACGCATTATTATGGTTCAATCTTACATTTTGCGCAAACTATGAAAATTATTACTCCCGTCCAGTGATTGTTTGTCTCTTTTTTCATCGCCCTTCACTGCGTTAAAAATGAACAGTTCATGGGGCGCAATATGGCATAGTGCAACGGGCGCAAAAAACCCAAGCGCCCGTCCTGGCCATTTATTATAGAGATGCGCCGAATATGAGTTCAACCGAATACGAATATTCGGCAGAATGTTCGGTCAGAAATGTACCGAACCGAACATTCGGCTGAATTATTCGGTTCATTTTTGCGCAGTAAACAGGTCCATACCGATCGGCTAGGCGTTCAGCGAGTGGTGGCGTTCGCCCACCCGTCTTTCCATGCGCCGCGCGCAGCCCGGGTGCACTTTGCGCTAGCTCGGCTCGGTCACTCAATGCGCCTTTCTTTTATTACAATTTCTCGCGCGATATTTATCACCAAAAAATAAATCCTCAAACAGAACCAATCCGTTTCGTCCGCTTTTAAAGTTGGAAATTTGACTTTTCCATAAGCATCTCATAAGACGACCGGAGCTGCAGCCACAATCAAGAGGACAGAATGGTTGAGAAAAAACGAACGAAGCGGAGGCAACGGATTGGTATGTGGGAAAATGACAATTCCATAAGCATTAAAGACCTCCGCCCACGAGTCGACTGATTTGCAACCCCAGTTTCAAATTTGTTTCACAATAATCACGGTCACAATTCATTTGCATTTGCAGCTAAAATGAAACACGAGCGCAACTGAGTTTTGATCAATCGGTGTTCTGTGAACACAACTTGTTAGTCACGAAGATTTTGTTGAATAAACTTTGACACCTACAAGTGGAACAACCCAACTAAAGTTGCTTCTGACCGGCAAGAACAATAGCACACGACGAGTTGCAAACTAGTTTCAAAGTTACGTTTCGGTCGACCCGTGTGAGGATTCATTTCATTTCAGTTTTCATTAAATTTGCTGTAGCTGAGTTCTTCGAAATCCCAGTATATTTTTTATCTCTCTCGCTCTGCTGTTGTGACCTCTTGAAACCTTGGGGTTGGTACTGAACCGCAGCATAAATTGCTGCGATCACATTGTTAGTAAATCTACGGACTCCTGTCTAAACTTCGTTATCATTGAGGCTTGTTGAAAAGAGCTGTGCGTATAAATTCGCTTAAAGTCTTTCTACTACCTCTTCTATCGCATGGCCTTTCCATCTTTTCCTCTCTCGATTATTCATGCGTAGCGTTTAATGATGGTGTACGTCGTTTTGACCACATTTCACCCTACTTGAACTCTGTCATGGGCTGCTTTCTAAAGGCTCGATTACATTGAGCAAGTTTACAAGCTTTTAGCCAACGAATTCAGTAGATGCTAATAAGCTAGTTCACTAGCTAACTGCAGAGAAAGCTGGAAGCCGGGCTACTTTACTCGCTATTCTCTGGCGTGTGGGCTTGTTAGCTAGTAAACTAGCCGTGAACCATCATAGTTGCTAGTGAACCAGCTGCGAGTTATTTAGTTCCATTGACTGCAAAATGACGGAATTAGTCTCATCTATCTAGGTGCCTACTGTGCTAGTAGAAAGTTTTGAGTGCCCTCGTCACTATCGCACTAGCTGACTCGCCGGCTAGTAGCTTGTAAACTCACTCAATGTAATTGATCCTTAAGTGACTATCGTGAGAGTAGGATTCTGCGACTGTTTTTTCGTTATCCTAGAGGAGCGCAAACCGGTTTGTGCCTCTTTCGAAATTTCTCAGTAATAATTATTTAATAATTCCACGTTTCCGCTCGTTAATTGGTTATCGTTCTTTTTTCGGTTTCGTAGCACAACTTGGAAACTCTCTCCATAAATTACATTAAATTAAATTTAAATCACCCCGCCCCGCTAGATCATAATGCATTTTGAAAGTGGCCCGCGATGCCATTTAGGTTGGACACCCATGTGATAGTTAGTACATAGTACTCAATACAACTCAAGTGTTAACGGATCTTTCAATTTACAGCAACTCTTAGCGTAACTCAATTAAACACGATTTAACTCATCTCAACTCAACTCAACCCTTAGCCAAACTCTTAACTTGACTCCGAAAAATCAATTCAACGCAACTGAACTGTTAACATAACTCTTAGCCGTGCGCTTGCTGTTTATTAAAGTACGTGGTCCAAAATCATTCACACATTTACCAACGGTAAATGGTCATCTTTGTCAAACATTTCAAGAGACGTGTAAGCGTTTGAGCTTATTGGAAGACGATACCAATGGGACCAAACAATCGCTGATTACGTGGCAACATCAAAAGCGCATAAAAAAAGAACGCTATTCGCCATCATTGTGATAACATTCCATCCGTCTCAACCTGTAGCTGTAAAAAAATACAAAGCGACATGTGCGAAGACATATAGCATGGCGAACGAAATACATTGCATTGTGCGGAAATGGCAATTTGTGACGAAATATACAAGGAAGGACTGATTGCCATTGAGGTTTTCTTATTGACGATAGCAAATAAACTATTGATTCAGGTTGGCATGGCTGCGGCGATACTTCCCATACACGGTGCGTTCGATCAAGAACTGAACTGTGAGCATCGACCGTGATGTGCCGCAAGAAGTGGTTTAATCTAATGTACAAAAAAAAGATTACGAAACATTGATGCAATCGCAAATTGCCGGACATGTGGTGTCATACAAATCAGTTGATTCCACCACTAATCAAGGCGAATTATCCGACGAAGTTTTTGAATTCTTTGGGCATCCCTAGATTTCCACCCCGTTATGTGCAACTCAAAAACGGTTCGGTCATCATAACGGTACGATATTTGAATCAACTACGACTGTGCAATGGCACCAGGCTTGCTATTACGATGCCGAGTCTGATAGAAGCAACAGTGCTAAAAGGAAAATATCCGGGGAGGGGGGAATGTCCTCATTATGGCCTGAATTTGGATAATCCATGTTTTTGGCATGGCCAATTGTATTTAGCGTGCTCAGGTGCCGGCAAACCATCTGCTTTATTTGTGTAGGCTCCAGACAAAAAAAAACGAAAAATGTCGTTTATCATAACGCACTGCAGTAACGTGGATGGATTACCGACACATGATTTGCTACAATTTGTATGAAACACAACGAATTCGTCTCGATTAATGTTTATTAAATCAGTCAAGTCAAGCTTACATTACGTTAAATTCAACTACATTTTCAAAACCAAATAAAACATAATGAATCAGTTGAATAACATTTGAATATATTGAATGGTTTTTTTACTAAATAAAATTCGACCATCTTGTGAAATGTCACAAACACTGTAAACAACTAAACGTCAATGCGCACGACTAATGGCCGTCTGGTGGCCAACTGTTACGGGAAAAACGAAGTTATGCCGGTTTCAGTTAGTGTTTAAAAAAAATGGTTCGTACTAATAGAACCACTGCCGGATGTTTCTGCCGAAATTTCACCAGAGGATAATGAAGTGCTCCCAAATATGTAGCATTACATTTTCAAAAATTTATATTTTCAAAATAAAAATTTTTCAAAAAAATATGTTTGTGCCTTAAAGCTATGTATGCTGTTCCTAAGTATGGCGGTAAAAAAAAATGCTCTTATTATTTCTTGACCCCGGTACAGAAAATTTCGACAAGTAATGCGATGATTTTTTTCCGTGTTCAAAATTGACATTTGACATCATTGCGGGACATCACTTCAAATAATAATCACGTTAGTGAAAACGCCAAATCTACTTTCCGTTCAATCTCGTAATGTCAATTTCGGTCAAGAAAAAATGGTCTTTCCAATTTTTTCTTAACCGCATTAGGAAAAGGATCCATCTATGTGTCAGAATAGTACTAGCATTTTTCTTGAGCGAACAGCGTACTAGGTACAGAAATTTCTTGAGCAAAAATTCCTATAGCATTTCTTGACCGATTACTTAGGCGTTTTTTACATACACTTTATATGGGGAACATTTTCTTGACCGCCGTACTTAGGAACAGCATACATAGCTTAAGGCAGCTCCCGACTCCGTGAACGTTCGCGCGAATACGAGTGTGGATGGTTTTTGCGTGAGCTCGTGCCTTAAATTCACGGCTTGAGACAGAATAGGAGTTCTGCGGTGGTAGTGCGTAAGTTGTTTCAGTCGACCTCTTCATACAAATATTCGAGTGTTACAAAAATGTTTGTATGAAGAGGTCGATTGAAATAACTTACGTGCTACAACCCGAGATCTTCAGGCACAAACTGAGGACAAACCCATCCGGTTGGCGACTGCAGACCCCATCCGGTTGGCGGGCTGAGGGGTGTGTGATAATACTTGGCTTTGAAAACTTTCAGGCCACGACCTGCCGTCGACCTGTGTGTGCAAGGGGGCCTTAAGATATGACTAAATTCTACACAAAAATGTTTATGCGAACGCCTGAAAGTACCATAGTAGCCCCTCGATTGCTTAGCCGCCACGGCCATCCAAACGCGGGAGTCGATGAATGCTGCGGCGTACGATCCAAGTAACACCGACTCGCGAAAAGGCCATTAGAATATTGAACTACACGAAGGGCCCTCGCTAAATTTAAGCGTAATGAAATTCTCATGACTATGAGTTTTGATAGTTGTGTGTCCAGTACAAACGAAAACAGCGAGTGGAATAGAGAAGGGTAAGTAGGAGTTTGAATTATCAGTTATCTATAATTAAAGCTTGTAGCTACGCTCGTAAATACGTATTTTTAGTGTTAAATACCAGAGATTTTTTAAAATCTGAAAATCTCACGTGAAATTAAGGCGGGGGAAGGGGGTCGAGCCAAATCTCACGAAATCTCACAAAGGGGGAAGGGGGTCGAGAAATCGCAAAAATCGCCTCACGTAATTTATGGACGACGACCCCAAACGAAAAATCCTGCTTTTCCTTTCCAACATCCCTTCTTCGATTCTTAGTATCTATTAAATTAATAACACATAACATGTAAGCTGGCTTTTACAATGACGCAAATATGTAGCTCCAGTGCTATTGTTAGTTCCTTTAAAAAAGGAGGCAAAAAAATCCCTTATAAAATTATGAATGGCCGCCGGTGAGATAACAAGTCAATAAATTTCATGATTAAGGTTAGGCTGCTTATTTTTATTTTCTTAATAATGACATATTATGCGAAAAAGACGAAGAAGAAGAATATTAAACGGTACGAAATGTCTAAAAATTAAAATCAGTTTTTGTCTAAAAATTCGTTTTGGCTAAAGAGTCCTTCGCATATTTTATCCTTCGTTATATAATGAAAATAATACAAAATTCCCTTCCAATCACAATAGACAAGAAGCTATTCCGGTAATTTAATTCAATGGCATAAAGCTTAAGATGGATCCCAACAATAAACATCGGGGTTTTTTGTGTTGGTTTTAAGTTAAAAAGGCTTTAAGGGCTCGAAATTGTAAAATCCCTTTAATATCTCTAGACTTTCTCGCTTTGCTTTCGGGGGTAATTATTATTCCCCGGGAAAAAATTTATCTTTTTTTATAATTTTATTCTTTTGGAGGAGACCTGCTGCAGGATCTAAGGGGAGAACAAACGTACATACAATATCTCATGGGAATAAGCTAGAGGAGTTTAAGGGTAGGTAACGTTCTCCCCTTGATAGAAACACCGATTGTTAAAAGCTTTAAGCTCATATATAAATATAAATATGCAAAGGGATTTTGAAATTGGAACAGTTTTTAGGGAATATACTACCTTTCACATTTCCGGTGGTCCTTTGAACCGATATAATTAACATTTAAAAAGGAGGAAATTAACGAAGGAAAGATAACGCAAAAAACGGGAAGCACGGAAAAACTGTAAATAAGTAGCAAATTTTAGGTACTCACTTGCTGAGCTGGTTGACTGCCGTCCCATGGGTATATAGCTCTTGCTGTCGCTGCCGTCCTGGGTGAAGTTTATAACGTTCACGTCGTAGGTAACAACGGAGGCCTGCCTCCTTCGGGCTGGCTGAGAATCATCACAACCTGGCAAATTTCCGCCATTACGCTGATTTTGGCAGTCCTTTACTTTTTTAAGCGGCGATAGCTCCTTCTCCTCACCAGAGTATTCGCCGCTCTTAAGGGATGTTGGGGATAGGGTTGAATCCAGTATAATTTCCGGCTTTGGGGAGACATTCGCTAAATTATTATTATGATGATTTGGTGATGAGCCAGTTACAACATCTAATGATATTGTCGATGAGTCACTCATAACCTGGGTGTTGATGTTCGGCGTCAGATAGTAAACACTCTGCTGGTGTAAAGCTGATGTTGGACTTAAAAAGTTACTTGAACTGGGCGATGTCGGTGGTGATATTACGAATTTACTGCTTGTTACGAACACTTGATCACTGGTTGAACTAAATCTATTCCTTAAGTTACTATCACTATCCACTATGTTTGATTGGTTAACTATAATTCCAGGGCCATCAGACTTGGCCGCGCCTGAGAGAAGTTCGTCTAAGTCGCTAGTTAGTAAACGGTTGTCTAAATTATCACAAATAGCACCACTGTCGTCGATTATTAGACCGTCAGTAACATGTGGGGATGGTGTATCCCCTAAGGCGGCAGACTTTCTTTTCTGATCAATATCAACGTCGAACTTGATCAGCTCCTCCTGGTCCCGGGACTTTCGTTGCTCCCTAGAACTGGCGTGCGCGCTGCTTCCACTGAGATCATGCAGGTCAAGAAGGATATCTGGTGTCCTGGATGGCTGCGATCTCTGCCCAATGGCATCAGTCTCATGGCCCTCGCTCAGCATACGCGGCAAGTATATAACGCTGTCGCATTCATCGCATTCAACGTCATTGTCACTTTTGTGACGATGCCTTCTGGCCGATCCGTAACCATTATAGGAACGTGAAAGTTTACGATTTTTTGGACGACGGAAGATGTTCGATTTGCTTGGGGATGCGTCTCCATCATCACTTTTTGGAAGCGAGTCCCGCTTTTCTAAAGACAAATAATCACCGTTTTTCTTAGTTCTAGACAATAGAGTCTTTAAGACCCCTTTTGACACATTTTCACCTTTTAACGAAAACTTTTTCGCTTTCCCGCTAAACGAAAACAGAAATTCAGAATCACTTAGAGCGAAAATTCTTCTGTTTTTCTCAGCTGAATGGTGATCGCCCCGCAGGACATTTTGCCCATCCTTCATGGAAATAAAATCCGATTCACTAAGCGCAGTGAATTTAAGCTTGTCCGCACTGCCGCCGTCAATCTGCTTTCTAAAATAAAAGTAATTTTGCTCAATGAACCTCTTCAGTTCCTTGTTATCCTCCTCAATTGGCACAACTATTTGCTTATCCTCTGCTGAAAAGTCCCCAACCAAATGAAAACTTCTGTCCATGTCCTTGCCCTGGCTCATGAAGCTTGGCACCGGCTGAAGGAACAGCCTTGTCTTCTGGCCCTCATACCCGCTGTCGTTGCTGGCCTTTAGATACTTGCCGAACTGCAGAGCTATCATCGACGGGGCACTGTCTGTATGGGTGACCTTCTCGGGCTTCTCCTGCTCGAGGTCCCTCAGATCGATACTGCTGCGGCTAAGGCGGCGCTGGGGCGGTGATGGCACCCGCAATTCATCACAGTCTTCCTTTCCAGATGGAGCCAATTCCTGAAAAGAATCCTCATTTTAGAAAATTTATGACTTTCATAATTTTTAATTCGCATCTGTGAATTTTTCAACCCCTAATGACACCAGCCATTATGACTGCTGTGCCCTGATGGCATCTTAAGCGACAAAACAAGATTACTCTCCTCCCTTCTGCCCCCCGGAAGACGAAATTACCTGAACGTTACAAAAGCGTAGCAAAAAAACACACCATGAGATGCCAAACTTTTAACTGAGCTTGGGCTTTGTATGATGCCGACTGTCAGTCTTAAGCAAATGACAAAGCGACAGGCATTCTGACTCTCGGGGGAGCATAAGTGTTGATTCTGGAAAGAACCTCCTCAAAAACTTCTTGAGGCCAGGATTGGGGTGTGGGTGGGTGTCGCTGGGGTTGTAGCTGGGATCGGTGGAGGTTTCTTTCGCAAATTGGCAAGGTCACGTGTTTAACTTCTTTTCAGACTCCCTTTCTGAGTTCAAGGAAAGTTATCGAGTTTGGTGTCAAATTTAATTTGATTAGGGGAATGCTCGCTGTAGTCGGAGATAAGAGAAGCAAAGGTCCCTCTCAGCCAGTCCCTTTGTGCCGTCTTCTACGCACCTTTTGTCACAACATGCCACGAGCATTAAGGGTGGGTTACGGCATCGGGCATAGCCGTACATAAATGAACTGAAAATTTTTGATTTAATTGGAACGTTTGACTTCGCTTTGTTTGAGAGAGCCGCCCTTGAACGCTTCACGGTAAAACACTGAAGGAAAACGAAACGGCGACGCAGACGAAGGAAAACTCCAAATTTTCTTTTTACCTTCATCATTTCTTATGAAAATTGTTACTAGAACATTCTTTTTAAAAAGGGCCCGGTAATTGACACTGAGCGGTGAAATATTTCGCGTCATTATAAGGAGACTTTATGGGACATGAAATTGAAAAAAACCCCACCCACCTTTTGGAGGCCACATAAAAATAGAAAGCAGATTCGCTTTCATATTTTGTATAGACAGACTCCTTTTGGGTATGCCGAGTAAAAGTGGGTGTTATATAATATTTTCTTGTAATGACCATGAATAATAATAGATGAAATCAACTGGAAACGCAACCCACTTTTGGTCACCAGAAGAGAAACGAAACATTTTTAGGAAAAAGGATTTAATGTCTATTTTTAACGATATATAAAAATAAAGTTTATCAAAATTTCAGTATTGTTTCTGGAATAGGTCAAGTATTGTAGATTTTGTTGTGCAGAGCATGGAAATTGTTTGAGTATCTTAAATTTAGACATGAAAAAAGGACTAAAAGACTGCAATAATGGAACAATTGAAATATTTAATATTTTAACTTAAATTTAAAAAATATTTATAAAATGGTTGTTGTTTTTTGTAAGGAAGAATTTATAGCTTGGAAAATTTGTCCTTTTGCAGCAAGTATAGTCGCGACTTTTAGGAAGTGATTTAAGAAAGCAAAATCAAAAGTACTCAATTTGAGATTCCCTTTGCATTTTTTTGTTTTCGAAATAACTATGATAAGATAAACTTATATGTTTCATCTTGGCTTAGCATCCTTGGATACTTTTTTACGGTTGTCCGAAGCATTGAAACATTAACCGTCAGCGTCACAGCCAATGTCTGTTGGTCAATGAAGCTCGTTCCTCCATCTCAGAGAGAATAACATACTGACCAGGACTATATATTGACCCCGATGGTTGAAAGATCGCTGTGACAGCTGAATCTTCGTTCAAGCTTTGTAGCAATCATGATTTTCACTAATATTTCTTCTTTAGACAACATTTCAAGAAAAATAATACCCAGTAAGCCAATTTTAAGTTTCGTTCGATGCTGACTGAGGTTGATGCCAGATGTCAGGGTGTACCTTAGTGTGCTAGAGATAGGAATAGAGTTGTCTTACCATAAAACAATCGAAAAATTTATTGAGCAAAAGCGTTTGTATTAAATTGTATGTTTCCGAATTGCAGGTGTGCCGAATCGGTTGTAGAAGGCCCAGAGCTGTGCTTGGCCAGCTGTGCTTTTGGCGACAAAATAGCCAAGGAAAGCTTATCGAATGGAGATAGGTGCACAACATTCAAGCTTTTATTTAGTGATGAGCAGAAAATGGTCCTACTCAAGACGACCTGTTTGATTGCCAGACCAAGCCTTACATAAGCCCCCATAAATTACAAGGTTTTATGCTCCCAATCATGCCCACGGTATACAGGAAAAAACTACTTAGTCATAATGATATCTGCGGAACTATTAGACCTTCAGACTTTGCAGGCATGTTTGTTTAATTGAGTAGATATCCAGTTCTAGAACTATAATTCCTATAGACCAAAAATTTGGTAGGGATGTTTGCCAGACATACTTTAAGGACGCGTATTGCAGTAATGGACTCTTAAAGAGGGTGTTTCTGGACATTGTTTAAAATCAATGCGTCTTTCTTATATTCCATTGCCATATCTATGCCGGGAAAACCACTCCTACAGTTCGGTCTTATATCACCATACTCGATGACCCGACGTCAGAATCGCGATAATAATAGTTGGGAGTAAGTGCCTATAGGTTGTGGCAGTTCCTTCCTTCCCGATTAGAGCTGCTGTTCGACATTGACCTCTATACGAAGGAAATAGATTGTCGACAGTATAAAGGGCTTTTCTTGACCCTCTAGTCTTCCACAAAAAAAAATTTGACCAAATCCAAATCAAACCAAAGGGGCTGAAAACGTAACTCAAGAACAGAAAGGAAGATGTGACGAAATATTAAATAGTGTTATTTCTAATATTGGTAAGTTGTTAAATAGGCCTGCAACGCATCCCATTTTTTCGCTCGAAGTGATGGAAATGAGATAACCGGTTGAGACTAATTGCGATCGATAGAGGATGGAAAAATGCATCTACAGTTGATTTTGGCCGAAGTTTGGACATGGCCAAGATATAAAAAAATCATGAAAATGCCTTTTTTTCGTAAGTGCGGTTTGAACGAAATTTTCACTTTATCTCGCCATATCTCAGTTGATATTGCAGATATCAATTTCAAATTTTAACATAGTCTAGTTTGACTAATTCCCTAAATATAAAACTTGAACCGAACTGGTTACATCATATAAAAACAAAATGGCGAATGTTTAAAAAATTTCCAACAGATTCGTGAGACTTATTTTTCTAATCAAAAAGTTGTGTTATAGATTTTTGAAATTCAATAATTCGCTAAACTACATTGTAGCCAAATACTTAAGGCAGTTTTCTGTAAATTTTCAGATCAAAATGTCCTCCGGTTCAAAAGTTACATTAACATTTGTTGACACTCGACTTCGTCCGCAACAAACGTTCAGATTTAAAATATTTCCTGCTAGTTAATTTTTTTGTTAGAAAGTTACATATAAGTGTTTGATTTTCATCATAAATTTTTATCTGATTAAGGTTTGATTATATTTCCCTATTGGGTAATTCATTTAATTTAAATTCATTATATTTATTTCTATACAGATCTCAAAATGTCTATTAATGGCAAAGAAGTGAAGTGTTTTTTTTGTCATTGCTGCACAAGTAAGCAAAAAAGGAATCGATGCTCTTCTTGAGTCTACTAACCTAAATAATGATGGTATTTCAAGAAATTTATTTGCTGCCGTGATAGCAACTCTTTGAATCAAATCAAATTTCATAGTGATTGTAGAAGTATATACAATAAAAAGGCGGGGACTCGGAAAAGTTTAGAATTTGATACTGATGGTAACTCACGGAAATGTATACGAAGCACGGGATCTTTGACTGGGAAAATTTGTGTTTTATATGTAATCATGGTAAAAACTTATCAGCAGTAACATCAAGGCCATTCCAAATATTTTACAAAGCAACAAGGTGACTAAAAATGTCCGCGATTTACTTACAAAAACCCCGAGAGGTCAATGCCAAGTATGATAAGCCGTGTTACGCGACATTTTGTAACGAAGCGAAGAATGCTGAAATCTCAAACAAAAGTGAGACGAAAAAACGTTATTTGTGGAAAATGGCTGCCACCGAGATATGGAAAAAGAATGAAAGCTCCTTGCAGAACGGAGAAATAGTTTTTTTACCTGACTTCCATGCTGAATTTATAACAAATTTACAAAAGCAAGGCACTTCCAAGAATGAAGCGTAAGCAATACTCCCCCATGAAGTGAAATTAATTCTTTTGGAAACTGCTTCAGATGGTGTTATATTTCACTCAAAAAAATGGTGTCCTGACATTATTTGTTCGACAAATTGGACCATCTACGAATTACTGAAAAGAGAAAAAAACCGCCAAATGCAATCACAGCATATATGTAAGTGATATTAAAATTGATGTTACAAACGATTCAGTAATTTTATACCACGCTGTCGAAAAATACCTAAAACTTGCGAATATCCGAACCCATCCGATTTGCAGATCAATTACGCATACAATTTTGTTCTATTTTAACGATAAAAAATTATATGTAGTTTTGCTACTCGTGTACTTTGCAACGGCTACAATGTCGAGTGTCAACAAATGTTACTGTAAGTTTTGAGCCGGAGGACATTTTGATCTGAAAATTTACAGAAAACTGCCTTAAGTATTTAGCTACAATGTACAAAAGCCAAAAAAGCGAATTTCAAAAATCTATAACACAACTTTTTGATTAGAAAAATAAGTCTCACGAATCTGTTGGAAATTTTTTAAACATTCGCCATTTTGTTTTTATATGATGTAACCAGTTCGGTTCAAGTTTTATATTTAGGGAATTAGTCAAACTAGACTATGTTAAAATTTGAAATTGATATGTGCAATATCAACTGAGATATGGCGAGATAAAGTGAAAATTTCGTTCAAACCGCACTTACGAAAAAAAGGCATTTTCATGATTTTTTTATATGTTGGCCATGTCGAAACTTCGGCCAAAATCAACTGTAGATGCATTTTTCCATCCTCTATCGATCGCAATTAGTCTCAACCGGTTATCTCATTTCCATCACTTTTTTCATTTCTAGAGCACTTTTTGGGGATTCGCTGCAGGCCTAAAATGCCTAAACCAAGAGTGAAGAAAGCATAGCTATTTTCGCTTCGCGAAAGTTCACTCAATCAAACTCATTCTGAGTCTGTTAATTGTAATAACTTACAAGAAAAGTGATATGGCGCAGGCTCTTAGAGGAGCGAAACTTATTCTATGAGAAGAGTGCATTAAGGCTCAAAAGAAAAGTATTGAGGCTCTTAACAGGACGCGCCAGGATAATAGAGGCTGTAGCCAACTCCTGGAAGGTCTAACTGCCCTATTGTCCGGTGACTTTAAACAGGCATTACTTGCTGTATTACGAAGAACACGTGCAGATGAAGTTAGAGCCTGTCTTAAGTCGTTTTTTTATGGCTTCATGTCAACTTTGAGAATTAGTATGCGTGCTCATTTTTAACATGACTTAAAAGCAGAAGAGTTTTCAAAACTTTGTCATCAATATGGAAAACGGAAAGATTTTGTAAGCAGAAGGGAGAATAAACATTTCGGAAGGCCTTGTTGAAATTGTTGGATAATTGATCTTGTTGATTGATAGATCATACGCGGATATCCATCAGGTTGGCGTAGAATACTTTTCATGGTTGAAGGAAAAGCTATTCTCACCACAGTGAACGACCCAGCTAATAACATTAACAACCGAAACATGTAAGGTATGAATCTGTGGATTATGTAGTAATTAGAGATGCACCGGTCCAAAATGAACCGAACCGGACATTCGGCCGAATTATTCGGTTCATCTTTGCGCAGTTCATATAAGTCGGCGAAGCGATCTGCGAGTAGCAGCGTTCGCCCACTCCTTGAGCAGTTAGCTCGACTCGCTCACTCAATGCGCCGCTCTTTCTTTTATTGCAATTTCAGTTTCAACTGGTTTCACGCTCACAACCAGTTTGCAACCAAAATGAAGCCTTTGTCCGCACACAAGCGCAACTGATTTTTCATCAATCGGTGTTCTGTGGAAACGAAGATTTTGTTGAATAAACTTTGACACGTACAAATACAGCCACGCAACTGAAACTGGTGACATTTCCAAGCGTACATGCGTTGCATTCGGCGACAGATAATATGGAAGTGTGTGTATTCAAATACGACTTGACGGAATATTCCATAAATGGAAAGCATGCAACGCAAATGCCGGTCTACTTTCAACTTTTTCTATATTGCCGCATTCGACATAGCACACACAATCATACACTCGTTACTTAGATTTTTGGGTTATGTCGGGACGAAATGCAACTACGAAATTAAGTGTTGGTGGAAACTCGCCGCATATCATGGAACCGCTGAATGCAACGCAAGTATAAGGTTGATATTGCTTCCGACCGGCAAGAACAGTCGTACGCAAGCAGTTGCTAACTAGTTTCAAATCGGTCTCGTTTCTGTCGACTCGTGTGTGGATTGTCATTTTTTTTTTAATTTTTGATTTTGTGAGTAAATATGGTTACACAAAGAAGTGTTTGTTTCATTTACAAATTCTACCTGTGTACGGTTCCAGAATAAAGCCTCTTTTACATGTCACTCTTAAAATAATACTATTTAAATATTCGGTAATTATTCGGCAAATTAACCGAATATTCGGCCGAATACGAACATTAAAAAATACGCCGAATATACCGAATACGAATATTCGGCCGAACATTCGGCGCATCTCTACTAGTAATGAAAGTAGATGATGCTCTGCATTATTCTGTGAATTTTTATATCACTCTTAATCCACTAGGAATCTCGCCTCATATTTTTAACCTCAAAATTGGTGATCAATAATGTAACTGCGCAATTTTAATCCTCCAAAACTGCGTAATGGCACCAAGTTTCAGGCGAAAAATCTGCGAAAAACCCTTGAATACACGATTTTAACAGGAAAATGCAAAGGAGATTTCGTATTCATCCCGAGAACTTCTTTGATTCCATGATTCCATCAAACTGCTATTTTAAATTCATACGTCTTCAATTTCCCTGTTAGGGTATGACTGTCGAGAAAACGCAGGGACAGAGTTTGGAGAAGTGGAAGGAAGGAACATGGAAAGTGCGTTACTGCCTCAAACAATTCCTGAGTAGCCATGGGAGTTGTAGGACATGCCTTCACCGGTTGAAGTAGGACGATTCACCGTCACAGAATGTTCGGATGGTAAAGATGCGGCGGAAATGTCTTATTTAAATGCCTGAGGTTTGCGCATCACAGGGCTGTTCTGGAAATAGCAGATAGACCATGGAAATAGCAGATAGACCATCGAAGAAGATCCTGCACCAAAAGATGAGGTCGGACGATGTATGAGTATGAATAATGGTAGAAAAAGCGCTGATGGCATGAGTCGGTCAAGCGAGGAGAATGGGAGCTTAATGCTGTCCACCACCCAGGTCATGCAAAAGAGTGTGTGAGTTTCGTTAGAATCTGATACTAGCGCCCAATTGCAGACTTTCGGCGGTGTTTCCTTTCTTAGTCATGGGCCCATGAGCCTTACAGACGACACATTCTCACAAATCCCTCGTAAGAATCTCACGACGAAAAATAGATAGCCAAGTCTATATAGGCTTTCAATTCAATGATAATGCCATATTTTATATAATTTCTTTCATGTTATATCATTTTTTAGACAAAATATTAAATCCAGATATGTATTTGTTTTAAATGTTTTCCCTTTTTACCAGAGCTATAAAAGCAATAATCATCAGGTATGTATATCCCATGCGCAAAAATGCTGTTAACCGGTGTTATAAACCAGTCGATTTATCCTATTTGTTAAGTTTCACTAGCATTTACCCGCGATTTTGTCCTCGTATATACATACATATTATTGAATGATCGTCCTCATATTGAATTTTGTACTGGTACTAGCGGTGCAGCGATATTTTGGGTATATACCCTCATACTCATATATGAGCCACGTGACCGTACAGCATTGCGAGCTTCAATCTAGAGTACCTTCACGAAATGCATCACATCTGGGGATACGACATAGGTAAACCAAAAAGGACACGTAAACATGCCAGCAGACGTCGGGATGGATACCTTGAGATCGAGTCAAAATAATACCAAAATCATGTTTATGCTCCAAAATTAATGTTATACTGACAGCTGTCGTGTACTTGGGATTTCTGACAAAGGGACAAACGGTGAATATGGAATATCGTTTGGACGTCGTGATGCGGCTGTGCCACGGCTGTAGACACGGGAAACGGCCACAAAATCCGTGGTTTTTGCTTCAATAATGAATGCACCATCGCACAATGCCATCTTTGTCCAAGAGTTTTTGGCCAAAAACTCGTTAAATACCATGGATAAAGGAACATACCCGTCTGATGTGAGACCAGAAAAACATATTCGCTGAAGGAGCCGAAAGCAATATCTCAACAACCAAATTTATGGAAGACTGGTTCACGCATTCCCATAGTTACGGCATAGTCAATTTTAATGAATTTTTTCCTGGTGTTTTAGTAATTTCCGGCACTTTTTTATACAGAAATGTAGGCTCTCATAGGCAGGACATCTCATGCTCGAAATATCTCCTACGCTTGGAATCATGTTGATTGCGACAATGAGCGAGGTACTAATATATAACCGTAAAAAATGATTTACCTCTAAATTACTGATAGCACTATGGCTCTCCTCTCTATTTAGCTGGGACAAAGTCATATTAATATCACAATCGCTTGGATGCATATAGTTCATATGATGTGTATGATGCATATTGTGCTGTGTATGCGAAAGATGAACACTATTTAAGAGAATATTAGAGCTAGTGCGGCTGAGTGCCTTCCTTTGTCGAACAGCCTCTCTAGAAAATTATTATAAATTGTAATTTTCAATTAATTATTTAACATTATTTTTTATTATTAATATGTACCTGTAAATTCTCCAATACATGGTTATCATTACTATTCCTGGTATCCAAAAGCTTACAGAACTAGAAATTATTGCGTATGTCTTATTAACTACGAATGCGCAAACTTCTGGATGTTGTGTCATCCATTGGAGATGTTCATTCGTTGTATACCAACCGAAGAAAATTGGCGTAAAAGATATGAGAGCTGGAAGCACCCAAACATTGGCTAACATAAAGCCAACAGTTTTGTGAGTCATATTAAGCGGATATTCCAAAGGTCTAACGATAGCGTAATATCTGTAAATAAATACGAAAATAAAAACAAATTTAATCAAATCTAAAAAGGATTTAATCAAATAAAACTCAATTTAAATTAAACAAATCTCCGCACTGGTATAACATTGTCGATTTCTAAATTGGTTTAAATACTTAAAGTTTCACTAAAACTGCGAAATCCATTTCCACCTGAAAGAAAAAACCTGTCACGTCGCAAGTAATAAAGCTGTGTTCCATAATGTAGTTCAATGGCTCTCCAACGTGGAAAGCTATGATGATTGATCGAACAAAGTTAGCGTCGGTGTTGACAGGTGGATCAACTTAATCTGATTGGAAACAAGCAACTTCTTGTTGGAGGGGAGTTTAGCTTCGACAAAAGGATAATTGCTTTAAACAAGGAAGGACACGAGATGACAGCAGATAAAGTTTCAAAACTTTGCTCGTTGGTGGGTCTTTCATCTTCTAAGTGGATAAGTATCTCGAATAATTACATAATATATAAAAATTGGTGTTATACACAAATAAAAATGGGTTTTTTTGTTAAATGTATGAAAATCATATTCCATACCTGTCTACAGATATACAGCATAAATGAAGAATGCTAGCTGTCGAAAAGTATACATCGAGACTATTCCATACGTTGCACATAAAGGAGCCAAATATCCATTTTCCACCAGACAGCTCTACAGATGCGTTGAACGTCATTGCACACAGCGCTACCAACATGTCTGCCATTGCCAGAGATACAACAAAGTAGTTGGTGATGACCCTGCAAGCAGAAAAAAAAGTACGAAAAATAAAATCCAATAAAAGTCTTCAGTACGTTCGATTACTCTAGAATAACAAAAGCCTTGTAGATAAACAAGAAATGAAAAACGAGAAACCTAAGACGTTCCAGTAGATTGTGTCCTTTATCCATGTCTAGATACAAAATAGATATACATTGTATCTATATATAAAAGCTTCACATTCAATGAAACATTCATTGGAATCGCATTAAAAAAAGATTCCTGTGAAAGGACCTTTCACTTATTTGTCCAAAGGTATTTTGTTCAGTGTTTAGTGTAGTTACTTTGAAATTTGTGAAAGGATAATTTTTTTTTGTAGATTTTTTTTTATCGTAAATGGCATGATTAGATTGGTAATTGAGAAGGTTAATTATTGAGAATATATTTTTATCGTTTCTTTTTAAATTGATTTTTATATTGAACAGGTTATAAATGCAGCGATGAGGCGACCATGCAAAGTTCTCTGTCACGTTTTTCAATAAAACAATGGGTGCTTTTTCTATAAAAATACCTCCTAGATATAACACTACAACCTGAACACACCATATAGAATAGGTGCTGTGAATAGGTAGCTACTAGAGGTGGATAACTATCGCTAGTCGACGCCATCGATAGTCACCGATAGCTTTCACCAAAACATCGATAGACTATCGATAGTCTATCGATAGTTTTGACTTATTTAATAACAACGACCTTTCTCTTTACATGCTGATGTTCTCGACAACTAAATTATCAATGTTTGAATTTGAATGTTTGAATTTTTGTAGAAAGCATGCATAATTAATTTTGTTTTTGCTTGGCAGTAACTACTGACTAGTAGTGGAGTCAGATACGCAAAACATAAGGAATTGTTCCTAGTTTCAAAATTTTTTTTAGAACATGGAATACTAGCAAAAAACCTGCGTGCTTTGCAACGCCTTTCAGTAAAAAAAGATTAGGTGTGCACAGTCCGCGGTAGGAAAAACGTATAATGAAAAAAGAACAACTCTGTAAAAATTCACTATGGATATTAAAAAAATTGTAAAGTATGTTACATTTTTTTTTAAGATTCGACGATGAAAAATTGTGTACTACTGCAGAACTTCGCTTATGGCGCGCTCCTCTGCCCCAAATTGTTTTTCCCAAATAAGGGCCAAAAGATGTAATCAGTTTTGAAAATTTGGCATCCACCATGCAGCCCAAAACTGTACAATTTGGTTCTCCAAATTAAAACTTTTCTACTTTTTTTTTTATTTCGGTTTGAGACAAACAGAAGAGCAAAAATGATGAGAACTCTTAATCTTTGGTGTTTTTCGTTAGCGCCCCACGCTTTTTTACATTTCTAAAAGTAGGTTGTTCCCATATACTAGCTGTAGCAACAAAGCCTTTGCATTCAAAATTATTTTTTACTATTTAGTTCATTTTAAAATAAAAGTGTATTTTTTTAGTATTTTTTAAACTATACAGTTTGTTTTCTACTTTTTAGCCTATTATATGTCTTCCGCCATTTTGTGGTGACCGCCATATCAGATTTAAAATTACGTCACACAGCTTACTATACTATACTCGTCATACACTTTCACCTGTTACAGATACCGAAGGCGTTATAAAGAAAAAGGCAATCTTCTTTTCGTTTTGGCAGCCAAGCTGTGTTTGCCACCATTTTGAACTTGGAATGACGCCACACAGCTAACAGTATTCAATTTGTTAAATCCTTTAATCCACGATATCCATATCGAGTGGATTTTAAAGAAAAACGTAACCCCCCATTTTTTGTTGGCCGCCATGTTGAATTTGGAATAACGCCACACAGATAATAGCATTCTACTTGTCACATCTTTTCTTTTGATATGTATACCGAGCGCGTTGTAAAGAACAATGTAATCCCCCATTTTGTGTTGGCCGCCATTTTGTGTGTGCGTCATTTTGAATTTGGAATGACGCCACACAACTAATAGTATTTTACTTGTCATACACTCTTATTTGATACCCATACCGAGTTACTTGTAAAGAAAAAGGTAATCTGCCATTACTTGTGGTTCGCCATTTTGATTTTGGAATGACGTGTCACATCTTGTATTCTATTTATCTCACCATTTCATTTGATACCAATGCTGGTGAAGACAATTGCATTGCAATTGCAATGTTGATTTTTTTAACAAATTAGTCCGATTGTATTGGCACGCGAGCTCGGTTCCTTGAAAGTGGGTCAAAATCAAGTTGGAGAGGCGTAGAACGTAAAAAATTGTGAAAAATCGTACTAACTAATTAAAAAAAAAATAATTGAAGTTTCGGAAAACGGAAACTTTCTTCCACCTGTTGGGGTATCCATGCATCTTCAAAAAAAAAATCAGATTCTTCTAGTTTGGCTCCAACGCATGACGGTACGCACAAGCAGAGACAAACTTTCTTTTATTAATATAAGACTATACGAAATGGACATTTTCTACTTTTAGCAATCACCGCTACGTAAGTTATCGGCCATTTTGTAAAATAATTACCGTTTTGGTCATTCTTTCTAAATACATATAGATGCCTATATCTCGGTATGTGTAGGTCTGAAAAAAGCGAAAAATAGAGGCTGTTCGTTATGATATTGGCTATCCGCTGTTACAATATGAGATTTTTATCTGCACACATAGCCTCAAAACACAAAAACTTGAAAAACTGCTAGATTTTTTCAGTAAACTTCTATGGATTTTTCAGAAATTACACACACACATTATAAAGTGAACCAAATTTGAAAATATATTGGCCAATAATTTTTGTGCATCGCATCGTATGAGATTATGATGAGGAAGAAGACAAAATTTTAAGCTGAAGTGAAAAAAATCTAATCGAAAATCCCTTTTTCACAAGTTCAAATGCTTCTATACATGTATATTGTAGTGTTGGGTAGGACAAGATTTTAAAATGAGTTTGTAAGAGGTGCCTCTTTTCTCTTTTGAGCCTGTACAATGTCACACTTCAAATGAGGCGAGGTGCTATTGTAATGCCAAAATGACAAAAACAAGTAAATGAAAAAAAAAAAAAAAACAATGAAGAGCTTTTTTACAAGGTTAATTATAATGTGTATTAAACGGCCTATGAGTATGTAGGTGAAGGGACATCGTCCCACTATTGTCATGTTATTTGAGTGGACAAAAAAACAGCCGACTTGCATCAAGTTTATGAAAACACTCACTTAATTAATTTGACTCTTGATTCCTTGAATTTAAAAAAGCTAATAATAAAGATCCGTAATAATTAAAAAAGTTTCTACTAAAAAATAAATAAATAGAGATTAGCCCGTGTTCTAAATTAGTTTCATGCAATAATTATAGTTACAATAATAAAAACTCCACGTTACATAAATGAAATCTATTTAAAAGGCTAAACAAGTTCAAATTGTTACACAATATAAGAAATCTACGACTCCACAATGTTATTTTCCAATCCCACCTCTCCTAATTTCAAGTTGGATATTTTGCTCCCGCAAAAGAAATAAAAAATCTCCAATACAAAATTTTGCTCCCTCAAAAAACGTAAGAAATATCTCTCCATTACAAAACTTTACTCCCTCAAAAAATGTAAGAAATGCCTCTTCAGTACAAAATTTCCCTCCCTCGAAAAATGTAAGAAATGCCTCTTTAGGACAAAATTTCACTCCCTCAGAAAATGTAGGAAATGTTTCTCCTCTCCAGTTCCTGTTTACAAGTTCACCTCGTTGTAGTTCAAACTGGATATTTTATTGTCGCCAAAAAATCAGAAATGTCTCTCCTGTTATGCTTACAATCTCACCTCGCCGCAGTTCAAATTGGATTTTTTACTGCCGCAAAAAAGTAAGAAATGTATTTCCATTACGTAATTTACAATTCCACTTCGCTTTATTTATCTTGACACACGCTCATATACCAATAGGACATTATTTTTGAACCGGGACATTTAAAAAAATTGAGGCCTCGTACAATTTACCACCGTGTAAGGGACAAATGTATCTACTGCCTCATGTAAGTCCGGCTCAACTCTAGTATATTGTGACAATCGCGCAGCAATCAGGGCGGCAGTTAGTTCCAACTTGAGTAGTGTAAGTTCGTTTGTGTTACATTTTATAGATGCGATTAGATTTTTTGCGCACCAGTATGATACGTGGATGGAATCATCTATAAACTGACTTCTCACATACGCTACAGCCCTGTAAGCATATAAACTGGAACGCAAAATACGTGTAACTGTTGGCTCACTCGGGCAGGAAGCGACTGAAATATGTATCGAGGCAGAGCAACCTGTGTTAAGTCCTCCAAACTTGTGTAACACTGCTTCCAAATTGTTTAAAGATTGGATGGAATCGCCTCAACCCACCCCACATTCATACGCCAAGTTTCCTGGAAAAGAAGCTTTAACTTTACAGTAAAAGGTCCAAGTATACCTAATGGATCATATAGAAGTAGAATTGTAGAATTCACTGATGTCATCTTGCGAGTTCGTTCAACGTCGACGACCACTTCCTCAGGAAAACGATGGCTTTCACATAAAAAAACACAGGCGGCAGTTTGCTATTTTAAGTTTGTAAACGTGGCTTATAGGACCTGTTTCCTATTAGTTTTGATCCTAAAAAATTAGGACATCCCAAAGTATATCTGATTGGATCCGAGGCTTGGACATAGACCGAGCAAACTTCCTATCAGCTGAAAATCTTCGAAAGGAAAATCCTAAGAAGAAACTTTGGTCCTGTAATGCTTTACCAAAAGGAACAGTAGAACGAACAAAGGGCTAGAAGAAGTAAATATATACACAAAATTGAGTAACGAACTTCGGACGAACTTCAATGGTAGCCCACCAGGAAAAAGAACCGTAAGACGATCAAGGGAACAGGTGGATGGATGACGTGCTCGCAGACTTTAAGAAACATGGCACATTTGCGATGTAGTCCTTAATCAATCTGCTTTCGAAATTTCTAGAAAACGCCTCATTTTCATAAATTATTCGTTTGGTTACAAAAGTGATTTCGCATTGGTTGCGAGCAGTAAACTTTCCCTCATCCATAACTTCGTTTGAAACATTCCCATCAAGGCCATTGAAATTTTTGCCTAATTTCAAAAATCTCTTTTTCATGCCAACTCGAGCGTAGGTGGCATGATGAATACAGAATCGCTCTCCTACATCATGAAAATCTTTTCCTTTCCGTTTTTTTCGTCGGAACATCGAACAATAAATCTTTAAAGTACGTAACCTTTAAATTTTTTATTAAAGACAATTTTTTAATCCACGAATTTCCCAGTAACTTTTGTAACAGTGAAAAAGCAATTACCGAATTGTTAATTCTACATTGTCTAACTCAGAAAGGAAGAAAAAAAGATAAATAAATAATTTGGTGGGATTTCGCTGAAATTCCATTTCGTTTCTCGGAAGAATCTTAAGTGAACAAACCGCAGAACCTTCGCCCAGCAATCATTTTTCCATGAATAAATTTCAAACTTTCGGATACGAGCGATTTCATTTTGGGTATGTTTACGGTGACTTAGGTAAAGGACACTGTGAATATACTCCTTAGCATAATAATGCACGGGGAGGTCCTGGCGGGCCGGCGAACGTCCATTATGTATTTGGCTCGGTGGGAGTTGTTGCGATGTGTAACCGCTTCCAGGAGGCAAAATGAATATTTAATGACGGGCACGTAAAGCTTTTTTATGTATCGCAGTTTTTCTTGATTTTTTGTCCATTTCGTGAAATACATCACAGTCCACAAAAATTGAGAAAAAGTGGGCCTGGATGTGCAGAGGATTTACGTGTGCCATGGCAAAATGGATGGGAAGATGCTATGTCAGCTTCTGTGCCTAAGATCACCGGCTTGATTGGTTAGATTTGCAGAAAGACATTTCCAGGATAAAAATCCTTCCCCCAGGAATCAGATAAACTAAATTGACGTATCCATTTTCTGTGGCTTCGCATTGGGATTAAGGAATTGATTTTCACTTCTCCGCCAGATAAATCAGATAAAATATTTTCATCCTCGAGGAAAGGTTTCAGATAGTTACATACATTACGCGCTCTGTCGAAGTTAGATACAATGGCAGATTTACTCACTTCGCTCGAGGCTGGCCCATCCCACACACAAAACCAATCCTGTTTGTTCATCCCTTTATACCAATTCCCCTTTGACAGGGAATATACTCCTATATTTGTTACGTCATTATTTAATTGCGTTCAGGTACAAATTCATTCATGCATGATATGTGTGCGTAAAGTGCTTTAATTTGTTGTAGGTGTATCTTTAGGCAGACAGCATCCAGAGAAGGTCCTTGGACGGTGACACGAAATGTTGTAAATGTTATTAATATTTCTTTCTTCTTTATTGCAGCAATTCACGGGAGATTTATTTCGTGCCAAGAGTTTTGTTGACAATAAATGTCAAAAATTTCCCTTTGGATTCAATTTGTGTCACAATATAAGGAATAAAAGCAGACCTTTAACTGACCCTCTTTGGTTTATTATTATTATTTAATCCTTTTAGGATGTAGACATATTTTCTCAGCTTTTTCGGGTTAAGGATACATACTAGTTGCAAAAATAGATTAATGATCTTAGTTTAGTTTAATATATCTAAATCCTGTGCTTTAGGTCCAAAGGATTATCTTAGATCATTCACTAAAAATGGTTTGTTATCTGTTTCTTAGAAAAATGACTACCCTTTTATAAAATGTTTTCATACTTAAAATACAAATTTTCTTTTAACGAAGCTAGGGGTCTACCCTTGGTACTAGTGTTAGGCGGGACATGATTGTAAAATGAGTTTGTAAGAGCCCAGTAGGAATTCTAGGAAGGCCTTACCGATGGAGCACTGAAATAAGTACTCATCTGGTAAGGGGTACCCCTTATTTTCTTGGTGCTAGATGAGCCCTTATATAACCCATTACAAGAGAAGGCAGATGGTAAGGTGTAGTCCAGAATTATACCCAAACAAGTGAGAATCTGCCCGATGACTCAAGGGAGCTTTCCTGGAGTTTTCATAAATTTTATAGAAAAAAAGAAAACGGGCAATTATATTCGTCGACATAAAATTCGACATTAGCATACTCAATAGCCCGGCTCTCATTCGATACGGAGGACAAGCAGCTTTAGAACTGGTTAGAATTTACTTGGGGGACTGCTTAGGTAAAGCCACTCTCGGGCTTGGAAAGAAAAGGCATTTGTAAAAGATGAACAAAATAAAAGCATTTCGATACCGGATCACATATCCAAAGGCGCCCATGAATATTTCTTTTTGCAATATTCCATTTGCTGCCTTACTATACCCCTTACAGAGGAGCAGTTCTATAAGTACTCTAAGGTAAGTACTAAAGTAAGGCCTTACCTCCTATGACATCGTGTGTAAAAGTAAGCACTTCTGTAAGGGGTGTGGTAAGGCCTACCCCTTACCAGTAAGTGCTGATTTCAGTACTTCTGTAAGCTTACCGGTCCTATTGGGAGGTACCCTTTTTTTCTTTTGAGTCAGTACAATGTCATACTTCAAATGAGGCAGGGTGCCATTGTAATGCCAAAATGGCAAAAAACAAGCATATGTACATATATATGTATGTATATTTATATTTTACAATTTCACCACGCCTAATTTCTAGTTGGAAATTTTGTTGCGCCAAAAGAAGTAACAAAATGTCTCTCCAGTACGTATTTACAATCTCACCTCACCTGGTGTAGTAGGAGTAGTACATCATTTTTCACCGGGATATTTAAAAAAATTGTGGTCTCAGTACAATTAATCATTGTGTAAGGGACAAATGTACTGCCTTGTGGAAGTACGACTCAACTCTCCATTTCTTTACGTGAAAGACTACAGTTTCAGGGAAAGCCCCTTTGTACTGTCAACAATCTATTTTAATAGAGTGCAATGTCGAACAGCAAGCTCTAGTCGGAAGATAGCGAAGAGAAGGAGAAGTGAATGAAGGAACTGCCACAACCAAGCCGCGATATTTTTTATTCCTCTTATTCCCAACCATAACTATCGTCACTCTGACATCGGGCATTGAGAAACAATTCGCTGGAATGTTAGGTATGCCTTCTGAAACGAGTTGAATCTCATCAACCAACCGATTATATGTGCTTGGTGAAGTGGGGAAGGGCTAAGGAAGTCTATGAAAGGAGGAATCAGGAATGTAAAGAAGACAGAAGAAGGAAGGATAGTTATGAAGGTTGGGGTAGTTGGAAAGGCGAAGGACCATGGTGCTACCGGGATTCTAACCCGGGACCTCTGGGATGGTACCCAGGCACCCCGAGGCCAATTATTATTAATATACTGATGCATGTTTCCAAATAATAAATCACTTTATTCAAAGCCTCATGTGTTGACATCTTTGGAGCGAAAAAAATAATCACATCCATCACATCATTAGTTTCAAATAATTAACATTTCAATTAGCTTCTTTTCCAAATATTTTTCCAGATATATTTTTCAATTATAACATGCATGCATTAAAGCTATATTTAAATCAACGAAATTACATTGTCATTTTTCGATAAAACTACATAGTAGGTGTGCTCGACAGCTGCGGCTGGCGAATTGATGTCAAATTAGAAAAAAATCAGAAAATAGCAACAATGCTCCGTTCTTGGAGGTTAGATACGAATGCTTCCGTTTTTAGAGGTTAGATACGAATGCCAATTTTAGAAGGAGAAATATATGACAATCAAAAACATTGAATAGTATCGAAATGTTATTTCCATAAAAATAAAATTTATTTTTTAATGTTTCCAACTATTTTCCGAATAAATCATTCATATCTCAATTTTCCAAATTTTCCTGGTTTCGGTTTTACAACTGTCAAAAGAAGAAAAAGAAGAATTTTGCTAATCTGCCTGCTCCTACAAATGTGGGGCAGAAAAAGAGAGAATTCCCAACCCACACCAGGATAAACGAACACAGAGCAGGGCAATTGCGGGCAGAAAAGGGCTGTCAAAAAGACTCAACGAACGCAAATTGTTGATTTTTTCTGCTCCAAGTTGATTCCGAGTGTATCTCTTGAAACTGGTCACTAGATTTGACATTGGAAAAGGTCGCCCCATTCGGTGGGAGAGTGGAAGAGGCGAAGGACCGTGGAGCTGGCCGGGATTCAAAAACTGGGACCTCTGGGTTGGTAGCCAGACGCCTTACTCCCTAGGCTACACTGCGTCTAAGGTACAAGCCACTACTGATGAACCGGTTCAAGCGGCCTGGCATACAAGTATGAGGTATAGCCGTCTAGTATAATAGGCCAACCGAGTGGCTGCGGTAACTTCGGTGAATACATAACAAAGAGTAAAGTGCAAACCTACATATAAATAATTACATATTATTTGTTCGAAGACTCGTCAGATTTTAGAGGCAACAGTCGTCAAGAATATTCTATCATAATATTTTCGAAGGGGTCGTCCATAAATTACGTGAGGTGATTTTTGCGACTTTTCGACCCGCCCTCCCCCTTGGTGAGATGTCGTGAGATTTGGTTCAACCCCCTCCCCCGCTAATCTCACGTGAGATTTTTCAAATTTAAAAATTTACACTAAAAATACGTATTTACGGTCGTAACCACAGCAAGTCAGGTAATTCCTTAGAATATTAAACTGCAGGAAAAGCGTATAAAATCCGTGTAGTGAAATCTGAGTCAGTCGACTGTAAAATTAGGTGAGTTGACTATCAAATTATACCTGCTTTGTTTACATTAAGATGAAATGCCATCAGCTGATTAGAATTCGGAGTAAAAGCAGTGTAAATACTTCCTTTAGAGAGGAAAGGGGAAGCAAGATTTTATGTGAGATAACTGATAATTTTGGCTCCTTTAGGAGTTCGCATAACCGCGTAAAAATTTTGGTGTAAGATTTAGCCATACCTTAAGGCCCCAATTTAGACACAAGTCGCCGGCAAGCAATGGTCTGATAATTTTCGCCAAGTATCACCTTACACTTACCGGCCGCCAACTCTATATTGCCTGCAGTACAAGAAAGCTGGCAAAAATCGCAGTTATCGTCAGTTCATGCCTGAACGTCTGAACTAGTATTCACTCTCAAGCCGTGAATTTATGGCAAGAATTCACGCCGTATCTAGTCGGAACGGCAAGCAAGAAGCGAGCTAGGCGCAAAAACCATCCGCATTCGTATTTACGCTTGTTCGCGGGGGTTCACGGCGTGAGCCTGAAGCCCTCCTGAAGTTTTCATTGAGGCCATGAATATTTTTGCATTTGAATTAACAACCCGCTCTGCTAAGCTGTCGTCTTCGCATGTGTGTCTGTAGGGAATCATGACTTCACCTGCAGTATCATCCCTCAGTCAGACTAAGCAATCTGTGGCCTTTATCGCGCCATGCCTACCGGCCCGCGGCCTGTAAGTGAATGGAGGTCTTTAGAGGAGAAACAAGTTTTACTCAATTCAACCTAGTTTTCTCACAATTTTACAATGTTTCTTGAAAAAAAAAAAAAACGTACGTTTCGTGATATTTGCCGAGAACCCCTCTCCTTACGTGACATTGGGTGGGATTCGGCTCAACCCCCCCCCCCCCCCCCCCCCTACACGCCTCACGTAATTAATGGACGATCCCTTACGAATATTCTATCCAAATATTTTCTAATAAACCTATGACATTAAAAATATATTTTTCTCCTAAACACATTTTTAGTGCCACTTTTTATTACCACACTCTGAATTTCGAAGTATAGAGACGCGAAATATCACTCCCAGAAAACAACTTTCACATTTCAAGAAACAAAAAAATCACGATATTACCTTTCAGTGATTACATGTAAATTGCGTTAATATTCATTGCCTTCGTGTTTCCACCATGATTAATTAGCCACAGATAAACACTGGTTTATGAAAACATTTTAGTATGTTCCATGCTATTAATCAAAGTCGCCATGCAACAATTTTTCCTTATCACGAAACCAAAAAAAAAGAGCAAAAATAAATGGTGTGTTCTTCCAGGTTGTCGGTGACCAACGTATCCTCCCCCCCGCCCTCAACAACTCAGCAGATTAATTAAGCCACATTTCTGGAAGTAATCTAATTTTAGAATAGGCACATGCATAACGTCCAGAATTTTTAAGCCTCCCCTGGGCACGTTTCAGGTTATTTTTGACCAGTTAAAAAAAAGGCATAAAGGTGTGGATATATGGATGGCGGAAATTTAAAAAAAAAATATTAAAAATCAATATTACGTTTCAGTTCATGCTTCATCTTTGAGTGTAGGAAGGACCCCTTTATGTAATTGACTTCTATAAATAAACGGACTCGATCCTGTTGTAACCTAATTACTATCAGAGCATAACTCTTTCACTGCAAATCCTTTTTTTGTCCTTGCTGTTGTTGCTATTTTCTGTTTGTATATGTGTGTTACGTTTTTTTTGAATGAAAACACGATAATCTTTCGTCCTTTTGTTTATTTATATTTCTGTGATTCGTTCCTGCATAATTGACTGCCTCGGAGCTTATTCTAGCAAAAATACTGGTCCAAGGGAGTCTATAAGAAAATTAATTTAATCAGTTTCAAAGCTTTCTGAATCTTAACCCGCCAGGATATTTCCAGGGGATCGATTTCAAGTTTTAACCCGTTTACAAAATGAAGTAATTTAAAAGCAGGAAAAGTAATTAGCGAGGACTTGTAGAACGGCTAACTTTTTTGATTTAGTCCTTCGAATCAGGGTACCCCCACAATACTACTCGTCTATGTATACAAATACAAGCTTATATCAAGGATATACACGCTCAATGCACATCCATAAATAGAGGCAATAGTCGTGCCTGAACTTGAGGCAGAAAGAATGTCATTAGCCCTAAAATCTTTTTGGGGAAAGCCATTGGAAATTTTCCCTTTATAAAATGTTCATGTCAAAATATCGCCCCGCCATGAAAAAGGGAAGAATTATTGAATTATACTAAAGATCGATGCTCGTAATGTATTTTAGGGCGGGCGGAGGTGATTTCAAGAGCAAAAATGGCACCGAAAGCGTTACATTTTTTGTATTTTATAAAAGTTTTGTTATAATATTTTTGAAATTCCTTAAGTGATTTCATTTTCTTAATTAATTTTAAAGGGGAAAAATGAAATCGGTTTGCATTAATAAAAATAGCAGCATAAAATTTAAGTAACAGAATTTTTAGTAATGGAAATTGAAATTTTACAAATATATTTCATTTTTTTTTTAATATTATAAGACATTATTTATTAGTCTATTTACTTTGCGCATTTTATTTACCCGAAAATAACCCTTCATTAAGATTTTATCAAATAAGCCGATAAAACAGGCAACTTTACTTTTTCTTTTGTGAAAGACTAGCGTTCAGAGATAAAGCTCATTTGTACTGTCGACAGTTTTAGTGTACTGTCGATGGGCCTTTGGGATGGGAGTTGGGAGTCTTAAATCCTAAGACACCAAGGGCAGTCGATTTTTACATGTACCACTACTAGTATATACGTAATATTTTACAAAATATGAAATTGAAATATGTTTTAATATAAAAAATGGTCTATTTATGTCCTAGAATAGCAACTGGCTACTTATTGACTTCATGAAACCCCCCAGATGTTTGACACACTGGCTTCTTTTTGAAGGAGCTCAAGTTCTCTTGTGGCTAAATTCCACCGTCGATGATTTTCACTCAGTGATTCTTAACCCTGGAACTCATATTTCCTCATTTTCAGCTGAAACCTCGCCCCAACCCTTTCTGCAGTAGTGATGAGCAAAAATGGTCTTGTTCTTGCAGTCTGGTCTTGTTCTTGCGGATTTAGCAAGAACCAGAATAAGAACAAGACTTAGTTATGGCTGCAAGAACAAGAACAAGATTAACTGTGCAAGAACAAGACCCAAAGCAAAACTTTAGCAAGATTCTTGCAAAATTTTCACCTAAATTCATTCTTTTAAAAACAAAAAATATAAAATTGATTATGATGTTAAAGTAATTATGATATAAATACATGTGTGTATATTTACTTTTTAGTATGATAATTGTAAAGGAAAAAGCATTTGTACATAAGTACATAATGACTTTGCATGAATTGTGCGCAAACTAGTGATGAGCAAAAATGGTCTTGTTCTTGCACATTTAGCAAGACCAAGAACAAGAACAAGACAAAAACAAGACTAGACTAGTCTTGTCTTGTTCTTGCGTTTGCTCATCACTCTTCTGCAGTACTAAACGATATAAAAAGATGTATGATGCGTGTCAGGACTGATTTCGAGTCGTTATCACTTACAGTGACTCAAAATTACTCAGCCCTGTACTTATTATCGGAAAAATTTAGTGTTTTCGATAGTAAGTATTCCTGCGCCTTCCCTTCAGTAGGTACTGACTCTAGGCTGGCTCCTTGCCACCCAAACACCTGTGATAAGCGTAAACGTAGACGCAGTCGTAAAATGACTATTACAGAGGCTGCCACTATGAGCTCCTCTATCAGCTTGTCGGTCCCTACCCCTTCCCTTCTAATGGACTTTAACTCTATCCCAGAGTTTTTAACTCCTGTTGCAATATCTGGACACTGGGGTTACTGGGTCTACGGTAAACCTGCACCAACCTAGTAACGGTACCCAGGCCGCGAAATATGTTCATTTTGCGCTTTTCCCCTGAAACTACGCCAGAAGCAATTCAAGATAATTTAAGGGGAAAAGAAATCAATCCTGAGACAATCTCTTGCAGATAGATCAGCAATTCTTCCAAACCGGCTTTCCGCATACTCTTGTGGTATGGTTACAGTCATACTTAGCTGACACAACCTACTAAGACCTATTTCGTGGAGTCAAATCCAGAAACATTTCAATGTCCTCTGGAGTCCCACAAGGTAGTCTTCTACGTCCTCTGCTTTTTATCTTATCAATCGACGACATTGTCACCTTACTAAAACACTGTAATATCCTTATTTATGCCGATGACATCAAACTTTTGTAAATTGACCTTCTTCTTCTTTAACGGCTCTACAACCGGGTTCCGGTCCTGGCCTCTCGCAGCTGTTATCTCAACAGTCCCGGTTCTGAGTCGATGTGATCCAGTTTGGTATCCCTAAGCTCTGAGCGTCCTGGTGTACGCCATCCTTCCAGCGAAGTTTGGGTCTCCCTCACTGTCGCACTCCATAGGTCTTACCGCAGCGAACTTTCCGAGCAGGCTTATCTTCACTCATACAAGCTAGATGCCTTGCCCACCGAAGCCTATCGAGTTTTATTTTCTTCACAAGATCTATGTAGCGATTTTTCACAACATCTATGCCTATATCGTAGATCTCGTCATTGTAGTCTCCGGAAGCGTCCCTCCTCACATACGGGACCAACAATCCTCCGAAGTATTTTTGCCTCTCGAGCACGCCCAAGAGGTTTGAGTGCTTTTTGCTAAGCACCCACGTTTCAGATGCATATGTGAGTACCGGTAAGACCATCGTCTTATATAGTAAAAGTTAAGACTTTATGGTTAGATGCTTGGATTTAAAGAGCCTTGACAGCAATGCTCTTGTTGGCTGCAGTTCTCCATACTATTTGAAAGCAAGTTTATATTTTAGTTATTCGCACCATGCGGTATTTTAAATGATACACGTTTTTTGTTCTTTCACTATTCTTTTAACTTTTATTTATATAGTATGTTATTTGTTATAAACAAGGTTTATTACAGGTGTGCACTTATATTTGTATATTTATAAATACTTTGTTTTATTTTTATATTTTGAGTTAAAACGCGAGTGTTAGAGGAACCTTTTGTATCAGAGCCAGTCGGAGATGCCGGAAATTGGCTGTGTCGATATTCACGATCAGGACGGAACGGGAGATGGGTAGATCACTGAACTTTGAGTTCGGTGATCGATGAAGTGTTCCGATTGATCGTTTTGATCGTGCCGGAAGTTGCTGTGTGACATTGCGTAAAATTTAGTAATTAAACTTTACGCGGTCACCACAATATTATTTCCTTTTCAGGAGAGATATTTTTAGTGTGTAGGTAGAGCTATAGAATTACATAAACCATATTTAAAAAGCACCAATTTCACTTGATTCTGGACCATCTGTTTCATGGAAAACACGAACATTGAATTTGAAGACTGAAAGAGCAAAACACACTTGTGGATCGAATCAGGAAGATTAATTTAACTACACCATGTGTGTGATTGAATTATAACATCTTTTTAACCACCACACTACAAATATATGTGTCAGTAGCCATCAAATAAAACTTTGCACTTTTCCCATCTCTTTCCTTGCACAAATAAGCTTTCAGCTTTTCCATTTTCAACTGAACCCACTTAAATAATTTTCACAAACATCAGTTACGGAAATAAAAATTGAATTAAAAAATAATTTTTGCGAATAAGAAAAACAATGAAAACGTTCTGTGACCACTTAAAAAAATTAAAATAATACAATTAAACCCCGAAATTAGGGGCCTCAAGTTAGCCATAATTTATGTGCTTAAATTACATAATTCACCATCTGCGGCCACAGTGGGTAGTGGGGGTGTAAAAGCATTCAGCCATAAGTCGTCATCCTTTACTGCTTTCATTTTATGAGATGACATTCCAGGAGAAAGTTCCTCTTTTCCGTAAGGATTAACGTCTGCTGATGTTATAGTTAATTTTATCGTTGGCTGGCCTCGGCATTGTTTTGTTAGCCAAGGATTTATAGGGTTATTTTGATGGAATCTTCCACTTTAAAATACGTGTCAATAATGTAAATAACAAAAACAGATTCTTAGCTTCTGGCATGAAAGTGTGTTAATGCTAAGAAAAAATACGACACTCGGTCGTAAACAAACATTAAAATTATTATTTATGCGCAATTATCACCTGACTGCTTGTACCTTGTGAGTGGTAAGGTACATGAAATATTACTTTAAGCACAATGCCAGGCTATGCTACTTTAGATTGATGATATATCGCTTAGGTCAAAGTAAGGACTTTCTTTTCCTCCATCATAAATTTTATTTTTTCTTTCTCTGCGTTTTTCAGTTATTAAGGAGTCATTAACAAGAAAGTAAGACCATATTTTTTGTAGGTGTAATCTTATCGAGAGCGAGTTGATTTGACTTCGATATTTTCTTCTATTCGAATCAGATGATGAAATGAAATATTGCAGAAAGTTTACCACACTTAATCGTAATATTTTTTTGTTACAGTTCAATCAGTGACGGATACAGGGGGGGGGGGGGCGAATGAGGGACATCTCCCCCTAAGAGTTCTATGATTTATGAATTATTTTAGTTCTGAAAAAATTATCAATTAAACAAGGAAATTTACCTTATAACTAATCCTAAAAACTACTGTCTTTATTTTCAACGAAAAAAAAAAAATTGAAATAATTGCAACAAAATTTGAAATTTTAATCAAAATAGATCTGTACCTAAAATTGTAGAATTTTTAAAAACGCGGCTTAATAGTAAACTCATTTTAGAAGCTACATCTAGGTACCATAACTCTCTAAGCTATTTGATTAGCACATTCCCTAAGGTTAGGTTGGACTTATGCGAGGTGTCGCATTTTGTCCCTTACAGGACGGTTAATGGTGCTGAGGCATCAATTAAAATGTCCTATTACTCTTGGTATGAGCGTATTAACCTAGCTTTCTGGGGGCCTCAGTAGTCTAGGGGTAAGACGCCTGACTACCATCCCAGAAGTTCCGGGTTCGAATCCCGGCTAGCCCCACGGTCCTTCGCTTTTTCGACTTTCCCACCTACATAACTTTCCTTCTTTCTTTCGGGTTGGTTGATAAGAATCAACTCGTTTCAGGAGGCATAACACTCCAGCGAGCTGTTTCTCGATGTCCCGATATCAAAAGTCGCGATAATAATGGTTGGGAGTAGGTGGACTAAAAATATCGCGGGTAGGTTGTGCCAATTCCTTTCTCTCCGATTAGAGCTGCTGTTTGACATTGCACTCTATACGAAGAAAATAGATTGTCGACAGTATAAAGGGCCTTTACTGAGACAAAAAAAAAAAACCTGCATCATCACCCGCCCAAACCCACGAATCTCAAGGGAAGCATCCATTTTAACCCTTTCAGTCCATTTGTTGCATTTGAAACAATTTTCGTATAAATTGGTACCGATGGGGTTAAATAGATCACATCGTGTTACAATCAAAGCTAAAACATGGACATTGAACTGCAGCATAAATCGAGAATAGCTAAAAATTGGAACAGCCCTTAAAAATAATTTTATAAATGAAATATCGAATTTCTCCAAAGATCGGTGGGAGCAAAAAAAAAATTATTCAAAAGGTCAAAAAATCAGTTGCCAAATAGGTATCTCTTAAACGTAAGTCAAAATTTGTAGGTTATGCGAATATTAAAACCGTCTTAATGAATTCACCAACAATTTTCATCATTATTAAAAGTATCTTCACAAATATTCACCGACATTTTTATTTCAAAGCGTGCAACTTTCAACAGAGACTTTAATTGGTAACCACCTCAAAAGAGAAGCTCTGAATACAAGACTTGAAAATGTGGCTACCTACAGCCAGATAATGCCATGCCGTAGTTGAAAAAATCTCTTAGCTTTACAAAATGTAACATCGTGTAATCACGTAACGAACATAAAAACAAATTCGTGAACTGTAAAACTGATGTAACGATGAAAAGGAAAGTTAATGTCTTAAGAGGAAGAAAATTCATGCAATTTCTCTCTTGGGTCGCTGTGGCGCTTTTTACGGTATGTTCTTTCAAATACTTTCCACGGCACATCTAAAAGACTGAGTTCTTGCAGGATTGAATGGATTTCTTAGAGGAGAGCTTTTGTTTTCCTATAGTTGACGTTGCAACCAGTCTCAGGCTGCAAATAAACAAAAATATATTCAAATAAAAGTATGAGTTGTGGATGGCTAAATAAAAGAACAGATGCAGCTTGGGAGTTCCAACCCTTTGCAATAATCCACTTCTACCAGCAAGCCACTTCTTATTTGTATTTGCTCTTTACAGGTTTTCTAGAGTCCTCCATCAGTTCTGCACTATCCACTGACAAGAATGGGGAGGTTTTACAAGATTTATTGGAAATAAGATAGTTGTACTTCGTTTTGGAAGTATTGAATTCGACTCGCTTCTTAAGGCCCCAACCGAGAATGAGTTCAATGTTCCTGTTGATTGAGCTCAGCCAAAGGGATTTGATAATAGAGACGAGGTAAAAAACGCGCTTGTCTTGAATAATAGAAAGTTTCACAATGGTATTTTCATACCATTGCCCACCATTATTTTGGAAAAAAGACCGTCGCGTCGCCCGTATAGCCAAGAAAAAAATTTCACTAGAGGAACAAATAGATATAGAGGGCAATATTGGCATAGTTGTTGTGGTAGAGATACCGGAGGGGGCTCTAAAGGTCCTTTTTCAGTTATTCTTTAATAGCTCGAAAACTACGACCTCTTGCTAAAACTGAAAAGATTAATCTATATAAAATTCTCTCTCGTGTTAGAAATCAAGTTGCCTGCCTATACGAAGGGTTCAGGTTTTAGGGCGTTTCTGCGGTATCCTTTGACGTAAACTTATTAAGTTTATGACTCCCTCCTTCAAAAGCAAAATGAAAATCACTTCCATCTGCACATCGTTGGAGGAATTCGAGTTAAGATCCACGAATGGTTCAATGACAATTCGAATTTTCCAAAGTTGAAATCGATCATGTCAGTTTCAACGGCCATTGGGCAAACTGCAAAGCAAACTGCCACCAAGCCTTAAATATTGGAACCAAAACTGTGCAAAGTTTCATCGGCAGCAAATTTGGTACCCTGAAATATTCATAGTTTTGTATGAGCAGCACCATTAAAATCAATGATGAGGCAGACCCTCTGACAATTTTCCAAAGAACTTTCATTGCAAGAAAGAGTAACGAAGATGTTGCAGAGCTTTTAACACATATGAATCAACCCCATTTTCCCTGGCTCTGCTCAGCGAGGCCAGAATGCGAAAAGGAAAGAAGTCAACCCTCTACGATGCTTTGCCAGTAGAGGAAAACGCAGCTCTCGATCTAACCCAAAGCTCCAATGTAAACGGTGGTTTCTTTCTACACCGCATGAAGTGGAGTCCTCCTACATTTATTCAATTTTCCATCAGTACATCGCCATGTACAGAAATACTACGCTGATAATAATGTGCGGTCGTTTTTGATGGATACAGTTAACAGAACAAAACGAGCAGAGCAGAAGCAAACAGGTTCGGTTGAAATCAACTTTAATGAGAGCACGATCATCACAGTTCAACGGAACAAAGCAAGATGATTCATTTCCTTTCGGCAGGTGGCAGGTGGCATTGAAACAACTGTTGCTCCAGGGGATGCTGACGACGCTATTGGGCGGTGCGGTTTGGATAAAGGTCGATTCGCACTATACGGAACGTCAAAGTCACGTCACGGAGCGGCAACGGCACGTCAAAATATTCTTCAATGAGTTTTGCACTACACGTTCACATATATAGGCAACGTTAGTGGGATGATACACGAGTCAACGTGTCTCTGCAACACACTGTCAGTTTGTTGAGCGGAGGTGATACACGACTCAACACGCTACACGCAACACTCTGTATAATAACATTGCAATTTTATATGTGTGGGTGTGCATTCCAAATTATTTTCACCCAGAATCGCTTGACAGTCACGCATACATAAACATTTTTCAAGCAACTGGAGGGAAAATAGAAATCGTTTCTAGTTTCAGTCAACACCGCACACTTCACCCTGACCCTTCCCTTGGCCTACGAACTGCGCATAAAAAGCTCGTGTTGCTCAACATGTTGACCCGTGTATCATTCCCCTTACGGACCGTCAACGTAACGGTACGTCAAGATTAGTTTCAAACTATATTTTGACGTGGCGTGCCTTGACGTGACTGATCTATTCTGTTCAATGTGAACGTAGTAACGGAAACATTTCGAATTTTTCAAGCATTTATCTTTTTTGTATTAAGCTAATTTATCATGGAAGATGAAAATTTAGATGAAAAGGTTCGAAACTATATGATGTGTTCCAAATTTTCTTCTTCCTCATCCAAAACTAATATGATCATTGCTAACTTGGCATTTCAAATAACAATTTTAATTAACTATGTGGAATAAGATAATGCACTATCTAAAGGAATAAGATAATTCACTATCTATCGCGCCGTATGGGTACCGTTCCGTGAAGTTGGATAACTGGCTACAATACAACCA
The DNA here is from genome assembly GCA_949987705.1 of Thereva unica. Lineage (NCBI taxonomy): Eukaryota > Metazoa > Arthropoda > Insecta > Diptera > Therevidae > Thereva > Thereva unica. The sequence continues at coordinate 127,094,592 of OX465283.1, read as the reverse complement.
ATTCATTTCGTTTTAGACAACAATCAAGTTTAAGGCAGCATTTCCCTTTGTCGGCTCGAAAATAGAGCAATTTTTAGGATTCTTTTTAAAGAAAACTAATAGAGTAATCTACAAAATTTTTTTTTATAACTTTTATTCATCTTTCGACTATATTAAAAAAAGTTGTTGGGTCAATCAAAAATGTTTTAATCCCCCCTCCATTCGGACAAAGATTGATGTGTCGCCGCGCACGCCTCTTCCTCCTTTGGTATAACCAAAATTATACGGGCTGGAATGCGGTTATTCATTCCTCATTCTATCAAATCTACAAATCCAAGGCCGAATAGATGGTTTAATGGGGAATGCATGGACGCAATTAAAGCTAAAGAAGCCGCTTATAAAGCGTACAGACACTCCCCAAGTGAGTCCCTTCGTCGTGAGTATATCAAATTAAGAAATTCCTGTAATTCCACCATCAGGAAGGTTAAATCGTCATTTGACGACAAATTAAGAAAAGATTCTCAACGCAAATGCAGGCAGCAAAAACTTCTGGGCCTTGGTAACTTCCATCAAGAAGAATTTTACCTCTTCCTCAACCCCTCCATTCATCAATGGAAAGGAGATGATAACAGAAAGCAAATCCAAGGCCGATTTATTGGCATCTCTGTTCGCCTCAAATTCTTCTCTGCCCGAATCTGATACGACACCACCGGTCCTCGATAGCATCGCCCATTCAATGGGCGGGATCTTCTTCAGGGCCCGTGAGGTGTATAAATGTCTCAAGGAGCTTGACGTCAACAAATCCACTGGCCCCGATAATATTCCCCCTATGGTACTCAATAAATGTGCCTCACCTTTGGATAAACCTCTGCGCAAACTTTTTGCCTTATCATATTTCTCCGGAGTTTATCCAAACTCCTGGAAACTAGCTCATGTTCAGCCCATTCCGAAAAAAGGTGATGCCAGCGACCCTTTAAACTACCGCCCAATAGCAATAACTTCTGTTCTCTCCAAAATCATGGAGACAATAATCAATAGAAAGCTGATGCAATATTTAGAATCTAACCAAATCATACACGACAGGCAGTACGGCTTTAGACCGAAAAGATCTACTGGCGACCTTCTTGTGTGTTTGACCGAGCATCTACACCGAAGCATCCATAGTTCCGGTGAGTGTGGTCTGGTTGCTCTAGATATTTCCAAGGCTTTTGACAGAGTATGGCATCCCGCTCTGTTGTCCAAACTCCAAGCTATTGGTATCGACTCAGTTCTTATGAACTGGATTGAGAGCTTTTTTTCCAGCCGTTCAATCAAGGTAGTATTGGATGGCGTCGAATCCAACCCACACTCCATCTCGGCCGGCGTTCCCCAAGGATCGATCCTCTCACCTGCTCTCTTTCTAATATTTATTAACGATCTGCTCTCAATCCCCTCCAACCCACTCCACAGTTTCGCCGACGACAGTACTCTGCGTTACTCTTACGCCAACGCTAGACAAGCAAGTGCCAGACTTTGTCTCTTAGACCGCGAACTCATGTCCAGCTCTCTTAACGCAGACATCGAGCTCATTCTTGACTGGGGCCGCAAGAATCGGGTCGAATTTAACGCATCAAAAACAAAGTACCGCCTTATCTCCACCAAAACCTGTACCGACTTTCCCTCTATTTCAGTGGACGGGGATAGCCTAACACCTGACCCATTTCTTAGCATCCTGGGAATGACTCTATCTAATGATATGCAATGGAATGGTCACATATTCCAAATTGCCAAACAAGCGTATCAATGCCTCGGATTCCTTAAGAGATGCAAGTTCCTCCTTCAGCCAGCTGCTCTAGCCACAATCTACAAGTCCTACATTCGACCCCACCTTGAATACAACTCGTATATCTGGGCGGGCGCTCCTAAAACCACCTTGGCTTGCTGGATAAGGTGCAAAATCGCGCCATCAAACTCATTGGTGATAACACTCTTTGCTCCTCCATCGACCCTTTAAGCCACCGTAGGAACGTAGCTGCACTCAGCAAGTTTTATCGCTATTATTACAGCGAATGCTCCACTGAAATAAAGAACCTCCTGCCTACACGGCAACTTTTTTCCCGCAACACAAGACTAGCCAACTCGGCTCACCCCTTCACCCTGCAGCCCTCCCTTCACGCACATTACGGTTTAGCTGTTCGTTTATATATAGAACAACTCGGTTGTGGAACTCTCTTCCGCAGTCGGTGTTTCCGAGCTCATATAACATCTCTGAGCTCAAACGCAAGGTTCATCGACACCTACTCATGCACCCCCCAGACCCCTAACCTATCCTTTCTATTCTATCCTTCAGATCAAGCTTACTACTATACATTGCACCATGACTCGAACGACATGACGGACTAGTAGTACAAAGGGTGACTCCTAAGCTTCATCGTATCACACAAAAAAAAAGTGCTCAAGGTCGCACACGTGACCTAAAATCAAAAATACACAAATTTTATAAAACTACACCCTACTACCTACTGACTGACGGAAATGGTTTTTTGAAATTGGAAAAAATAACAAAATGGCGGACTTTTGAAAAAAAAGGTCGATTTTCGTCTATTTTTTAGTCACATTTATTGTTATAACTTTTTAACAAATTAAAAAATCAAAACCGTCATTCCGTGACAAATTTAAAGAACAACAATTGTGCCAAATTTTAAAACGATATCTTGAACCGTTTTCTTTTTATCTCTTCCGAAGTGTACAAAACAAGTGGTTTCGGGAAAATGGCTTTGAAGTTCAGAGTTCAGGTGAGTGCAGCGGGAGGTACGCCTCTTTATTGACCTGTAACTTTCGATCTACTTGAGGTATCGATCTGAAATTTTGGGATCATATTTTTAAAACATATATCTAACGATTAAGCGAAAATGAATTTTTTTGACCCAACAAAGGGAAATGCTCCCTTAAAAGAATTGAGTGCAGAAACAATAAAATGGACAGTGAATTATTAGAAATTTCCGGCTCACTAATTCAATTAATTTTTCGTCTTCCATATTTATGTTTTAAATTACCGACCATCAAATGACTTTTGTGTGTCATGTCTTCCGACCTTTTCGTATAAAGATGGTATTTGCTCATGTTTTCCATTTCGCACCGTTCCGAACCGTCCATTGTAGTCGTCCTTATATTTCCACGAATACTTTCATTGAAAATTCTAACAGTCCGACTTTTGATATTTATACGAAATGGTATGGGACGGACCAGCCTTAATTCTTCTTCGACTGCACCCAGGGCCGGATTTATAAACTGCGGGGCCCCAAGCACAACCTCGTGATGGGGTCCCCCAACAATGACTACCGTAGTTACGTTTAGTTTTAAATTTATATTTTAGTCGCAAAACTATGACGGTTGTATATTTGATTCGCAAAAGAATATTATGAAAACACCATGGCCAAACAATTTTTTTACTTCCCTTTTATCTAAAGACGAACCAAATAAAATATAAGAGGCGCGGGGCCCTCTGAGGGTAGGGGCCTCAAGCAATTGCTTGTTTTGCTTGTTGGTAAATCCGGCACTGACTGCACCGCAAAATTCACGTAACGTTGACGTGACGTTTATGTGCGAATCGAAAGTAGAATACACGTGCCGTTGCCGTTCCATGACGTGACGTTTACGTTCCGTATAGTGCGAATTGACCTTAAAGCTGCTTTACATCCAACAATTGGGGAGGATGTAAACTTGATAACTCTCCTCATTGGATTGGCACCACCATCTATGAAATTGGTACTTCATGACGCCAAGCCGTGCGAAAGTAGACACCAAATTGTTTTCGGCGAAACAAACAGCAGATCCTTCTATATATATGTAGCTTCTCCGAATACGACACCTAATGCAACACACCGATAAGCTCTTCCCAGCAAATTCAGGCTTCACCCATGAAATTTGTTATAGATCGCAAACATCGCTCAATATCTTCGAGTATATTAAAAAGGCCAGTGAGAAGCTTTTTCTGGCTGTATACTTTGCGACTTCACATCTAGATAAACAGAACAAACAACGGTACTCGACATTTTTGAAAGCTTCAACCTAGCCCAAATCAGACATGACGACTCTTCCTCGCACAAGAGGAAGGAAAACTGGCTCAGAATATAGAGATTTCCACGAAAATTAATGTTCAAGATAGATTCTTCAGCACTATTTTTTTAATTTTAAACTATAAACATATACGGGTGCACGGGCAACCCCTGTCACGGGTATGGATACGGATACGTACGGGGATCCGGATGAAACCGGCCAAGTCGACGAGGACGAGCGGGAAAAGGTGGATTTAGGGGGGCTTATTATCAGGATATTAATCGGTGAACACTTGTGTTCGTACAAATTTTGATCTCGAGAATAGGGCCTTGCTGAGCCACTCGAGATTTCCAAATGAAATCGAATGTTGAAAATCTGAGAATCGAACAATTATCGAATTCAAAGTAGACTGCCCAGCGAACGATATTCCCGAGGCACAAGTAAACTCGACATTTATTGAAAAAATCGACCTACTGCTAACATTCCGTCGTCTGAATAATAAGAAATCGGCTGGAGCAGATGGTATCCCGAACATACTTCTAAAACGCCGGCCCCTGCAGGCTATAGACATATACACCACTTTGTTTAATAATGCATTAAACAACGTCCATTTCTCTGGTTACTGGAAAACAGCAGTGGTGTATCCAAAACCAAAAAAAAAAGTAAAGACAAAACTAATCCTGCCAATCTCCGGTCTATAAGTTCTCTGCCGAATATCAGCAAGGTTTTTGAAACCTTTGGTCATTAATAGATCATTAGCCAAATGGGATAAGGAAAAGAAGATAATTCCCGAAAACCAGTTCGGACATGAGGGGACATGACACTACTAATGACGCGTCCAAGCCCGTATCAGATATACACTGGAACTTCATGAAAGGCTTGATCGGTTTTGAGAAGGCATTCGATCGAAGGTCTTTTCTACAAACTGGTTGGACTCGGCATGAACGTACCTCAGCTATACTTGATTTAGAAAATGATTTCAAAGAAAAAGTCCGTCGTCAAAGGTGGAAACTTCACATCGTCTTTGACATTAATAAAGCGTATGCATATGGTCTGCAACAAACTCCTAACTCAACGAATCTATGTGAACTGTTATCAAGGCTTAGTCAGACCAATCTTGACTTATGAATGTCCTGTATGGTTCAACATATCCCCTTCTTACATGGAAAAGCTTCAGGTTTTTGAAAGACAATGCATAAGGGCATGCCTATTCTTCTACCGAAAACCCGAATCCTTTAAGATAAGGCATCTGTTAACAGGATCGACAACTTCATAATCAAGTTAACTCAAGGTCATTTTACTAAATGCGACGGAGAGTGACCATCCTGTTGTTCATGTTTTTACCCGAACTCTGAATAGCACAAAACAGCTTGTGAGCGCGGGTTTATCCCCCAGAAGCATTTAGAAGAATTTATTTACCTAGATTCTATAAAAATGGTTCAGGATGGTTCGAGGTTGTCCCTCCTATAAGACATCTCTTACCCAATTATTGTTAAAAATATTATTTAAATTAAAACTAATATGGAAAGTTTTAAATAACACTAGGTTAGACATTTAAGTTTTGAAAATGATCATAGAAATTGTTACCTCCAAATATATTTAGAACTCTAGCTATTTCAAACTATGGCAGTAGCTTGGCAAGAAGTTACGATATCGGCCAATTAGGGGGAGCGAAATTCCATTCAATTCAATAATAATGTTCAAATTTATAAAAGACATTTTCACGCAGTGCACCGCACGATCCTACTATAGAAGATGAAAAATGTGTTAAACAACAAACTTTTTGTCATTGGTCGACTGTAAATTCATAAAGCTATAAGATGTAAAAACCTAGAGGAAAAACCTATATGAACCATTGAGCCTCTCCTGTCCTTAAACATAGTATTTCTACCCCTAAATATTTAATTTCGTGCTCCGGGCTGATTACTCATGCAGTAGGTACAGGTAAACACTATACATCATTTTATCATCATAACATTGGGTTGGACTGGTTGTTTGCTAACTGAGAGCTCTGTTTACACAGTGGTCTGCAATATTTTCAAAGGAAAAACTGTTCTCGGTGACTGGCAGATTACAGATGCACGGGCGTATTTGTAAGTTCCCTTGCCGTTGTTGCACAAGTTTAAGTAGAGTGGGTATCCAAGAGAATATATTAGACAAACTCGTGTACCTACTAGTATTGATTCCAACCATTGCCAGAGTACTATAGCATAAAGATACTTTGCCTGGTAGCACAATTCTTCAATTTTCAATCAACGGCAAAACAAAAATAGTTCAAATTTTCCTGCTTTACTTTCATTACATAAAACTAAGGGGCTCGCTTAGCAGAAGTGTTTCATCTCGCAGAGTGCTCTTGAAATATACCTGGCTTCTTTATACGATCAGAATGAACGAAAATTGGCCGGAGTTAATACAAATACAGTCAAACCTGACATTACATACTCCGGCGCAGGGAAAGCATTCTCATTCTAGTATTATCTCGCATGTACTTTTATTAAATTCCAATTTAGTAAAAATAAAAAATAGCCTTACAATGGGCGAACGCCGGCCGCTTGGGTTTTTAAAGGACATATGACGACCGTCGTGTTTTTAACCATGTTTAACGGAAGTGCAGTGCGTCGATATAAATTTGGAAATGAATTCAAAGAGCATTATGACCTCCGGATTTCATGATGTTTTTATCAATAAATACGCGGTGAGTTTTGAGTTTTTTTGGGGAGCGAAAGTCACACTTATTATTATAATTTTCCTTTTTTTTTCAATTGCAATAGGGTGTGTGAAAATATCTTCTTATAAAAGAATATTAAAACGTTATATGCAAACAACTACGAAATAACCTCTCGGTGTGTGCGTGTGTGGTGTACGGCCGTACAGTCTTGCAAACAACCTTCTGATGCCCGGCATATGGCCAATGACTATGTTTAAATCACGGCCGGTGTTTGCCCGTTGTAAGGCCATTTTTTGTTTTTACTTGGGTTTCTATCAATTCCCCAATTTTATTTGCCATTGAAATGTCAACTACTGGCGAAGGCTTTAGCGAATATATTGAAATTGACTTGGAAACTATTAAGGAAATATAAGGGGGAGGAGCACAGATTCAGCTCTCCAGATCTTTAATCCGGCTCTGACTGTCACCCCACCTTTCATCATATACATAAGTGCCTCCATTTCTGTAGTTTTGACATAATTGCTTAAATCATGCTTCACTCATTACTGTAGGTCGCCAAACTAAGCACAACTCCCGATTAAGTTGGCCAGCGGATGATCCTTTTGTGCACCACACTATGCATTTTACCACTGGCAGGAGCAACGAAATTTCTCTGACATCTAAAAAGAACTCCCTATTATCCAAATTTCACTAAAGTCGCCATTAAAACAATTCCTCATGAAAATCCTACTAAATAAAAACAACGTCATTTCCCGTGCTCCACCTGCTCCCTTGATATATTAATTTACCTCGTCACAATATTTCACTTACACAAATTAAGCAGATAATTTTATCGTCCTGGCCATTTTCTGAGTCCTTACAGTTGATTGAGTTAAATGCAATCGAATTACTCCGATACTCGGCTGATATCGGTCGCTACTTATAAATTATTCTTGAGTGAAGACTTCCTGTCACCCTATATTGATGGCTGCGTCGTTCCTGTGCCTCTTAGGTGGTGATTAATTTGCTCCAACGTTGGCTGGTTGATGCTTTTATTGCCCGGGTTGTTATTGAATGTTGCGGACAAACTGCACGTTAGTATAAATTTTATTCTACAATACTTTAACATCCTTTAATATCCTTTAATACCAGGTGCACACTCTCTATTGAAGGTATTGATAAAATCAGTTTGTTGAACCTTTCTACTTGGTGTTGACACTCTTCTTATCAAATCTATTTATACAATGGACTTTTAATGCAAAACAAAAACAGTCGCCCATTAGAACAAATAATTGATTTATATCTAGACCAGAAACATTAAGAACTCCAGCTCCTGTCTCCTAAGTTTTTAGGTACAGTTTCAATAGACTTTTAGTCTCAAGTGGCCCATCCCCAGACAGGCCAAAAGAGAAATTATGTCTAGCCCGCATTTATGCAAAAACCATTGGTGTTTCTGTTTTCTAGTTTAAATTCAAAACAGGTCTATGATTTCCAGTAACAATTTCAATTCCAAAAAGTCCAATTTTCATTTCACGAGTTAAAACTAAAAGTTAGTTTTGGAATTTGCTTCAATAAAACCAGTTTTGCGCCCAATAAAAAAAACCAACTTTATTTTTGCAACAATATTTCGCTTCATAAAAATTTCCCCATTTTTTTCCTGAATAACTTTTTTTCCTTTTATCAAAACTTTTTTTTTATTTTTACCTTAAAACATCCACAGGTAAACTTTTACCTTCAAAAACTCTGTTTTAACTTTTCCGTTTCCAAGGTTCGTAAAACTTACAAAACCTGACAAACTATTCATATTTGTTCTTGAGAAAATTCCACGCGAGTTTAGAAATTTGTTCGTTGTTTAAATACAAATACTTGTCGACAGTTTTCATACTTTATTTTTGCCATGCTGTTGACTTTTTTAAGGACTCATGACTTCAGGTTAAATTACTTGAGGGCTTATCTTGCCGCACCTGAAGATGATATCCGAGTCTACTTCTGGGGTAGAAGGTAAGGGTAACAATATCCCTTAGGGAAGTTCAAGAAATGTTGTGGGTAAGATTATCCCAGAATTAATTATGAGTTATTGCTTAATGGTGATTTATTTTAATATAAATTAACTATAGCGTATCCTATTTATTATCGTTATACAACAACATTTTCAACATCCATTTATTGATCAATGATCCTTGGGTTCTTAGTGGGGTGTTTTTGATACGGAAGTAGGAAGGAATATTTTGTTATCAAGTGAAAGCATGTACAAGATTGGAAAATATACTTCGGGATAGGAGACGAAAAACAAAGCTTCTTAATATTGTATAAGAAGGCGAAAACGCAGGCATTTTCATCACAATCAAGCCAGCAGCAGAAATTTCTATCCACTGTTAATCAAGCCAGTTAATCAGTTGAATAAGCTAAATTGGATGGCGGCTAGCTGAAGTAGAGGCACCTTCGGGATTTGTTAACAGAGTAAATTCACAACCAACCCATTCTAATATCCTAAAAGTAAACTATCTGCAAACCAACATTGCACGAGAGGCTAAATAACTTGTTCATCACCAACGAATTACAATGACCCCTGGATGATCGTCAATGAGGGATATGATTATCAAATACCAGGCTTCTAGACAAATTGCGCGCTCCTCTAGTTGAAATGCTTTAAGGATAGCACAAATTCTTAAGGAGTAATAACTTAAAAGGTGGCAAAATCGTACCGTTACCTCCTCTCTGGTGACTCCAGGACAACCAACCGACGACGAACATACCTATTGCCCGGGGGTATAGCTGGGCCACCCTATCCGATAGGATCCGGTCCTCCTGGCTGTAGAGCTGGGCTTGGGGCTAACTACCGGACCCAGTAGAAACAACTCGAAAACAAAACCTCGGAACGGAAATGAAAACGGCAACGACTACAGCAACAGCACTTGGCAATAATTTTCGGAGCATGGAACACGCGAAGTATGTACAGTACTGCAGCAGTTAAAATACTTGTAACGAACCACAATTTGTTACTAACAATCCCTCTTTTAACAAGGCTTTAGGAAAATAAATATTCACACAGTAAGCTGGGTGATTCTCCTTTGAAAGCTTCACTTCGGAGCTTTAAATCTTCCTACGCCGACGAGCTTTCTAGCTATAAAATAAACCGCTTTACCAGGCCAAAATTAAAGGCTCTATCCAAAGCAGAGAAGCAGAACCGTCGGCAGAGAATTGGTCACGTGACAAGAAAAGCAGCAGAGAGTTCTGCCGCTGCTTTTTCATCTCAAATCCTAATTTTGCTGCTTTGCAAAGCAGAATTTTTTGACAAACAAATTTGAAATGACAAATGGATATTTTAGGGTGGTTTTTTGTATCTATTTATGTATATACACTAGGGTGGTTCAAAAATGCCAGAAAAAATTCAAGAAAACGTGCACCCCCCTATCTTTAAGTTCAATTAAAATGATGATTTTTGGCGGCAATCGGAGAATTTTTGATTGACACTAACCATTGCCGCCGAGCACATTTCGTTTTAGAGATTTGCGATTTTTAACAGCTGTTTTTGACAGCTGTCATGTTGCAAACCTTTGATTTGACGTCATATTCGTAATCAGCGACCTCGAAAACCCTCTATAGCACGAAATTTCACGTCATTTTGAAAAAAATGTAAAAAAAGGCAATATTTTGTTCATAGTTGACAGCGTTTTTGACAGCTGTCATTTGTCAAACCTTCGATTTGACGTCAAATTTGTAATCAGCGACCTCGAAAACCATATAGAAACCACGATCTAGGTAGTTTAATGGACGTAAATGAACAGAATTATCAAATTTTTATTATCGTTTAAAAATCGTAAATCTCTAAAACGAAATGTGCTCGGCGGCAATGGTTAGTGTCAATCAAAAATTCTCCGATTGCCGCCAAAAATCATCATTTTAATTGAACTTAAAGATAGGGGGGTGCACGTTTTTTTGAAATTTTTTTGCCATTTTTGAACCACCCTAATATACACAGTAATGATTCAGAAAAAATGTTATTTTTTGTTATTTTTGAAATATCTTGATAAAACATTAAAAGTCTGCCGCAGCTGCTGCTTTACGTGGATCTGATTCAGCAGGCAGAATTCTGCTATTTCCTCTGCTTCTGCCGCTGCTCAAAAAGTTGGATCTGATACAGCCTTAAGTCTTTAACCAGGCTTGTTCCGGAGAGGTCATCTTCTCCGGTGCTATACCGTGTCGTGGTGTACGATCTGGCAATGTACCGCAGGAGTGATTCCTATACCGTGTCGTGGTATATGATCTAGCACGGTTAGACCGCAGACATAACACATACCAACCGCATACCGAGCGACTACCGAATACCTGAGGAGTATTTCCTGGACCAGTGTCGTGGTGTACGATCCGACGCTGTTCCCGGCAGCATTTCCTATACCAGATGACCAGATATAAGACCATATACCGAACAACGCATTATACATGTATCCTCCTAGACCGCACCAGTGATAGCACTGACCACAGCTTACGCACATGTAGAATATAGCCATGAGTAGAGTAGCAATACATTATTAAGAAGCGTGTACCTAGAGTTAACCCGTAGTTAGTTACTTAGATATACCTATAAGAAACATGTACGCCGTTTTTACTTAGATTTAAGAGACCGAGATTGTTAGTGCACAAAGATTTTTTGAGTGAATAAAGAAATATTAATTTGTAAGAAGGTGTTTGTTCTCACACGACCTTAGATAACTCAAGAGGTCCCGACAACCTTCTCTTAAAAAAGGAGGTTAGAGAACAACCGGACGAAAGACCATTACACACTATTAGACGAAGTGAGCAGATATAAAATAAAATGACTCGCGTTACAAGAAGTCAGATGGATAGGACCTTGTTAACTACAGGATATTCTACAGCTGCGAAAGGGAGCATCACTTAGGAGCAGGCTTCTTAATACCAAAGTCAATTACAGATAATGTGATAGAGTTCAATAAGGAAACGATTATATTCAATACGACTCCGAAAGAAATTCTTCACCCTTTCGATCATAAATACACACTCCAATGACATCAAGAAGGTAATATGAAACCTTAACGCCAAAATTGAAAGAGAAAACTGGCGCAGATCGACCATTGCAAATAAAAGTCTCCACGAAATATCAAACGAGAACGGACAACGTGTAATCGATTTTGCAATCAACAAAAATATCATTGGAGATTAGGCATAAGACTCTTCGCTCACGACGGATAGAGCTGAAATTTTGCATACACGTTTAGTTTGGATGACAATGCAATCTGGCCATTTTGTAAAAATATCAAGATGGCGGTTCCAAAATGGCGCCCGATTTTTGAAATTGTGCTCCGCGTCAAATCTTGGAAGTTAAATTTGACCCACTTCCCGGTTACGGATAGAGCTGAAATTTTGCATACACGTTTAGTTTGGATGACAATGCAATCTGGCCATTTTGTAAAAATATCAAGATAGCGGTTCCAAAATGGCGCCCGATTTTTGAAATTGTGCTCCGCGGCCCTCTGACATGGGTATCAAATGAAAGGATATGACAGGTAGAACACAATAAGCTATGTGGCGTCATTCCAAATTCAAAATGGCGGCCAACACTTACACTGTTTGTCGTCAAATCTTGGAAGTTAAATTTGACCCACTTCCCGGTTTCGGATAGAGCTGAAATTTTGCATACACGTTTAGTTTGGATGACAATGCAATCTGGCCATTTTGTAAAAATATCAAGATGGCGGTTCCAAAATGGCGCCCGATTTTTGAAATTGTGCTCCGCGGCCCTCTGACATGGGTATCAAATGAAAGGATATGACAGGTAGAACACAATAAGCTATGTGGCGTCATTCCAAATTCAAAATGGCGGCCAACACTTACACTGTTTGTCGTCAAATCTTGGAAGTTAAATTTGACCCACTTCCCGGTTTCGGATAGAGCTGAAATTTTGCATACACGTTTAGTTTGGATGACAATGCAATCTGGCCATTTTGTAAAAATATCAAGATGGCGGTTCCAAAATGGCGCCCGATTTTTGAAATTGTGCTCCGCGGCCCTCTGACATGGGTATCAAATGAAAGGATATGACAGGTAGAACACAATAAGCTATGTGGCGTCATTCCAAATTCAAAATGGCGGCCAACACTAAATTGCGGAAAGCTTATAATAGACTAAAAAGTAGAAAATATAACCGATCAACTTCCAATTTTGCACACACTCGTAGTTCGGGTGGTTAATGTGTATGAATGATGAGATGAATAGTTGAGTTAAGGGTGAGTTGATAATAAAGAAGCAATACACGTTACAAAAAATCACAAACAAACACAGAGATGCTGCTGTCAACTAAATTCAACTACTCAAATACTGAACTCATGTCCGTATGCATAATTTCAACTAAACCCAGGTAGCAGAGCTGAGTCGAGTTCAGTCAACCTTAACCCAACTCGACTCCCGTTTACATGTAGTTAGACTTGGGTTCAGCTTGAGTTCAACTCATCATGTATAAGTACTAAATGCAATCTGACCTTTTTGTAAAAAAATCAAGAAGACGGTTCCGAGATGGCGGCCGTTTTTGCAATTATGTTCCACCGAACCCACGACATGGGTATCAAATGAATACAGTAAACTGTGTGACGTAATTTTAAATCTAATAGAATTGCCATCATAAAATGGCGGAATACATATAATAAACTAAAAAGTAGAAAATAAAATAAATGGTTAAAAAAATTTTTTAAAAAAAATTCTTTTAATTAACTAAAAAATGTACTGAAAAGTAAAAAATAAAAAATATTTTAAGGAAAGCGTGAAATTTCAATTTTAATGAAAAAGTTAATTAAAAGAATTCGCACTAAGTGAAACCCAGATTTTACCTAACGATTGTCTAGATTGTTATCAGGTTTCCGGGTACACTTTAGTGCACAATCTGTCCCCACATAGGGGAATTGCCATTTATATTAGGAAAGACGTTGCCTTCCAGAAGGTGTACAGCAGTACATCATCTGATTTTAACCATCTCGGTATTAAAATTTCACTTCGTAATCACGTCATTTTCTTCTGTTTTCTATACAGGAGTCCTAATATTAGTAATGAAGCCTCCTTATTAGCATTCGACGCTATCTCCGAACGTATCTCCGAATTTTTATCCTCCCATCCGGAGTGCGAAATCATTGTTGCGGGTGATTTCAACGTTCACAACGTAAATTGGCTGAATTACTCAAATGGCACCAGTGTTTCTGGCAGGGATGCCGAGCTCTTTGCTGAGACCAATAACTTGCACCAAATAGTGAAACAGCGTATGCGCGTTCCTGACACTGCGGGACAAGGGGCACACCTCCTTGATCTTTTTCTTACCTCCCACCCTTCACGTTACTCCGTTGAGGTCGATTCGCCTATTGGAAACTCGGATCACTGTCTGGTCAGCGCTTACTTCTCCTATCCATCTCCAACCCCAACAACACCAGCTCCTAGGAGAACTGTTTGGCATTATGGAAAAGCCAACTGGTGGGGGCTGATTCGCTTTTTCCAAACTACTGATTGGGATTTGTGTTTTCAGAACCGCGATGTTAATTTTGCGGCCATCTGTATTACCAAAATTATACTGGCCGGAATGCGTTTATTCATTCCCCATTCTTCCAAATCCATAAAGCCTAGGCAATATGGATGGTTCAATCGAGAGTGTATGAACGCAATCAAAACCAAAGAAGCCGCCTACAGACAGTACAAAAACTCTCCGAGCGAAACATCTCGACGTGAATACATCAGGTTGAGAAACTCTTGTAAATCCACCATCAAGCGAGTCAAAGAGTTATTCGATGAGAAACTGAGAGGTAAACTCACTGCCGGCAGTAAAAACTTCTGGTCCTTGGTAACCTCCATCAGGAAGAATTTCACTTCTCATTCAACGCCTCCATTCATTTACAACAAACAGGTGATAACAGAAAGCAAACCCAAGGCCGATCTACTCGCACTTCTGTTCGCCGAAAATTCTTCCTTACCCGATGCCGTCATGCAACCCCCCACCATCGAGTGTTCCGCCCACTCAATGGATAGAGTTTTCTTCAGGACGCGTGAAGTATATAAGTGTCTCAAAGAGCTGGACTCCAACAAAGCCACTGGCCCCGACAAAATTCCCCCTATAGTTCTTAAAAAATGTGCCTCACCTTTGGCTAAACCTCTGCGCAAACTTTTTGCACTTTCATACTTCTCCGGAGTTTATCCTGACTCCTGGAAACTGGCTCATGTTCAGCCCATACCGAAAAAAGGTGAAGCTAGTGACCCTACTAACAAGGACGTAGCCAGGGGAGGGGTTTTGGGGGTTCAAACCCCCCCCGAATGAAAAAAGACATCGCAGATAGCATGAAAAATTAAATAATAATAAATAGTTTTTCTTCAATTGTATACTAAATTTGAGATAGGCAGAACACCATTCAAATCGCATTTTTTCTTCTTAGAAATACGTTTGGCGACAGCTATGTATAGCGCGAACCAAACGAGATGAGGTTTCTCAAAAGGCTATTTTCCATGCGCAGTAGCATTCTTGGTACTTTTCGAAGCGGAAATTTGAAAATACATAAGCGAATGTCTTATTCATATGTGCGCAATGTTTAAGGGTGTGTAATTTGCATTTCCGAAGAAAGGAAAAAATATCTAGATGACTATGTATAAAAAAAGTAAAAAAATATAGGGGGAAGGGGAGGTCTCATTTACACAGATCATTATTATGATTCTTACAAAAACCCAGATGAGATGGACTACAGCAAAGGTGTTCCGCACTCTTCATGCAATCTGGCCACCTTTGGACGCAAAACGTTCAAAATTTCTTGTTTTGTTAAACATAAAGGAGATAACCCATGTAGTAAATGCTCTGATCGGTCACTGCCCCTTTGGCCGGCACGCCGAAAGATTAAGACTACCCGACAACGACTTATGCTGATGTTGTGGTGATGAAGAAGAGGAAGAAACTCTCTCCCATCTTCTCTGTACATGTCCCGCCCTCGCAAGGAAAGAGGGACCTTCCTTGGCTCACCCTTCCTTGATGCTTTGAGCGAGCTGCAAAATACTGGGGTCCCTGAACTTTGTCACTTTATCAAAAACTCCAAATGGCTTGAAATGGCCTGCACTTCGTTCCAACACTAGAATGGCTAATGGCATCACAATGGGCCCAATAGCGTGCCATTTCAACCTAACCTACAAAAACCCCTCCCGAAGCCAAATCCTGGCTACGTCCTTGCCTACTAACTACCGCCCAATAGCAATTACTTCTATTCTCTCCAAAGTTATGGAGACAATAATAAAAAGAAAGCTTATGGAATATCTTGAATACAACCAAATATTGAATGACAAACAAAGCATCCCAGTGTCTAGGATTCCTCAAAAGGTGCAAATTTCTCCTTCAGCCGTCTGCCAGGGCTATAATATACAAGTCCTACATTCGTCCCCGTCTTGAATACAACTCGTATATCTGGGCCGGGGCCCCAAGAACCATCTTAGCTTGGCTGGACAAGGTGCAAAACCGCGCTCTCAAACTTATTGGTGACAGCGCCATTTGCTCTTCAATTGACTCATTAAGCCACCGTAGGAATGTTGCAGCTCTAGCAAAATTTTATCGTTTTTTTCATAATGATTGCTCCACTGAAATAAGTAACCTTATGCCTCCACGGCAACATTTTTCCCGCAACACAAGACTTGCCCGCTCGGCTCACCCCCTCAGTTTACAGCCCTTATCTTCGCGCACACTCCGATCTAGAAACTCGTTTATAACAAGAACCACTCGTCTGTGGAACAACCTTCCAAAGACGGTATTCCCGAACTCATACAACATCCAAGAGTTCAAACGCAAGGTTCATCGCCACTTTCTGCAACACCCCCTTGACTCCCCCTAACCTATTATGTCCTTCTCTCTATCTTTCGAGCTAAGCTTACTACTGGACATTGCACCATGACCTAAACGACATGACGTACTAGTAGTACAAAGGGTGACACCTGAGCTTAGACTATCACATAAAAAAAAAAAAAAAAAGAATGGCGCATTTTTCATCAAAAAATTTTGTTAGAATTTGAAATTAACAAAGCAAAAAATTGAGGGTTATTGTAAATCTCACGCGATTTACAGTTATATTTTCAATTTTTGATGAAAAATGCGCCATTCTTTTAATTAACTTTTTCATTAAAATTGAAATTTCACGCTTTCCTTAAAATATTTTTTATTTTTTACTTTTCAGTACATTTTTTAGTTGATTAAAAGAATTTTTTTTAAAAATTTTTTTTAACCATTTATTTTATTATTAATACTTTACAATATTTCTCTATTAAGTCCCGGTTCTTATAATACTACTGCCCAAATCCCGCGAATCCCGTGGATCCCGCATGACTAGTCCCGCATCCTGCAAAATAGGTGCGAGATTGGATTCCCTAGTTGCTGTTACATGATTGTATAATTTATTAATTTTTGGACAGATTGCGACCCCCTTATACCTAATCGGGACCCCTAGGTTAAGAAATAATGATAGAGAAAAACCAGACCTGATTCATTAGATAAGGTGAATGTTGGGCTTCAGTTAGTGCAAGAATAGTTGGTAGCATGTTTGAACGAAAATTACACAAGTCAGCTGGAAACTTTTAGTTTAATTTGGTATATTCGGTCAAGCTCATAATTCCTCTCCACCAATCGAGAGCTATTTTTAATTAACTTATTTTTGAACAAAAACTTTTGTTTGCGTAATACGTAATTACGTTTGCGTAATTTTAATTTTATCAAACAATTTCTGTCGGGCAACTCCACCATCGATTCCAACTTTTGTGTTCATGCATTTAACTTTATTAACAATACAAAATCCCATTCGGTACAGCGTACACAAAATAATACAAAATTTATTCCAAAATAACCACAAATATCCGATGGTTAAATTCAATTTAAAGCCAACTCCAGTGATATATCGAAAACAATATGGCTGACCAACAATTAGTAAATTGCAATCTGTATGATATTTCTGGTCTTGAGTTAACCTTTATAAATCTGTTAGATAGCTTTACATCTGTACTGTACTGGTCTATATCTGGTTAAGCTCATTAAGGATAACTCGTATATGCTAGCCTCACTTACATATAAACGTATACACTTGCATGCTGGATCGATTTATTAGAATTTATGTTTATTTTATGAGGTATACAAATGTATCCAATTAAAATCATTAATATGCAACATACGCAAACGGAATGCATTCTCACTGATCTTTATGGTTATGTGTGCAAATTAATCCTTGTAAATTAAGCTCAGGTTGAAACATCAGAGCTTCATGAATTTTCATGCTGCAAAAAAAAAATTAACCTTTCCTTTTTTCCATGTCCTTTCACACACACTCTGCACAATTTTCCAACAATTGCGACCTGTTAGGATAAAATAGAATCTATTGTAAAGTTTGTGAAAGAAAGAAAACGCAAACCTCATTAACGCGATTCCAAGGACATACATAGGTATATACTCTGGCGGCTGGCTCAAAGGAAATCTCAGTCTTTGAATACTGCTTGTGCTAAGGAATAATAGTGGCTGATGAGTACTTCAAGCATAAGTTACCTTCTAATGAATTTCAATGTCAGATAAGCTGAAGCTGATGGATGTGGAATATCCTGAACAAAAGCTAACTTGAAGCTGTTCCTCTTTTGTTCTGCAGAGAGTTTATACTTATTCAGGACTTGAAGTTTACAAGTAAAGTTTATTAAGGACTTTTATCCTCAATCAGATGCATAGCAACTGGGGTGGGAGCTATCATAATTGTCCTTAAGCTGAAATTGTATAGATCGTAAGATAGTGTGACAGCCTTGTCCTTTGAGGGGATGATTGAAGTGTTAGCAATATACATATTATATAAATTCTCTTTCAACAGCGTATTAAATTTCATTGCCTTGTTTAATTCAAATATTAAATGTGTGTATGGATTTAATAATTAAGCAGGCTCACAGGTTTCTTTTAAAGCCACTGTAATTTCATCATGGGACTTATGCAGAGAGCGGGAATAACCGATAGTAAGAGGGTCCTATGTTTGAACTAAACACTGCATGCATCAAAGCCTTCCAACCAAATTATCCCCATTTCTGACAGATTATCAGAGAAGTGTGTGGCCGGACGTTGTCATGATTGAAGACAACACCTTTTCATTTATTCAACTCGAGCCTTGTCGTTCAATTGCGTAATTTCTCTAGTCGCTTACAGTGGAGTTGAGAATCGATCATTTAACCAACTGGAAGTACCTCTTCTCCTTATTCCTCTTTAATCCCTCGTGGGACCTCACGGTGGAGTATTCTGTTTCAGTCTGACGACACCAGCTGGGATGCGTGCCAACTTGGGGGTCCAATGGGGTTTTTTAGGCGCTTCTAATTTTTAGAGGTAATTTAGTTTATAGGTACTCCAAAAGTAATTCGAGTCATACACATTTTTTGTCCTATAAACGGGGTAATTCGTATTATGGCTTAGCTATTAAAATTTTTTTGTGAGAATCTTCAACCCGTGCTTTTTGGTTAAGTATGTGAGCATCAATCCAACTTTAATTCGATTTCGTATTAAATAGGTACGTTAATTCTAAATTTTTGGCGTAATTTGCAGTTAAATCGATTTAATTGTTGTTCATAAACTTGGTAAATGCTCCGAAATATTCAAAACAATTATATTTTACAATTTCACCTCGTTGTTGAAATTGAAATTTATTAAAACCAGTTGGAATTAAAATGAATTGAAACCGAATAGCCTTTATTTGTTGATTCCTGGTAAAAGACTAGATTTTTTAATTAACAAAATTAATGACATAAGTATAACAAAAAAAAAACGCAAGGCTAACTTAAACATTTACTATTAGAATGCTCGAATGCTATTTTATTTCAACACTCCTCCTCATTCGAATCATTCATGTAAGCCACACTTTTCTCGCAACATTTTGTGTCGCGTTGCTGGCAATGGTTTTGTAAGTAGATCTGCCAACATTTGCTCCGAACAACGATATTGACATGACACAATTTGATGCACCACGTAGTCTTTGACGAAGTGATATCGCGTATCTACATGTTTAGTACGATTCGACAATTTCTCTTCTCCGATGAGTTTTAAGCAACTTTGACTGTCTTCATAAACTGTTGTTGCCGTTTTTATAGTTTGTTGCATGTCACTTAGTAGTCGTCGTAGCCAAAAAACCTCTTGACATGCTTCGGATAGTGCGATGAATTCTGCTTCAGTTGACGATAGTGCAACGCAACTTTGCTTTCGACATGCCCAACTCACAATGCCGCCATTTACGATGAAAACATAGCCGGTGTTTGATTTTCTGTCGCTTTTATTTTCAGCCCAATTGGCATCGGCATATCCGTAAAGTAGATCGCCTTTATGATCACTGTTGCTTAGTGCCAATTTCAAATTCGCTGTGCCTTTTAAATATCTCAACACACGCTTCAATTCGTTCCAATCTTCTTGACGTGGTTGTTGTACCTTTTGCGCTAAAATTGAAACGCTTGCCGAAATATCTGGTCTTGTGTTTACTGAAATGTACAGCAAACACCCAATGAGTTTTTGGTATTGAGTATTAGACAATAAGTGATTATCATCTTCATCATTGAATGTTTTTCCATAATTAACATTCATCGGCACAATGGATTCCTTTGCATCGCCGAGACCAAAATCGGAAGCAACCTTTTCGATGTATTTCGATTGGCATAGGTGGTAATTGCCTTTTTCATCTTTAATCACCTCTATTCCGAGATAATACTTTATTTCTCCCAACTCCTGCAATTCGAACTTCGATGCGATGTTTTGCTTTATATCGGTTATTGTGTTGATCGATTTTGCCGCAACAATCATGTCGTCCACATAAATCAGAAGAAATGACCATTCACCGTTTTTATTTCGTGAATACAAACATTGGTCAGCTTTGCTTTGTTGAAAACCCGCGATGATCAATACTGCGTGAATCGCATCGTTCCACGATTTTGCTGCTTGTTTAAGACCGTATAAACTTTTCTTCAACAAGCAAACAAATCCACTTTTGTCCTTGTCTTCAAATCCCGGCGGTTGCTTCATGTAGATCGTTTCCTTCAATTTACCGTTTAAGAACGCTGTTTTGGCATCAATGTGTTCGACGATAAATTTTTCTTTAGATGCAATAGATAGCAATGTTCTGAATGTTGTTTGTCTAGCGACAGGTGCAAAAACCTGATCATAGTCGGTTCCAAATTTTTGCGAAAAACCCTGGGCAACTAAACGGGCCTTGAATCGTTTCACTTTTTCATCTGCATTTGTTTTTATTTTGTAAACCCATTTACAACCAATGGCCTTTCGATCCTTTGGTAATTCGCACAATTGCCATGTTTCGTTTTTCTTTAACGAATTCATTTCATCTTGCATTGCGCGAATCCATTGTTGCTTATTTTCGCACGATAGAGCTTCTGACAAACTTTTCGGTTCAGTTACTTTATTGCACACAATATTTATTTCTTGTATCAATCGTCATGGTGGTACACCTTTATTTACACGCTGTGAAACTCTTCGTGGTGGTGTTCCGTCACTTTCAGCACCGCTTTCTGAATCTTCTCCTTGATTTTCTTCTTGCATCCTTGATCCTGCATCAGCGTCGTCGTTATTGTCCGCACTGTCGTTATTGTACAATGATTCACCATATTCAATGCCAATGGTGCTCGCTTCACCTTTTGATTCATTGTGCCTTTGCATTTCGGATGATGATAAATCAATGCTGATTGAATCCACAAAATTTTCCACAAACCGAACATCTCGACTTATCACCAATTTGTTTTTGATCGGGTCGAAGCATCTGTATCCTTTCGAATTTTCATCATAACCAACGAAAATCATTGTTGCAGCTGTATCATCCAACTTTCGACGTTTTTCTGCTGGTATGTGAACAAAACATTTAGAACCGAAAATTGAAAAATGTTTGATACCTGGTTTTCGCTGATTCCATGCTTCAAACGGTGTTGTTTCGATTGCTCTGCCTGGAAGTCGATTCTGTATATAGTTTGCTGAATTAACCGCTTCAGCCCAAAACTTGTATGGTAAGTTTGCATCCAATAACATACAACGCGCCATTTCGACTAACGTACGATTTTTTCTTTCTGCAACTCCATTTTGCTGCGGGGTATATGGTGTTGTATACTGGATTTGAATTCCTTCATTTTTCAGAAAATCAACAACTTTAGTTCCGATGTATTCTCCTCCTCGATCCGAACGTATGACTTTAGGTTTTGTGGAAAATTTATTTTTCACCATTGCTACATACTCCTTTAGTTTGATTTCGACTTCTGATTTATTTTTCAGTAGATAAATAACCGTATACCGCGAAAAATCATCAATAAATGTGAGTATGTATCGCTTGCCGCTCGGTGATACCGTTTGCATAGGTCCACATACGTCCGTATGAATGAGATCGAGTACTTTTGCTGATTTATTCAACGATTGTTTGGGAAATGGTAAACGTGTCATTTTACCTTGAAGACACACTTCACATTTGACTTTGATTCCACAATCGACAATTTTCATTCCGTCAACAAAACCTTTTGAACACATTTCCTTAATAGCTTCTGGATCGCGATGGCCAAAAATACGATGCCAGTGATGAATACAATTTGTTTTGTGTTCGTATACTGCGTATGCTTTGTTTGGTTGACGTAACTTAAATAAATTCGATGATTGTATGTCAGCTACTGCAACTTGTTTCTCATTGAGTTTTATTTCACATATTTTCTGTTTGGGATCAAAGTTCACTTCATACCCTTTTTCAAGCAATTGTTTTACTGATAGTAAATTTCCTTCAATGCCCGGCACGTATAATACATCACTGTTGCTGTTGTTTCTACTCCATTTTTGTTCATCATTTCAATACGACATGTACCTTTTCCTTCGACATTAACACTGCTTCCATTTGCGACGGTGAGATTTTTGCATTCTGCTTTATCAAGAGAAACGAAAAAATTTTTGTTGCTTGAGATATGTTTCGTGGCGCCTGAATCTAGAATCCAGCCGTCGTGTTTGTCATTCGATGAAATTATAAACAAAAAATCTTCTTGTTCGACCATATTTGCTTTATTTGGCTGGTTCGCTTTCCAGGATTTGTATTTCCTGCAATCGCTTTTAACGTGACCATCCTTCTTGCAAAAGAAGCAGGTGATATTTTTCTTTTCTGATATTTTTAGCGCGGAATCGTTATTTCCGCCATTTTCCGCTTCTTTGCGACGATGATATTCGCCAATTAATTTTGATTGAACCAATGACAACGTTAAATCTGTTTCAGGTCGTGCTTCAAGTGTGACAACCAATGTATCGTAGCTAAATGGTCATGATGATACCAACATGCCAGCTAGTTGACAATTGCGTTTCACCCAAATCTGTTAATTTTTGAAACAAATTTGTTAGATTATTTAGATGCTCTTCCATATCACCATCATCATTCATTTTTGTTTCACAAATGCGACGAATAATACTGATTTTGTTTGTTATTGTCGCCTTTTCATGATAGTCTTTCAACGCATTCCATGCTTCTTTCGCCGTAGTTTTATTTCTGATGTGGACCAATTGACTATCTTCAACCGATAAACCTATCCATGCAAGAGCTTGATCGTCACGCAATTGGAAAGTTTGTATTGCATCCGCATTATCTGGTGAGTTTGGCACATCTTCACTTAAAACATTCCACAATTTTTCTTTAATGAGCAATAGCTTCATTCTGTATTTCCACACAAAGTAGTTGTCATTGTTCAATCTTGTAATTAATACTTTATTTGACTCTGCCATATTTGTCGCTTGATTTAATTTATAATTATTTTCTTTTGGCTTTACCGCAATGTTCAAATTTAAATCTTCTCAAACCTCTCTATTCGGCTCTGGGCCCATAACCTGTTGAAATTGAAATTAATTAAAACCAGTTGGAATTAAAATGAATTGAAACCGAATAGCCTTTATTTGTTGATTCCTGGTAAAAGACTAGATTTTTTAATTAACAAAATTAATGACATAAGTATAACAAAAAAAACGCAAGGCTAACTTAAACATTTACTATTAGAATGCTCGAATGCTGTTTTATTTCAACACTCGTCTCATTTTAAGTTCAAAACTCCAGTTCGTATTAACAATCACACCTCGCCTCATTTATCTCGATATACGCTCATATACCAGTAGGACATTATTTATGAACCGAGACATTTAAAAAAATTGCGGTCTCAGTACAATTAAACATGGTGAAAGGGTCAATTGTACTGCTTCGTGTAAATCCAGCTCAATTTAACTTCCAACCAATATTATAGTGACGGGGTCTCAAGATTTTTTCTTCTAATTTTTTGGTTCTTCAGGGGGACGCGACCCTAAAAAGATTGAGAAACGATGCTCTATATATCCTTAACGTTTTTGACAAAATATGAAAATATGACAACATGCTGTTTTGATTAAAGTCCAAACTATAGGTTTGGGGTAGTCCATTAATTACGTGAGGCGTTTAGCGGGAGGAGCTCGACCCTAATCTCACCTAATCTTGCGTGGGGGAGAGGAGGGGTCTCGGCAAATATCACGAAATTTTTTCCCGCAAGAAAGTGTAAACAAAATTTTTAATGTGAAGAAAACCAAGTTTAGGAGTCACCCTTTGTACTATCAGTTTGTCTTGTTGTTAACGTCATGGTGCATTGTCTATTTGCTGCAAGCTTGGTTCGAAGAATAGAGGAGAAAAGGAAATGTTAGAGGGGTCTGGCGGTGCTCAAGGAAATGTCGATGAACCTTACGTTTGAGCTCTAAGATCTTGTGCGAGATGGGAAATATTGACTGTAGGAGATTATTCGACAGTCGAACTGTTCAATTCATAAACGAACTTTTAGATCGTATTGTGTCCGAGAGGTTGGCCTGTAGGGTATGGGGGCGGGCCGAGCGGGCTAGTTTTGTGTTGCGGGAAATATATTGCTGTGCAGACAGGAGGTTCTGATTTTCAGAGGAACAGTCGCTCTGGCAATAGCGGTAATCTATAGAGAGAAAGCTGCTACATTCCTACGTTGGTTTAAAGGAATGAGTTTGATGGCACGATTTTGCACCTTGTCAAAGCTTCCCAAGGTGGTTTTTAGGGCGCCTCGTATTGTATCCAAGGCGGGGTCGAATGTAAGATTTGTAGATTGTAGCCAGGGCGACTGATTCCTCGTTTAGCGAGCGGCCCATCTTACAATCTACAATTGGAACTTCCGGCCACCCCTCAAATATAACTCGTTTATCTAGGCTGTCGGTTCTAAGATATTTCGTGTAAAGGTGCAAGGTGTACTCTCAGATTAGGCTATGTATTATCACCATCTTCGACGTAGCTTTAGAAAGGGCGGTGAAAGATGCATTGATTAATTCATCTTTGATAGGTCAGAGCAAAAATTAGCCTTTGTCGACGATGTTGATATTGCTGGCCGAAGCCAAGTCCAAAAATAGCCTGTGGAGCTCCTGATGATCATTATCTGCGCTGGCGTTTCAAAAACCAGATTGACGTCCCTAAGCAAGAGAAAAATGGATATCCTCATAACTGGTCGGTAATATTTTCCCGCAACAAAAGAGTACCTTATTTGACTCACTCGCACACTACTCCTTTAGGCTGGTCGTCCACTGGAAGCGTATTCGAGCGGCTACGCGCTTCGGCTTCATGAGCGGCTACCGGCGGCTACAAGCGGCTATGATATACGCGTCTACACGCTACAGGGGTCGTCCACTGCAAGCTTTTCATGCTGCTCAAATTGAAGTGAATTTGACATAATAATTTTTATTCTGTTTCACGGAAAAAGGTTGAACAAGGCCCTCATAGGAAACACTCCAAGCTTTCTTATTCTGGAAAAAAAACATTAGTTGACTATGAATATTTTGGAGAAAAAGGTGGTTGAAGGTGACATTTTTGTTAAAAAAAACCAAAATTTTGATTTTGACGACTCATAACTCTGGAAGTTGGTACTGTGGTACCGTCGCTTTTACAATTTTGGATAGGTGGGAGTATTCTGCGTACACTGATACCTTATTCATGAAAATAAGTGATGGCGTTACAAAAATACAGGGTTAATTAGTCATTTCGCCCGAATAAAAAGAAATAGCATTATTAACACCTTAGCCACAGTTACGGGATATAACAACTATACAGAAATTCAGTACTCATTATAGCCGATAATCTGATATACTTTTCTTTTGCGCCGCCCGGGCCTGGGGTAATTTTGTATGGGCTGTGACCCACCTCCTTTTGACTGTAGGTAGGCACCATCAGAAGCCACAATTTAATCCTTGACACTAGGTTCTACGATAATTACACTCCCTATAATTAAATGTCAAAAAAATGGTCATTTTTAACGGGTTTTGAATTTTTATGCAAAAAGCTGTTGACCGATTTCAATGGTGCAAAACTCATATTTTTCGTCTTTTTAAACACAATTATGTAGTATTTTTTGTTTTCAAAAAAAAAAAATGTTCGTACCTAAAAAGTGAAAAACTGGTTTAGTAGTGTTTTCGCTACTATGATAAACTTTTTTCCATCTTTTCCCCTCGACCAATTTATCCAAAACACATTCATTGAATTCCTACGATTTTTCTCATAATTATAGCGTCAAGAAATCACAGGGTAGATTTATTTTATTTTTTATTTTAAATATAGAAGGCTTTGGAGAAATTTTTTTCCTGATTCGAGCGGCTACGCGCGACCGATCCAAAATACATATTTTGGATTCGCGCGGCACGCTCGAATATGCCTGAGCTTAGTTTTCCACATAAAAAGATATACCTTGGATGCGTGTGAAGTATACTTTAAAGAATACAAAATACCTCCCCTAAATTAAAGAAATAGTAAAGGATATATACATCTAACATTTACATTTGATTAACCTCTTTTAGGTCGGAATTTACGATTCCTTGAAACTGGAATTTTTTGGAGCTATTTATGAAACTATCAGGAATTCTATTTTATTATTCCCAGAATTTTTTGACATCAAATCAAGCTATTTTTATTATACATATATTGTTGTCAAAGTAACCAGTTCAAAAATCACTTACATATTATTGTTAAAGGAAAGTCTGCTTATGGGGCCCATCCACGGGCCAACTAGTTGCCCAAACTGAGTTGTGTAAAAAGTTGTTGTTTTGCCACAAACGCTTCAACTGAGTTGATATTTCAACTGTCAATTCGATATTTTTTGGCAATTTGAAAGTTAAATGAAATTGTAGAAAACCCGCGACTAAGTTTTATAATAATAAAAATTGGAGAAAGATGATTTTTTAGATTAATTATAATTTTTTTTAATTATTAATATGAATATTTATATTTTTTAAAATGAAAATAATTCAATATGTATTATGTGAACTTTCATAGTTTAAATTAAAAATAATGCAAAATAAACTTGCAAAAAAATATATTCTTCGAATTCAGGCTTAATTCATTCAAGTAGTTTGCCAAACTGCAATACACACAGTGCAACTAGTTGTCCAAACTCTAGGCCCCGCCCCCATAAAATTAAAAGATTTTGATTTATCCCAACTGAAACCCCAACTGTCAAATCAGTTTGCCAACTGCCCCACACACGATGCGATTCAGTGACAACACAACTCAGTTTGGGCAACTAGTTGGCCCGTGGATGGGCCCCATATCTTTTTCACTTCTGTATTAAATTACTCTAAACGGAATTTCAAAGATCTTGGTTTATTGTATTTTGACAATGGCATTAAAACGCAATTTACACACAAAATCATGTGCAGTTAAAATTCATTAGAAAATTTTGGGACAGATTAAGCAATTGGTCGGTACCGTTTTGTAAGTTGCATACCTACTCGAAAAGATTTGGCAACTAAGGAGGTAAGTATCTGGGGCTACCATGTTTGTTGAACGAGATTCAACATCTCGATCTTTCTTTCTACCTTTTCAAAAAATATAATATGTCGAAGGATTACTGCAAATTTGACTTATGGAAATCCGATACCTTACATTAGGCCACATCACCTGAACAGGTTCAGCAAGGTAAGGTTTTTTATATCAAACAACTATGACAAGCAAGAACGGGCAGAATAACGCGACTTTGCTCCTCGTTATCATGACATAATACTGACAGAAAACATGAATTGCAAACACGTCCTGCTCGAGGCTTAGTCCACAGGTGCGCTCTTTCGCCCTCCGCGCCTGCGGAGATGGTAAATTCGGGCGCAAGCCAACCTGACATTGGTTGGCGCAACATTGCAAATGTGTCCAACAAAAACTGCTTGGAATTTATAGGGCCTGCTGCGGACTTCCACTGGTTGGTGCATTTGACTGATCGTCTAGGGTAGTTTTCAGAAAATTGGCGAGTACCCGATTCTGGGCTGATGCAGAAAGTTCCAGAGCCTGTCTGGCCAAGGTGTACGTCAATTTTTGCCCAACAACCTGAAATAGATTAGAGCCCATATAAGATTGACGGAATTGAGAGTATCCAGTTCATGTGTTGCCAGTCCCAACCTGATCTGGATTTACTCTTAAGCAGTTTTATTGCTCTGATTGCGGCTTTTCTGTAACATAACATAAAATTATTACTGCTTTGGTATAAATTGTGGTGCTGGAAGATAGCCAACGGAATCCTGGTCCGCTGGTCCTCATAGCACGGCTCAGCGTCGAGAAGCCCCTGAAGAGCTCATTATTGAGAGGAGTCAGTACAATAGCTCCTGGTGTCACTGGTAAGGAGTGCAGGCGACGTCTAGAAGAAATATTAGTAACCCAGGAAAGCCTATAAGCTTATTTGATATTAAATATTATATTAATTCTTTACACCTACACAAAATTGTAGCATTGAAAGTACCCTAACAAAGTGACTGCGAATTTATTTTGCTTAATTTTTTTACGTGGATTTTTTTTTGTAAAACAATAATTCTTATTAGATATAAGGTATTGTGTTATTTGGAAAATACTTTTTTGGAGTTTTCGCTCACTTTTTGCTCTTGTTAACATGGAATTTATTGAGTTAATTTTGGGTGTAGCACTAACTGGTGTTGTTCCATACATCAGAGGTTAGGAAACAAAACGTCATGGTACCAGGGTGGGTTTATCCAGACATAACTTTCGTTTTCAAGTAACCTCATCGTTCGCCCGAGTCTGCCACGTTATCCCCTGAAGGCGAGCAAACACGTTCAAGTAAGTCTTGATGCACGAGTTTAAGATCATACCCACGGAGTCTCAAGCCGGAGAGGTGCGAACCCGCCCCACCTTGAGGCCCGTTTCTCTGCTTTGGGTATGCTGTGACAGCGCTGTCGGGGCTTTAGTGTTCAATTCCAATTTCGAATTTTTTGGGTGTGAATCCGAAGTTGTCTTCCAGCCGGCAATCAGCCACAGATGGTAGTCCCTTTGACCGGTAGAAGGTATAAGTAGTTCATGAATAACATATTTTTTGTGGAGGTTTTCTCAATTTGTAATACTAATATCTCCATTAGAGAATAGTGTCGTTCATGATATATTAAAATGACTAACCATCCTTTAATCTACTAAGCTGCCCATTTAAACAGTGCCGGTAATGTAATATAAAAGTTGACTACAGTGTGAATAAAAACCAGTGACAGTTTCCTTAGTTTAACAGCAGACACTTGCTAACGACAAAAACTTTTTGCCCTACCAGAACCTGTCACAAGAACTTTAGTTTTAGTATAAAAGAAATTTCATTAAAGACAATATCACAAGAACGAGGTATTCCTGCAGAGAGAGTGTCTGCAACCTTTACAAAAACGAAGAAAGTATTTCCAATCTGGCACATACGAGAAGCTACAGCAGCAATTTCTGAACAGATAATGGGAATCCCCTCATGGATGCATCCCAGATTACTTGAAAGGATTCAATAAATTTGCTTGAGTTTCATTCATTCTCGTTCATATTCAAACTTTTCCATCCTTTTAGCTCGTCAGACAAATTTAACCATAGCTGACTGTAATGTTTTCACATAGAGTAAGATATAACACCAGAACAGCCACCCCCGAAAAACTTAGAAGCTTTTCATCCCTGGTATGGGTGGGGCTTTAAGGGTGAAAAATCTCGAAATGCGAAGCCATTTTCATTGAAATTCTTAGTTCTTAGCTTCTTGATGTTCCATTAAAGGGGTAAGCAGCAGCAGCTACGTTGCGATATCCTTCGAACGATAAATTCCATACCGGAGCGACACAGATACATAGTGTGCTAAGGGATGTAAGAATGTACGAGGGGTGGTGGTGGTGGTGGTGGTGGTGGTAGGCTAAGAGGGCTGTTTATGACTATTAATGGAAAACGCAAATAGCGATGAGTCTGGCAACACATTTTATAGTAGGCTGAGGTGTAATTAAAATGATTTAAGGCATCTTGACAAAGAAATCTCCTTTAATGGCGAACACAATTAAATTAATTTCTCACTCCAGCTTTTTTTAACGACTATCTTCTTAAGCGGAAAGCGCAGCATGGCGGCAATGCACAATCCCCGGTTTAATGTCCCTGGCAGCCATTGTCTTTTGAGGAAAAGTTTCTTATTCAATTACTGGTGGTTTTCTTCTTTTTTTTTGGAAAAATGGAAGATAAAAAGAGAAATTGATTAAAGCAGTGATTTACGTGCAAACGACTGAAGTATTTTCATCATTCAAGTTATAAAGATAGTTCAGTTGTTTTCATAAAGTTCTTCTTTGCCTTGATCTATTTTCCTGTAACAATTTCATTGTAGATCTTTACATCTTTTTTTTTCCTGTGTGAGGTATTGGGTCCACCAAGGATACTGCGGTCATTCTTGTGGCCTATTGTACTATAACCTCATACTTCTAGGCCAGATCGTCTGCCTAGTGGTTTGTCGCTTAGACTTGAGTGTTCGAGTACGGACTCCTCGAACAAAAAAAAAACCCTGCTCCTCGCTATTGCGGGGCACTCATCGAGAACTTGGAGGACAGACTTATGCTCTTCCAGGCAAGGCCTACATGTGGGGTCCTCTGCCCTTCTTATCCGCCATAATGGTAATTTAGGGAACAGTGTCCGGTAATCAAGCCAGCAAGTGCCCTGACATCATTCCTACTGCGTTCTGACAATTCCTTGGCCGTCTTAGGGGACGGCACAGGAAGGAACCGCTTAGAGTTGGCCAGTCCAGGCGCGGACCTCCAGCGTTCAGTATGTTTCATCAAAGTCCGATCAGTTAAAGCCCTTTGCAGTAAGCTGGACGGTGCCATAATAGCCGGCTCGTGACCAATGAATGCAATATCAAAGCGCTGCATTCGGGGAATCGCGGATGGCCCCAGTGATGGAGAGGCAGGCCATTCTTTGAATTTTGCTTAAATTGGTTATGAGACCCTTAAGCGTCGTTCTGTGCGACCAAACTAAAGCTCCATAAGTTCCCAGCGGGAAAACTAGCGAGGGGTTACTCATGTAACCCAAGAATTCTTCAATGATTTGTGTAACCGCCTACATGGTAATCGAAAAATTTTACTGCAAATTTAGGAAAATGGAGGTCTTTACATTGTAATGGCTAGGTAAGCGACTAGGTAATGACTTGTGAAATACTTTCGTTGGAAATGTGATGAGCTTTTATTATTCTTTGTCTTTGGCTTGTCGCAGCCTCTCTTGTTGAGTTTATTCCGTCCTCAAAAGTCGTTCGGAGTGGGTTGTGACCAAGTGCAGTCAAAAAGATATCCTGCTAGTAAAATTCTCACCAAATGTAGCAGAAATGCAATGGTAATTTCGGATAGCAATGTTTTTAATGACAAAAAGGGTAGCCAGAAATTTATTCTGCGTGCCTTACATGGTAATCTATGTATTCACCTAATACACTTCACCTCTGAAATAAGTCCTCGTCTGTAATGCCTACAGTAAGTACTTACCACCCTAGGACATCCCTATGTAAAAGTAACCTATGATTTCATCACAAAGGTAATGGGTCCATCTCATTACCACCTCGCTTACCTAGCCATTACATTTCCCGCTGGGTACCATGGGCCTAATGATGGTGGTGTATATCCAATACATGGTTTTTGCAAACCCCAGGTGGAACCACAAGTAGGCATGTCGATTCATTCCAAAAATAATCGATATTCTATTCAATTCGAATCGAACGCACTAAAATCGATTCTCGATTAAATCGAGCATTAAAGGATCGATTGTCGATTGATCGAATCGCAAGTCAATTTTTTTTAGTGTTTATGTATATGTATAGTTAAATTGGCTTGGGTAGTTGGCTTGCTCATTCAAACGACTCTAGTATGTCAAACCGTGCTCACGACTCTTAGAAAATACTATGCAAACTTAAGGGGACTGTCCGATTTTTTCGCTTCAAAAAATCGATTTTTTCTTTTTTCGCTTAATCGATTGTTTAAACTGTTAAAAATAACTTGTCAAAATTTGGAACCGAAATCTTGACCGGTTCAAAAGTTACAGGTCATTTAAAAGGCGCGCCTCCCGTCGCGCGGCCGTTCGACTCTATGAGTCGGAGAGCAGGTGCGAGCTATAAAAGGCGTGTGAATAACGTTCGGATTTGTGGCCTTGAATTGATGAATGAAATATAAGGAGGTAGGTATTTTTGATGTCTCTTTGTTCATCTTTCCGTTAGGAGGGGATCTGGGGGACCATAGGAATGCATGTGAGAAAATACACTTTTTTCTAGCCAAAATGCACTCTCAACTTTGACAACGAATATCTCCATTCGTCGGAATCGTTGGCGGTTGCGCTAATTAAAAGAAAACGGCTAATAATTTTAATATGAAATTTGGCACACTTATTTTTAATATATATACGCACAATGTGATAGAATTAATTTTTTTATTTTTTTCAAAGTTATGACTGAAAAACGTTCAAAAAAAGGACGAAAAAACAACTTTTTTTTTCAAGTGTCCGCCATTTGTTAACTTTTATTAAATTTTAATATCTGTCCCTATCACAATGGACTAAATAAAGTTAAATTTTAATTAATTTAATAATTTTTCATTTTGGACCACCGGAGGCAAAAATACTCGCGCAACCAGCCGGCGGAGCGGCAAACTTTGAAGACCTGGAGGGGGGGGGGGGGTTTCCGGCTCCTGAGTGACTCAACAAAAATCTGAGATATTGTCGAAGGATCAATAAAATGTTTAAAAAAAATGTTGTCCTACCTCAAGTAGTTTTCTTTAAAAAAATCATAAAAATGACCCATTTTTTTCCTTGAAAAATCGGACAGTCCCCTTAAGGTACCATTCCGAACAAGGTGGCAGGTGTATGATAAACTCGCAAACCACAGGCGACACTTGCTGAATTTATCATACAAACCAGTAGTGTCGCCTGCGGTTTGCAGTCTGCCGCCGTGTTCGGAATCGTCCTTTTACTATCAAACAAACAACTAAATAAAACTATAATATTTTAAGATTAAGAATTTTAGAAAGATTAGTTTATCGAATCTATCTGGATCTAAGCGGGATCTTTCGTCAGTTGAAATATTTCCTGCAATGGAAAAAAGCCGCTCACAAGGAACGGACGTTCCAACAATACAAAAATATTTATGTATTAGTAATTGGGCTAATAGAGCCATACAAAAAAAAAATTGAAAAATCCTTTGAAAAATTTGGTTGGGAAAAACCTCTCTCACCCTCTTCTCTGCAAAAGACGTTTTCTGTGGTGATGAAGCCCAATGTGAATGGGGTCCGATTCGAGGGGTTTGTGAATCGGTTCACTTAATCGATTCAGTGTTTGAGATCGATCTAAAGAATCGAATCGAATTTTTCGATTAATCGATTTTAAATCGACATGCCTAACCACAAGTTCTGCGGCAAGCTCACAGAGGTCTACGCGTTCTGCTCATCAGAGTGTCCATATGCTGGTTCCAGTTGAGCTTGACATTTAGAGTCACTCCTAAATATTTGGCTTGTTGTGAAAATCCTATAGTTCTGCCTGCGAGTGTAGGTTCCAAAAGTTCCGGTAGTGATCGTTTACTGGTGAATGGAACCAGAATCGTTTTGTCGGGATTGACTTTTAGTCCTACGCTTTCGCACCAGCTAGAGACCAGATCTAGTGCCTGCTGCAGGTGCCTTGACATGGCTTCTTCAGTTTCACCTGTAACTACTATGTCGACAACCTTGAGCGAAAAAGATTAGGCCGTTGAACAGTTCCAGGAGTTCATCTACAATAAAGTAGCAGAGAAGTGGAGAAAAAACTCCTCCTTGTGGACAAACTTTTGCAATAGTGTTCTCTAGAGACCCCTCAACATGAGAGACCATTAGTTTGCCAGTTCTCAGCATAGAGTTAATCCAGTTGCAGAAAGTGCTACTTAGACTGCGTCCACTTAGAGCTCTAGCTATAGTATCAAAGGATGTATTTTCGAAGGCTTCCTCGATATCGAGGAAGGCCGTCAGCGCAACTTAGTTCGCCCCGAAAGTATGTCTGGTTCGGATATCTAGGATTCCTATATGCACTCACTCTTTCCAAAGATTCGCCCACCATAAAGTAAATGTGTGCGATGCACAATTCCCGGTTTAATGTCCTTAGCAGCCATTGTCTTTTGAGGAAACGTTTCTTTTTCAATTACTGGTGGTTTTCTTTTTTTTAGAAAATGGAAGATAAAAAGAGAAATTGATTAAAGCAGAGATTTACGTGCAAACGACTAAGTATTTTCACCATTCAAGTTATAAAGATAAGGAAAATTTCAGTTGTTTTCGTAAAGTTCTTCTTTGCCTTGATCTATTTTCCTTTAACAATTTCATTGTAGATTACTTTACATCTTACACAATGCTATTTTGTCTCCAGGCTAGGAAATTACACGTCGTAAAATTGTGTATGACTGAGAGAGTAAAACCAAGAAATTACTCCTCCACGTTTCCTGTCAACGTTCAAAGCCACAGATACACATTTACTTAAAAACGCAAAAATAAGAGTAGAAAAACCTTATTTTTGGAAATCTTATTTCATTTCCTGAATTGAATATCAACTAACTTTTACTAGAAAAATAATATCACCCACCCATCCGTGTCGTAGCATGCAAAAAGTTACCTGCCAGTCTATCCTGAACCAAAGGACCTTAAAAAACAATTACACGCACATAGATGACAACAAGCGAATTTCAAATTCTTTGAATGTATATAAAAACTGTGCTTTTTTGTTGTCTCTTGAAATATGGAGGCTTCATTGTTCCAGACAGATGTTCCACAGCCACATGAAGTTCAAAAAGGTTCCATTATTAACATCGCAGCTGTCAAGGAAACTGTCAATTTCATCCAGAGTGACACCTGCCCTCTCCCAGGTGACTTGCTACTGCCAAAATAGCTTGACTCTTAACGTGACTTGAAAGAGCAGAGGCGGTGAAAGTATCTTGCTTTTGTGAACTTTCTTCTAGATTAATTGAGTCTCAGTAAACACAGAACATGGACTACAAGATGATGAGTTCTTGACCCCAGAAAGAAACAAATGAACCGGCTAATTAGAAGCTCATTCTATTCATAAAGCCAGTTCCTGTTCTTTGAGAAAAGTAACGAGATTTTTTTTTTTTGCTTTTTACAGCAGGAGAATGAGTTCTTTGTTGTTTGTGTCTCTATGAAGTAGAACAACTGTAAGGAATAGAAAAAAATAGAAAAGGATATAAGGATTTGTATTAATACTCTAGAAATGTAGGTTATTAAAAGTACTGCATTTGGTCAAAACTTTAAACTCTAAATAATTCAATTGAGTACTGAAATATTTACGCTAACTAAAAAAAAAAATTTAAACTTCAAACGACGTAGCATCACTGTGGGCCGGTTAACTATTTTTCTTAGAGTTTTTCTCTGTTAAAGATTAATTTTTCAGAATACTTTCAATAGCATTTATAAAAACCTATTTACTTGTAGATCTTTTAAAATTTACTAAATATTTTGATAAAGAAATGCAAATTTTATTTGCAATTTAATAATACTCCAATAATATAATATTTTTTTAAAATTGACGTTTTATTAACATATAACAATCTAATTAAACTATCCAAAATTGTCCATGTTTAAATTGTCCATGTTGTTTTTCACAAAGCATGCGAAATTCATCTTTTGCGAAATTTATCAAACTACTGAGACCTAACAAGGTAACACGATATCTCTTTATTCGCACATGTACGTTTCACCATAAAGTGGGAATCCGATATTTAAAGATCCGATTATTAACAAAGAGAAACGAGTTGAGGATAAAGGCTTCCTACAAGACCTTAGGGGAACTCCTTTATAACACAGTAAAATCGAAAACAATTTATATATTTAATCTGATACAAGTACATTTTGCCAGATTGTTTTAAGAAATGGTATGATGAAACACAGTAGCAATTAAGAAATGTTTTTTTTTGAGTTGATTTCTTTTATACAACATAAGTGGCAGAAATACTGTGTGCATTGTAATTAGGCAAATCCTCAAATTAAGTATTTTTCGAACAATAGAAAACAAAATATAGGATGATCATTTTATAAAAAGCTTTTAATTCAAAAAACCGGTAAAAGAGTGGTTTTCAAACGAGTCTTTGAGGTATTAAATTCAACCTTACATACATTTTATGAAAAGAGGGTCGTAGAGCAACTCTTTACGAATAAATTAGGCTTTTCAAAATAAATCTAGGATCCCACTGTGGGGCTTGTTTTTGCGATTTACTCGAA
Source organism: Thereva unica (assembly GCA_949987705.1). Lineage (NCBI taxonomy): Eukaryota > Metazoa > Arthropoda > Insecta > Diptera > Therevidae > Thereva > Thereva unica. Next base: position 127,058,395 of record OX465283.1, on the reverse strand, counting down.
AAGTTACTATTATTTTTTCAAGACATTTCTATTGTAGGTTAGGCACCAACAGAAGCTACAATTTACCCTATAATTAAATTTCAAAAAATGGCCATATTTCGTGTTTTTTTTTTGCAAAAACCCGTTGACCGATTTTAATTATCAGAAACTCATAATTTTTGTATTTCTAAGCGATATTATGTACTAAGTTTTGATTTCCAAAACAGAATTTTTTCGCACCTAAAACGTGAAAAAAGTGTATCCGCTACTATTATTAACTTTTTTCCACCTATTCCCCAGGACCAATTTTATCCAAAACACATTCATTGAATTCTACAATTTTGCTCTTAGTTATAGCGTAAAAAATCGCAGGGTAGGTACGCTTCTTTTTTTTTTTTTCAATTTTTGAATACTTTACCGCTATTTCGGCCGGATCATAATACAGTCACCATTGTCAGAATCTATGCATGATTTAGTCTTATTTGATCTCGTTGTCCAAGATATTTCTAAGGCCTGTGGCAGAGTATGAGACCCTGCTTTGTTGATTAAGAGAACCTAGGTTTTCGTATCGAGCCGGCTTTTAAGAATAGTCGGAATCGGTAGCGTAAGCGTTCAGGGATCCGACTACCATTCCAGATGTCCGTAGTCCCATCCTATACAGGGTTATTGTCCTTCTTCTATTTACTTATCCTACCCATATAACATTCCTTCTTTCTTGTTTTCTCTTTACACCAATTCTCTACTTTTTCGTTTACCATCGCCTGTAACCATAATAAAGTGAGGAAGTAAGCTTCTACCAGAGATAACATAATACTCCGTAGTATTATGTTACGGAGTGTTATGTTATCTCTGCTTCTACTCTGTCGTCAAAATCAATTTCAGGCCAAGGCACTACAGGATGAAACCCGGTGAACAGGGTTTAGGTATTTTGGCGCCCTGGGCTACTGCTAGAAACTGGAAACAATATGGATATCTGCATTAAAGAATCGAATTCACTCGATTCTTACAATACGATACATCGAATCTTTGCAATGTTTTGAAAACTATTTATTTACTCGATTCATCGATCTATTTTCATTTATTTTAAATTCTGTATTGGCAGAATATCTAGCTTTAATAAGTCAAGCAAAGGAACACGGAAGTCTTTAGTTGTAAGATTTATGGAATATCACAACGATGTAGACGAAGAATCCTATTAAAGGATTACACCAGACTCCGTTTATCAGAGTTTAGCAATGCCAAACTGGATGGAGTCGGCTTGGAATCAATATCGGTGGAAATACCAGTCACAATATGCCAAAATCGAATCCTGGTTGTAAGTGAGTAAGTAAAAAGTATAACATGAAATTTCCGGAAGATGCTTGGCACAGTACATTTTAATACATGAAATTCTTTTAATTTATTCCGCAGTTTTTTCACAGTTAAACAAAATTCAGTTGGAATAAAGTTTCCATTGACAATGACTGATACTTCAAATACTCTGAAACACCCCTTGATTTCACTGTAATAAATGTGGAAATCCACAGGACGACGGAAAGCTATAACCAAAAATTTCGGAGAAAATATTTCATGTCATGCCGCAAAAATCTCGGTCCTGTTCCGGTGAATGTGACTACGATGAAATTCTGGTGCAATTCCAGCAAATTTATAAACCTGTCATTTGCAGAGATAAACATTTGATGCAAACCCCATTTGCCTACAATTTATTTTCCTCAAAAAACGGAAGTGGAGAATGTCCTATTAGACCAAGTTTTATGTTTACTATACAAGGTGATATCTAATTTTGTTTTGTGGAAAAAGATGTTGCCCGGAAAAATTGATTTAGTTTTGTTTTAGTAAAGTAAAAATTGCAGAAACAAATAACAATTAGGTACGCATTAGGTTCTATAGAAACCGAGATACATAGAAAACTCGGGAAAAACGCGATATCTCCAACGGCCATGTTTTCTTTTTGGATTCCGAAATTGTTTTCTTAAAAAGTCACAAGGTACAGTGGACCAATTTTCAGCCATTTTGGAGTTTTGTCTCCTTTCGTTTTTTTTTCTTATTTCCCCAGATAATAATCTATATCTATAAAAATCTCGTGTCACAGTGTTTGTTACCGTACTCCTCCGAAACGGGTTGACCAATTTGCATGAAATTTTTTGTGTATATTTGGTAGGTCTGAGAATAGGTCGTAGGCTATTTTTTATACCTTTAACCAAAAAAACAGCTGCAAAATCCAAACAAAAATGGTAATTTTAGGAATTTTCACTTCATTTTAGTTTTAATAGCTTCATGGCCTACCTATTGTTTGACAAATGTAAAATTGTCATTAAATTGAATCATTACATTTAATGAAAATTTCAAATTTACTCAGCTGTCAAACAATAGGTAGGCCATGACGCTATTGAAACTAAAATGATCCATTGCGGCCGTCTCAAGGGGGCGGTGTATCACTTTCTTCACAACCACCTCGACATGGGTATCAAATGAAAGGGTATGATAAGTAGAATACAATAAGCAATGTAGTATACAAAAAATTTCTTTAGATCCATGGCGGCCGTCTCAAGAGGGCGGGGTACCACTTTATTCACAACCACCTCGACATGGGTATCAAATGAAAGGGTATGATAAGTAGAATACAATAAGCAATGTAGTATACAAAATATATCTTTAGATCCATGGCGGCCGTCTCAAGAGGCCGGATTACCACTTTCTTCACAACCACCTCAACATGGGTATCAAATGAAAGGGTATGTTAAGTAGAATATAATAAGCAATGTAGTATACAAAATATATCTTTAGATCCATGGCGGCCGTCTCAAGAGGGCGGGGTACCACTTTCTTCACAACCACCTCGACATGGGTATCAAATGAAAGGGCATGATAAGTAGAATACAATAAGCAATGTAGTATACAAAATATATCTTTAGATCCATGGCGGCCGTCTCAAGAGGCCGGATTACCACTTTCTTCACAACCACCTCAACATGGGTATCAAATGAAAGGGTATGTTAAGGAGAATACAATAAGCAATGTAGTATACAAAATATATCTTTAGATCCATGGCGGCCGTCTCAAGAGGGCGGGGTACCACTTTCTTCACAACCACCTCGACATGGGTATCAAATGAAAGGGCATGATAAGTAGAATACAATAAGCAATGTAGTATACAAAATATATCTTTAGATCCATGGCGGCCGTCTCAAGAGGCCGGATTACCACTTTCTTCACAACCACCTCAACATGGGTATCAAATGAAAGGGTATGTTAAGGAGAATACAATAAGCAATGTAGTATACAAAATATATCTTTAGATCCATGGCGGCCGTCTCAAGAGGGCGGGGTACCACTTTCTTCACAACCACCTCGACATGGGTATCAAATGAAAGGGTATGATAAGTAGAATACAATAAGCAATGTAGTATACAAAATATATCTTTAGATCCATGGCGGCCGTCTCAAGAGGGCGGGGTACCACTTTCTTCACAACCACCTCGACATGGGTATCAAATGAAAGGGCATGATAAGTAGAATACAATAAGCAATGTAGTATACAAAATATATCTTTAGATCCATGGCGGCCGTCTCAAGAGGCCGCATTACCACTTTCTTCACAACCACCTCAACATGGGTATCAAATGAAAGGGTATGTTAAGGAGAATACAATAAGCAATGTATTATACAAAATATATCTTTAGATCCATGGCGGCCGTCTCAAGAGGGCGGGGTACCACTTTCTTCACAACCACCTCGACATGGGTATCAAATGAAAGGGTATGATAAGTAGAATACAATAAGCAATGTAGTATACAAAATATATCTTTAGATCCATGGCGGCCGTCTCAAGAGGCCGAATTACCGCTTTCTTCACAACCACCTCGACATGGGTATCAAATTAAAGGGTATGATAAGTAGAATACAATAAGCAATGTAGTATACAAAATATATCTTTAGATCCATGGCGGCCGTCTAAAGAGGCCGGATTACCACTTTCTTCACAATCCCGTCAACATGGGTATCAAATGAAAGGGTATGATCAGTAGAATACAATAAGCAATGTAGTAGACTCAATATACCGATTCATGGCGGCCGACGCAAGACCCATGTTCTTTGAGGCATTTCATCTGTGTAAAATTCATATCTCGAAAAATATTAAGTCAATGGATGGTTTTTATTGTTTACTATTGACTTATGGGTGCAGCGTAGGCGCACCGGGTCCCAGCTAGTAATCAAATAATTTTGTATGGTGTGAGAAAAACGAAAACGAAAAACTACAGAATTCAATAAATGTTTTTTGTAAAGTGAATCATATAATGAATTAAAATTCTAACAAAGCTACATAATTTCCTCAATTACTCGAACCTAGGGTTGCCATCCGTCAGGGTTTCCCGGATTTATCCTAGTTCGGAAGATGTCCGGGGCCGTCCGGCCGGGGTTTTGAAAAGTTTAATTGAAGAATACTCAATAAATTAAATCAAATCTTAGTTAAAAATTTACTCTTAATCCGCATTCAAGCAAACATCGGCGAAAATGCTCTTGCTTTATTTGAGAGTTCCATTGACAATTTAATTATCAAACGTACACCGATGCGAAACAAAAAGAGGACTTAATCCAGTCGTTCAAGCAAACCAAGATTTTAGTTATCAAACCACTCAATATCCAACCGATTTCTTTTCAGATCAAAATGACCAAGCAGGTGGTATACGAGTTATTAAGGTTTAAGTAGTAATTAAACACTGAAATAAAATAAGGTGGTATTTTTTTATGTGGCAATGCTAAGCTCAGAAGTCACCTTTTTGTACCACCGTCATGTCGTTTGTCACGTCATGCTGCAATGTCTAGCAGTAAGCTTAGTACGAAGGGTGGCGGGGGGGGGGGGGGTGGGTAGGTTAAAGGTTATAAAGGTACGGGGGTATTGAAGAACGTGGTAATGAACCCTGCGGTTGAACTCTTGGATCCGGAAGGAGCTCGGAAATACTGACTGCGAGAGATTATAACACAGTTGAAACTTTTTCTCGATAGGTTAGTTGCGGTCCCTAAACAACAACAAAAAAGGAGGTCTGCCAAGACATTAGCACCACATTTGGCCAGGCAGACCAACATATTTTTTTTACTCCGAAAGTACTAAATTTTAAAGGTAGTTCCAAGCTCTTACTTGATAGGTCACGTTGCGGTCCCCAATTTTCGGAAAAATGGACATACAAAAAATTTGGGCAAGGAACAGACGAAAACACTAATTACAATTTTAAACAGACTGATACAAGGACCATCCCCTAGAATTTAAGACTACATATAGAATAGCTTCATAGTATAAAATTTAAGATTGTAAAAATTAAGATTGTATAGCCCACTAGGATTAAGCTCCATGGGCTTAGACCCACTTTGTTAGGTTAAGACTTGTAAACTAATAAAGTTATTAAAAAAAAAAAAAAAAAAAAAAATTTGGGCACTACTTCCGCCCAGGCAGACCATGATTTTTCTTATGGTCGCTGTGAATACTAACATTTCAAAAACATTTCATCCTCGTACTCGATAGGCACGTTTTTGCAGCTCTTGGTATAGTAGTTCATCCCTATTTTTGTACTTGCAACATCGTCATTCTGGGTTTAAATTCTTTAAGTTGCTGATTAACTTTGTGTAAAAATGTCTTGTGTCATTTGAGTTTGCTGATTCTTCTATTTCCCTTATTTCTTCTTCCCAATACTGGCTTTTTTTGCTTTGTGTATACCCTTCTTCTGGTTGGGTTGTAATTGGGTTGAAGTGATGTTTTTTTGTATACCATCCTTGAATGCCGCCTTTGGCGTTAGTTTTGCCTTCAGTGTTTTTGCTTGCAAAGGAATACAAAAAATTTTCGGTCTGAGAATTTCACACAAAAATTTGAGGTTATGTTTTGATTTCCGGTCAATTCTATTTCAAGCTAAAGTGAACTCAACTCGATATCATATGCGGTGGTGGTGGTGGAAATTTCAACTCAACCTCGACTCAACTTTTCAACCTAGACATAAATGGGGTAATTCTAGATATCTCTGCCCTAAGTTTCCCGAGTTTCTTTCGGGTTGGGCATTGACCAATCAAACAATATCAGCTCAAAATCTTCCAAAGGAAAATCCTAAGAAGAATATTTGGTACTGTACCAGTGGTGGTCGCGGTAGTTTATGACTCTTTACGTCACTAAAGAAGAAGAATGGTTAATGAAAACCAATGACGCATTAGAACGAACGAAGAGATTGAAAAGATGTTTGACGAAATAAATATAGTCCCACCCATAAAATTGAGCACGCAACAATGGCTAAGTATTGTACAATCCCCTAAAGGAAGAATACTACCCGAATTTTCAATGTTAGATCAATAGAATGAGTGATGTAGTAGTGTTTGAGAATATCTACCAAATTTTCGCATAAGGAACTAGCAAAGAGGGAACTAGGAAAACTAACAGACTTCTGAAAGAATATGTTCAAAGGGTCTGGTTCCTGAAAGAACTGGAGAAGATTTACAGGGATTCTATTTGAAGTTGGCTTCACTTTTTTCCAACGGGATTAGGTGTTCGTAGCGCCAACTTTTTTAAATAAGTTTAGTATTGTGACGAAACTCCAACCAACAAAATCTCATGATTAGAATGATCAATTATAACACCTCTTTTGGCAACAGTTCAATGATCTAGGTCAGAATCTGAGCTATGAAGTCTCTCGGTAAACTATAAAATATTAACATAGTTACAATAGAAGAATAAATTATTATACTTATAAATAAAACACATAATGAAACCCTAGACATTTTACGATGTTATTAAAAATTTCCTACTTTGCTATGGAGCTCGCATGTAACATGAAACAAGAAATATTATTTACGATGCGTTAAGCGAAGCGCTGATTATGACATTGACTATTAAATACTAACAGCAAATAAGTTGGAGTAATGACTATTAATAGAGTCTTTTCTATTTACTTCGATAAATAGTCTTCCTTCACAAACTGTAGTCAATTAATTCTCTTAACATATTTTCACATTCAAAATGTTTACACACTAAACAAAGCACTTGATATTGAACATTGACCTTTTGACACCACATACATAAATAAATTTTACTTTCATCAAACCAAAAATGTGATTTTCTATTTTCAGAAATATTCTCACATAGAAAATTTCTTTGTATCCAAGTTCGTCACCTATATAGTGAAAGGTAAAAGGCAATCAATCAACTGTATATGCTGACCATCATTAAAAAAAAAAAAAGAAAAGAAAACCTAAATTTCACCTGGTATTTTCTGAATTATGAGAATACCTTTACCATAAAAACATTGCGTGCCTGCTGCCATTGTGAATATACATTTATTATGGCTTTAGAAGAAGACTTAGGCTATTTGTAATGAAAATAAGTAGTCCCAGAAAAGTCCTACAAAAGCATGTGGCTTAGTTCTCATGGGTATTAATATTGGTTGTAAGAACTTCACTGTGAGTTGCTAAATTGTTACATTTTCAAACATTTTTCATGTGAATGAAATCTTAATAGGGCCTTTTGTATTTCGTATTTAATTAATCTAACCCATGAATTATAGTAATTGATACTTTAGGGGAACATATAGAAATTGTATTTCGCAATCACTGAAGTGGTGGACTATTATTCATTTCAATAGTGTAGTTCGTTGATATGAAAAAGGGTGTTTGACTTTGCCTTTATTATTAAATGCTCTGCGATTTGTCTGGGTTATTGCAATATGCTCTTTGAAAGAATTAATTTGCTTTACTCAAAACAATATTTATGTTCTTGTATCTTTTTATGACAGGAATCCACAAGTGTACTGGTACGTCACAGCTGCGTTCCTGAAAGAAGCTCCATACTCTAAACGAGGGGTGCAATGAACCAAACTATTTTATAGCTTTAGTTTGGTTTTGTGTCCTTAAAAAATACGGATTAAATTTTTAAATTATTATAATATATAATTAAATTATAAAAAGAATATTTAATTGCACAAAATGAATTTTATCTTTCAGTACTCAATAATCGTTATTGCAAAATTCAAAAGTCGATCCTCAATTATAATTATTTTGCGAACTCGGGATCTAATCCAATGACTCAGATCATTACATCGAACACTCATAAAAATATAGAATACCATCAGAGAAACCCCACAAATGCCTAATTCTCACAACACCTTTTTCGGTCATATTATCAAGTTACAAATTATGCACATAAATTTGGTGGCAGCGGTGGGATACGAACATACACCTCCGAGATTACTAGTAGAAACCAGCGCCTGAGACTGCTCGGCCATGCTACCTCATGAAAAAATCGTCAATGGAAAATCACGTAGAAACTATGAAGATAAGGTTGCGCACAAATAGTATTTAAAACTCAAAGATTCTTGATGAGCTCCCCAGTAGCAGAAGATAATGATTTAACAAGAACACACTGGTAGATTACTCTTAATCTCATTATTCATAAAATAAACAAAATAAAACTTGATTTGAAGAATAGTGGATTTGAGTGAATAGTGGTGTTGTACGAGTTCGAAAACACTTACTGCGAATCCACGGTCGCACTAGTATGACGAACTTCTTTCGAATAACAGCTGTTATTTACCATAGAAGTTTTGACATTTCTAAGCCATCAAGGAAAAAAATTAAATGATTTTTAATGAAACAAATATTCCTCGTATAGTCAGCGAAATTGATGTTTTTTTTTTCTTTTTCTATATTGCTGCAAAAGTTAACCCGGGAGGTACGTTTCTAGCACTGATACGGAGAAAAAAAAACTCATCAAAAAACTTTTTGGGTTTTCCAAAAACCTGCAAAGAGTAGGTCACAAGTCTGGGTTTAAGCTTTTTTCATGACCCCCTAACGATTTATGAAAAACAATTCAACCGTGTCATTTTCAACAAAGATTTTTGGAAGTTTATCTGCTCTTGACAGGCTGGACGCTTTTCGATTGCTCCTTGCTGGGGATCTAGGGATTAAAGTTGAGTTTTAATGTCATGTGACCAAATTACCAATCACCCATTTCGAGCGAAAGAAAGAGTAGTTTGTAGTATTTTGCTATGTACACACATTATCTCTGCCCACAAACCCACTTCGCGTTGTTCCACGACTATGCAGGCTACCTGCACCTTGACATATTGATCAGGCTAAGCAAATCAGCAATCACGTTTATTGCTGTAGTTGGGCTTATACACAAAGTTGGTAGCACAAACCAGTGTGGATTAACCCTTCATAGTGATAATTAAGACGCTGTAGGTAAATAACAACTATAATATGTCATGTCACAATCGCAGAATCAAGTAGTCCAGTTTTTCAAGCATAGACCGAGCAGTCAAATGTAACATCAAAATAAATTTAAATAAATTTACATCATATACCGCAAAAAGCTTGAAAATTGTCTTATAATATTCAAAAACATCATTTTTCACACTCATGAACTTCCTCACATTCATCCGCAAAAAATATTCATAATCCTGAAGTAAGTTCAATGTTACACCTGCTTGATGGAGAGTACAAACAGTAGATACATAGCTTCTGGAACTTTTATTGGTCTACCTCCAATTTGGGTCGTCCATTTGGCAAACAGAGTCTGGAGTACATAAAAAATGTTGCAGTGGAGCATTTCATAACTTGCATCTGCCAACATCACAAGTACAAGCATATATACAGGTGGTGCGCAAATATGCAAGTGGTAGGATATGCAGGAATGGAAGGTAGAAGAGCCACTATGGAGACTACACTGGAATGTGCATAAAACTATTTTAAGAGCACACAATTTTTAAGTGGCAAACTGAGTGCCCGAGGAAGATACTCATAATATTTTTGTGGATTATTTTATTATTTGATATTAAAAAGGCAGGTAAAAGGAAAAATGTTGTATATTATTAAAATTGTCAAAAAGTATGCTTTATTAATGAAAAAATTCCGACGGAGTATACTTTATTTATTTAAAAAATAGTTAAAGGAAATTACGCTTGATACCCAAGTAGTATCTATCTACAAATAGTTTTTAACCATTTATTAATCGAAAGATTTAGTTTTTTTTTTTTAAATAAACTTCAATCAATAAAAAGGCAGAATTTTGTTTTCATCCATTTACCATGCAAGATATACAACGATATGCTACGGCATCACAAATGTGAAAACTTAGGACTCATTACTTACCTACTTAAAAGCTGTTTACCAAAATCAAAGCCTACGCAGATTGAAAACATTGTGTCTGTTGCATTACTAGACCGCATATAGTCATCTATCGCAGAGTGAAAATCTAACCTTAATACACCATTCACGTTCTCTTGAACGCAGGCTTAGACGGATCCCTATCTAAGATTAATAGAAAAACTTTCAGCCTGACAACAACTACGCCATAAATTTATACACAGTTGGTTCCAAGTTTTCTTCCCTCGTTAAACTTGCGAAAAACCCACCAACTTCGTAATTTTGAATATATTGCTCAGGCGGACTTAATGTCAATCGTTAAAACCACTCCGCTACTACAGATGAGCTCAAAAGCCATAACCAGAGTGAGGCTGTTGCCGAATAGCCAAATGTCCATCAAGGCACTAAGAGTGGTCTACATAAGGCAAACTAGTCGAACGCTTTCGAAACGAGCTCTGTTCGTTGGTTATTAGCAACAGGATCACTCTTCAGTGGGTGGCAAGTTACATTATGTACCAAGACTAAAAAGGCTTGGCCTGACTGTAATAAGTAGATATCATGTGAGGAGCATCTGTTCAAAAGGTCATATTTCCATCATAAACAAACTTGACAAAAAACGAAAAAAACTGCCTGTTATTCTTAAAAAAATGCTAAAAAATATTTAAATGTACGTTCATGTGAAGGTTAAGACTACAATATGATATGCGTTTTTAATTTAAAAAAATTCACATCAAAACTGTATTTTTTTAACTTTCTGTTTAGAAATACGGCTTTTTGATCGGAAATGACAGAAATACGACCATTTGATCGGTATTTGATCGATTTTGCACCCAGCTTTAGTTCCGATGACAATATAATATAGTATACTCAATAGATCCAATATGGCGGTAGATCCAATATGGCGGCCACCACAAAATAGCGGATTACCGTTTCCTTCAAAAGATGCAGAAATACGTCGTTTTGATTGGAATCCTAATTTTTGGGAATTTTTTATATGAAAAGTACGCACAATTTGAACTACTTTTTAGGCTCATTCGATGGAGTTTTATGCCATGTTTTTCAAATAATTTTAAAATAAAAAAAAGTTGAAAAGTGAAATACGACCTTTTGAACAGATGCTCCTCATGTGATCAGCTGATGAAGCTAGAAACAGCAAAGTGAGAATCGTGTCGATCATTACTAGGCACTAACCAATTGGGAAATGTGTGACCATACAATATCCACTACCATATAACCGTGCATTTTTTCTTTTGACCGGCTCTCGTTACGAGATCTGCAACATTCAGAGGTAGTTCTAGATCTGTTTGTGCAAGAGCGCAGGGCTTTCAGAGTCGCCTGACTATCTGAGAAAATGTAGACAGTCCGGTTCCTATCGCCTTGCTGGTTGATTTGCAGAACAGGTAGTCGGAACTAAACTACAATCCCAAGCTCTGGGGAAAATACTCCTTCTACCGCCCGATCATCGAGCTTAGAGCCATTAGTAAAGAAGTTTATGGCACCCTGAAAACTGTGTGGTATATTTCTCCATTCACGACGTGAAGGTATGGCAACTCCGTAGTTCCCCGTGAAGATAATCTCGGGCATGCAGAAGTCGGTTTTTGTGCGGATAGGAGCAGCGTTTAGCACCTTTGTGTGCCCTCCTATGATTCCGGTGCAAAAACCAGATTCTTTTATTCTAAGGGCTGCGATGGTGCGGATTTAAAGGAGGGAGGTATAACCTAACATTTAGAGCTTCTGTAGGTGTGGAGCGAAGTGCTCCTGTTATGAATAACTCTGCACATCTTTGTACTTTCTGTAATTTATTTAGAACGCTGGACTTACTTAAGGTCGGCCACCATACTAACATCCCGTACAGGTGTATTAAGCGGACGATCGCTGTGTGGATCCATCGCACTATGCTAGGAAGAAGCCCCATTTCTTCCCAATTTTTTTTCAATTGATTTTTTGCAAGCGAAAAGTGCTATGTTCGGTTTCTTAATGCGCTCTTCTGTGTTTTTATTCCAGAGGAATTTCTTGTCCAGAGCTACGCCCACATATTTTGCACTGTTGCTAAATTTGAAGATGACATTGCTAACGCGGGGGGGGGGGTTGGTATAGGTGGGGTTTTATTCGGGTTAACGCTGAGTCCGCAAGTGGCAGTCCAGGGGGTCTAAAAAGGCCACATTGGGTGAAACGTCTATAATATGATTCATTTGGTGAATTCTAGCAGATCTTTAGCAGTTCTGCTAAAAATCGTAAAATGGCCGTTTTTATAAATGATTCATAAACGATTCATATCATCTAGAGAATCATATTTGGCAAAGACATTGCCAGACAAAAAATTTAGTGACGTGGCTATAATATTTTGGTCTATCAAACCAACAATACTAATGTCAACAAACAAAGTAACCTTTGTAATTACAATTCAAGTGGAATATAGGAATTTTAAGTGCTTTAAAAAAACGTGATTTTTCGGGAAAAAAAGTGGCAGTATGTGGGAAGTGAATATATTTTCTTCGAAAATGGTCACTATTCAGGGCCAATGTCATTGCTCTTAAGCAGTTATATACACTGACTTGGTGCATCATGTGTTGTGCATTTGCTCCTACATAGCATTGATAGGATCCCGACGCGTAAAACGATAGTGCACTTAGGACCTTAAAATAACAAAAATTTAGTAGGTATGTAGGTTTACCTACCTCTTGTAGGTTTACGAACAATAAAAACATTGTATACATAATACCTGGGTATTAATTGCCCTTGAAATATTATTTACTTACTTTACAAACTGTCGTTAGTCCACCCTTCCTAGGTAAATAAGGTTCTAACTCTTGTACTAGTTCAAGAGTCAAACTTTTATTTAACCTATATAGGGCAATGAAATCGCGGTCCGGCATTTCGAAGCTTACTTCCAGACTTCTCACTTTCGCTGTGCCTTCGTCTATAGCAAAGAGCTTCCTCCAGTCGAGCATGTTCCAAAAAATTCCCGTATAAACCCAAGTCTGTCATTACTTATGCACGTAATCACTAACAAAAGTTCTTAAATAATTTTTTAAATTCAATTAGCACAATTTGAACACTAAATACACACGAATATAAACTTAATATGTTGCTCTCGGAGTAACTTCTAAAATTTCACCTAATTTGACAAATATGCAATTCATATTAGTAGGCCATTTTACGGTTTCCTATAGGAAATCGACAGATTTAATATGAATCATAAACGAATCATATTTTGTGGCCTTTTTATGATTTATGAAATGAAACATAATATGATCATATTATGAAACACCCGAAGTGGCCTTTTTAGACCCCCAGATCTCATGTTCTGTCCAGGCCAGGATAATAGCGTCCGGCAATACATAGTTAAATACCACCTTCTTCAATACCCCCCCCCGTACCTTTTAACCCTTAACCTATACCCCCCCCCCACCCCTCCCCCGTACTAAGCTTACTGCTAGACATTGCACCATGACGTGACAAATGAAATGACGGACTAGTAGTACAAAGGGTGACTCCTGAGCTTAGCACTGCCACATAAAAAAAACAAAAAAAAAACGCTCCTTCTATGTCAAGAAATGCTACTAATGTATACTCCCTCGAGGGATTTTTCAAAGGTTGAAACCAATGAGCAGTATCAGTAGATTTGCCCTTTGTATAGGCGTGTTGTGCGCCAGAAAGTTCCGAGGTTTATATGGTCTGCCTCAGATATATTTCTATTAGCCTTTCTAGATTCATTAATAGAAAGGATGATAGGCTGATTAGCCTGAAGTCTTTGGGTGTTGCGTGGGAGGCTTTTCCTGCCTTAGGTATAAAAGCTACTTTAACCACTTTCCAACGAGAGGGGATGCAGTTAGTAAACGCATGCGGGGGATGCAGTTAGTAACAGGGTGTGCTGCAGTCAGGGCCTGGTGATTTATAGGGCTGCAAGGTGTTTACAGCCCACTTAATTTTTGCTCTTCTTATGATAGATTTGATCAGCTGTGGTGATAGGTGTCTAACCGTAGTACTACTCCAGAAGTGGGTGTCCATAAGTAGTTTCAGGGATCCTCTGCTTGAATCAGTCCAATCGCCGTTTTCTTTGCGTAAATAACTAAGCATTGTTGGCGCTTTAGTTAATATTTTACGCAGCCTTGAGGTTTCCGATGTGGATTCTATATTGCTGCAAAAGTAAGCCCGGGAGATACGTTGGGCCTTCCTTGTTGCCATTTTGTATCTATTCAGCTTCGACTTATAGCAGCCCTGGAGGTTACGCTGTTGCGCCATTTAGCTGAATTAAATTCCTTTTTACACTCTTTTCGGAGTTTTTTAAGTTCGCGAGACCACCAAGGGGGTTTGGAAGCCTCTTTATGCGGTCTGTTCGGACAAGCTTTATTAATGGCGTAAGTGCATTGATCTGTGAAAATGTCCACAATGCTGTCGAGCTGTTACCGGTTTTTGGGAATACAAAGAGGCTTAGGGGCAAGGTTCTTTGCGATAAGCCTAGTATAGTAACCTCAATTTGTCCTTTTGAGGTTTTTTATTTTAGAAGAAGTGGCAGGGCTAGAGTCTTACAGTTAAAATTGTACAAATCTGTGGTCTGAGAAGGAGTGTTCTTTCAAAACCTTCCAGGCTATAATTCGGTCGGAGTGGCAGTCTGAGATAAAGGGTGATTTCCAGCACTTGCTCTCTATTTTTGGTAATGTGGAAATTTGATATCCAGCACTTGCTCTCTAATTTTGGTAACAAAAGTGAGATCATTACCTTTATTACAAATAGCAAGGTTGGTGTTCAGTAGGTAGTTAAAATTAATTTCACCTCGATCATTGGCGTCCGTGCTGCTCTATTGTGTATGGTGTGCATTTGCATCACCTCCCATAACCAGGACCGTGGGAGTGGTCGATGTGTCTTACCAGGTCCTGAATGACCGTAGGAGGTAGAGGGCCCTCATCATCGTGGGCTAGATAGAAAGAGGCTATCATGGTTTCTTCTGTTTTAACTCTAGGTCAACCACAGTAAGGTCTTCGACATTAAATTGAAGGAGAACAAAGGTGCTTATGTTATTGTTGATCAGAATACCTGTTCTGGGTTTTCCCTTACCTTTGGCATAGATTCTGTCACCAGCGATCCATGGCTCTTGGACTAGGGCAACATCGACTTCTCCTGATGTCAGGTGAAGCAGAATCAAAGTGGATGCTGCTTTACAATGGTGCTGTACTTGTATCACCTGCACCATTTCCCGGGTGTTGGGCTCCGACGACAGTCACCTCCGCTTCTTCGTCGCTGGAGTTGACTTCGTCGATGTCTGAGCTGAGGAGTTGTCGCTCCGTGAACAGGTTACTGACGGCTCTGCCCAGCTCGAAGTCTGTTAATGCATCAACTTCGCTCTGAACTTTACGCCATCGGTTTCCATGTTTTCTGGTTCATCGCCAGATGCCTTGTTCTTGGCCTTGGCCTTGGCCACTTTGTTCACTACGGCTGTTTTGTAGGCCTTCACTTCGATCTGTTGAAAGCTGTAGTTCACGGCGTATTTTCCTTTTGCCAGCTGGTTCTGGCATTTTTCATTTACGAGCACAATGACTTTCGTTGTGGTCCTGCTAATATGCCCCGTTTTGATAACCTTCCAGCTATTGGAAGGCCTTCAGCACAGTAAGTATTTCCTCAGGCTCCAAAGGAGCCACTGGAAACCATTCTCTGGCACCCTTTCGATGCATCTGATAAAACACATCGATGCATCGAATATATCAAAACATTAATAAAACATCTGTTCAGTTCGATGCATCGTATCTATACATCGAATGGTCCCGATACACCGATGCTTATCGCTCATCCCTAGTTAAAGTTTGTTGCAGTCTCCGAGCAAATTCCATCTTTGTAAATTGTTGCTGGTCTATTTAGTTTAATAAAATGAAAATGGCGGTATAATTGGATAAAAGAAGATATGAGAGTGAAATTGTATTTTAACATAATCCTAATTTTCTACCAATCGTGACGTTTCTATCTATTATTTTTGACTTTTCATCCCGGAAACTTTATCGTTCATTTCATAAGTTAGATTAAGTCAGTCCAGACCATCATTATTCATTTTTTTTTTTAAATTTTCTTCCTTCTTTGTTTTTTGCAGCTTTCGCTTTCAAACACATTTTCGATAAAGTTCCTGAGAGATTGTGGTTCATTGATTTCTGGTGATTGAGAATTATCGGGTGGAGGGTGGTTTCAAAATAAACAACATTTCATCCCCTCTGTGTTTTCATAGTAGCCATAATTCGTATAAAAATTCAGTTATCCAAAAAAACAAAATTGCTACCATCTTTAAAATTTCGACAATTGAGAATTTGTAAAAGTTTTGAAAGGAATACTGAGTTACGAAAATAGAAGTGGGTCGAGATCGAGGGTCATGAATAATTTTGGGTTTTTTTTTTGGTTTTCAAGTGGTTCACCGCCATTAACCCAAGTGAAAGTGATTCCCCACAGTTTCCTGTGAATCCAAACATGAAACAGGCACATGGGAGCTTTCTTTTAGGCGTTTTTTATCTAAATTTCAATTCTTCCGCATAATAGGAAAGAATATACAGTAAGAATATGCTATATGCTGGGTAGCACCTATATCATCATCAAAAGGGGGCCTCAGGACTGTGTTAGGTGAGAGACTATAAATTTCAGGTGTTTAGCAGCCAGTGATGGTTTGTTTTATGATGCTCGTGAAAATAATTTTATCCAAAATCCCAAGGGATACGATAGGCACCCACTTACCTTCGAGTGGAGTGGAAAATTTAATTTTCAAGTATTCAGCATATACTTTAGTCCTCTACCACATGAGGGATGCGAAGTGCTTTCAAGTAGCTCATTTTTGTACGTTTGTTGTTTAGGGATGAGTATATGATAAGCAAATTTTTTTTTATGGTAGATACTCGTGTACTCGTGTTGGCAAAGGAACTTAATTGAAAAAAAAAAAAATTGATAGAAAGCACGTGATTCGCTTCCGGTTTCTTTTCTTTTCTGCCTGTTTAAGCTTCCATCCTGCTAATATCGTTTGGCAATGCAAGTCACTGTATTCTGCAGACTAGTACAAAATGATGGGTAATTTGTATATGCCAAAAAACTCGAAAGCTATTTGTTATCTTGACGTTCATTGCCAAACTGCACCTCAGTTGAGATAAATCTTTGAGAATTTTTCAGTATGTGAAGCAAATCACGTAGAGAAAAGTTTTTGCTCTGGTAAACATACACTGCTGAATTTTCATCCCTCTCGTAGTGTACCTAGCACAATCGCACGTGCCTACAAAAAATCTAGAATGTCAGATATCGGTGCTCCCGATTAATAAATCACAACCGTCATTCCGTTTGGTCGCCAGTGTTTTGAGAAATTGATTTATGCGTCTATTCACTAATTCAAATCCTGTACATTGCCAAGGGCCAACTCTATGTACAAGGTTAGGGGCTGGTAATATAGAAATATGAATATGACCTTCCTTTTTGGTTGAATGACCGAGAATGCTGGAGCAGGGTTATACAATAAATTGTCAACGACAACCTGAATAGTAGCAGTGGAGCATAGGATTAAGTATCAGCTGTTAATAAAACTATTTTGAAGTTTATTGATAGATGTTAATATTACAAACATTCATGCTTCATTCCATATAATATAACATACTATGTGTGTTTTGAGTCCTTGGGGTAAAAAAAGTGATTTGTAAATGTCAAAAGAGCTTGAAAATTTTTGTAATAATTTTTCTAACATTTTCTGTGTTAGAAGTTTGTTTTAAGCTGCAAATCCACTTTGGATATACATGTTCCATCGTGGGGAAAGCCTCGGAAGATTAAGTATTTTGTATGTACTGCTTTACGTGAATTTTTAGCCTAGCATCAATCAACTAATTATTATAAGGATTTACAGAGAACGTTAAATAAATATTGGTTTGCTAGCCTCGCAAATCTTTTTGGTAGAGTTTCTTTGTTTTAGAAAAATAGAAATATGTACTATGGGCAATGTTAGTAAAGAAGTGAGAATTCACAGCAGAAAAGGAAGCCTTTGAAAAAATCTCGTCTGTGAACTAGAACAGTATATAGAACGACGACCGCACTA
The DNA here is from genome assembly GCA_949987705.1 of Thereva unica. Taxonomy (NCBI): domain Eukaryota; kingdom Metazoa; phylum Arthropoda; class Insecta; order Diptera; family Therevidae; genus Thereva; species Thereva unica. Next base: position 127,040,253 of record OX465283.1, on the reverse strand, counting down.
GGCGCGAAAGTTCCACCGAAGAGTCTGCAGAATGACGCAATTCACATCACGTTGCACATACTGCAAGGACAAAGAAGGAAATCTGCTCACCGATCCTAAAGGCATTTTGGTGTTATGGGAAGAGCACTTCATGAATTATTAAATGGCGAGATAACTGAGTATTCGGAGGCCCCACCAATATCTGATGATAATGATATGCTGCCGCCACCAAGCTTGAAAGAAGTAAGCAGAGCCATCACCCTGCTCAAAAACAACAAGGCCTCGGGTGCAAATGCCATCGCAGCGGATTTTGTTAAATATGGAGGGCCTGCATTACACCAAGCGATTCATGAATTAATTGTGCAAGTATGGCAGTAGGAAGTGATGCCAGAAGACTGGAGAAAAGGTATCTTCTATCCCATACATAAAAATGGAGCACCGAGTGAGTTCAGTGATTTAGCCAATTTCCGGCATCTTCATTCTTCACTCGCCTGAAAACAGTCCATCGACGCAAAAAACGTGACACTTCGAAGTTCGTGCTCTACTTTAATAATAATAATTTAATAGTGATAATAAAAAATATACAAATATTACATATCGAATTAGTAATAGTTTTGTATAAAATAAATAGATCAGTGAATAAATAAAATACGTAAAGACATAAAAACATGTATTAATTAATGGTGCATGGCGCATGGTGCAGTAACCTACATTGGTGACCCCGACGGCAAAAGACAGGCGGGAAAAGTGCACGTTAATAATATTTAACACAAAGCAATATTCCCCAAAATTCGTTATCGCCCAAAAACATATAATTTATCATTTAATAAAAATACTGATAAAAATATAGTCATATATAAATTCTAAATATTCGAAATCTAAAGAAATATTTCATTATATACCGTTTTCTTTATTCAAAGTGCTTACTGCCCAGTGCTTAATATTTGCTGTCCAGCGATGAGGAGCAACTCCAAAGAAGGAGAGATTACTTCTTCGCCGCCTTGAATTTGCACAGGAACCTCCAGAAAGCACCAATAATGCACAGCCAGTACGAATCACCACCCGCGTACCATCCAAAACAGAAATAGTAGCCGCAATTCATACAATGGCCAATGGTAAAGCAGCTGGAAAAGATGGAATCCCGGCAGAATTGTTGAAAGCCGATTCAAGCCTCACAGCAGATGCGCTTCAGCTAATCCTGAAAATAGCATTGGACACCTGTACCTTTCCCGAGGATTGGACGGAAGGTATCATAATCAAAATACCAAAAAAGGGGACCTAAAAATATGCGGCAATTGGAGAGGCATCTGTATATGGGTAAAATCTTGTCCGACGTTATAGTATCAAGGATAAGAGAGGCAGTAGACCGAACGCTTAGAAGACAGCAGGCTGGATCCAGAAAGGGCCGCTCCTGCATAGACCATATTAACACGTTGAGAATCATATTGGAGCAGTCTACTGAATTTCGATCCCTCTTTACCTTGCTTTCGTAGACTAGGAGAAAGCGTTCGACTCGGTCAATATGAGCTTTATATGGAAAGCACCACGGCAACGTGGACGGCCTGACAAAATAATAGAAATAATAAAAGCCTTATACAAAAATTCTAAGAATGGAAAATTATCAGACAGCTTCAGAGTGAGTTCAGGGGTACGACAAGGATGCCTACTTTCGCCTTTACTATTTCTTATAGTAATAAACGACATCCTTGTCAGCGCTATAGGTAGTAGAACAGGAGGCATGCAATGGGGTTTACTAGACCGCCTTAAGAATCTCGACTACGCAGATGACATCTGTTTGCTGGTCCAAAGACATCAGGACCTAAAAAAACATGTTGAACAATTTGACAACAGAAAGTAGTCTAGCCAACCAAAGAAATGCGGATAAATGCAGACACCATTTGATGGGATGCGCTGAATAACCGTGGCGTGGAACTGGTAGATAAATTCTGCTACCTCGGTAGCATTATTACCGAAAATGGTGGGGCAGAAGAAGACGTCAGTTCCAGAATAAATAAGGGACAAAGCGCATATGTATGTCTGTTCAACTAACACCAAAGTTCGGCTGTTCAACTCCAATGTTCAGGCAGTTCTTTTGTACGGTTGCAGAACATGGAAAGTCACCCAATTCATCACAGGACGCCTACAAGTCTTCATCAACAGAGGCCTGCGTCGTATCTTAAAAATTCGCTTGCAAGATAGAATTCCTAATGAAGAGCTATGGCGCCGTTCCGACCAAGAAAGGACAGACGACCAAATCGGGCGAAGGAAATGGAATTGGGTTGGCCACACCTTGCGACGCGAAAACGAGAATCTAGCCAGACAGGCCTTTGACTGGAATCCGCAAGGATCCCGTCGAGTCGGCAGACCTAGAACAACGTGGAAGAGAACCCTATTAGCAGATGCTGCAACAACTGGGAGATCCTGGTCGGAGCAGAGAACTGTCGCCCAAAACAGATTCGGCTGGAAGGCTACTGTTTCCGCCCTATATCCCAAGAGGGATTAAAGGGGAATAAATAAATCAGTAAGTAATTGTTGACCCCGTATGTGAGAAAGGACGATTCCGGAGACTCTACAATGACGAGATCTGCGAGCGCTATCGCTACATAGATGTTGTGAAGAAAATAAAGCTAGGTAGACTCCGGTGGGCAGGGCATCTAGTTCGTATGAGTGAAGATGAGTCTGCTCGGAAATTTCTCTGCGGTAAGCCTATGGGGTTTGACAGCAAGGGAGACCCAACCTTAGCTGGAACGATGGCGTAGACCAGAACGCTCAGAGCTACGAGATGCCAAACTGGATGACATCAGCTCAGAATCGGGACCGGTGGATAGAACAGTTGCGAGAGGCCAGGACCGGATCGAAGTTGTAGAGCCGTTAGAGAAGAAGAAGAAGATATTTCTTGCAGTGCAGATACTTTCGAAAACATATAAAACAACGACTCTCTTTTAAGCAATTCCTTTCGTTCATCTAAGTTGAGCTTTCCTTCACAATTGCCAGAAAAATGATCATTATTCGCAAATGATCATTATTGGAATCAGAAGGCTGGCACCAGCTTTAGGTTTTATATCAACAGCTACTGTATGTGAAAGGGATTCCCTGGCGCATACACCTGCTCGTTCTAATGATTCAATTTCCACCTTAAAAAATACAATGCAACCTTTTCACACCTTTGCTAAATCGTTGCTCTCGTTGGGTTGATTCTTTTGAAGTTGAAGATACAGCAGAATCATTCTCTCGATAGAAATCGACTCTTAGGCCTGATGACAAGCAGCGTAGAAGTGCAGTTTTCAACATCACATAGTAACTATTAGATGGTATTCCTAGTATAACCCTTTAGTGCCCGACGGTACTTATAAGTAACGTCGCAATTTTATTATAATATCTTTTAAATGTAACATTTTTCGGCAACTTAGACTTGTCGGAACTTGTAAGTACCATATATACATGAGAAGCAACGCATATACTGCCGCCTTACGCTTACAATTCAAAATTATTGCGTCATTTGAGTTGAACATGCCCAACAGTGCAAGTCGCTCTTCAAGGGTGAAGTTTTGCGTTAAATATTCGTGTTTTCAGTGTAATAATTAATATAAAAATTATATATTTGTGTTTGTGTTATTTTAAGGTAAATAAGAAATACTAATTATTTAGATTATGAAATTTTAGTAAATAAGATTAAAAATTTTGATTTTTAAGTAATGGACTCACGAGTACCGTCAGGAATGGATGACGAAAAAATTAATTGGTTTTTGAATAAACCGTTGTCTGACACCGAATTGCAAAAAATTTGTGACGAAATCTTTTTAGAAGATATACCCTCAGACAACAGTTATGTTACTGATGAAGATGAGGATTTTGATAATGCCGAAAATCTAGAAGGTGAAGAACATATTTTTCCCGAAACTTTTAGGAAAATTGATAAAGTAGTTAGTCATGTCATTCCTTCTGACCAACCATCCACATCTTCACAACACTTATTTGAACCGTCGACTTCATTTGGACTGACATTTCCCGAGGATGAACCATCTGCCTATACAGAAAGCTTAGCTGAATCATATAAATCTGCAAATGCTATAAAAAACAAGGAAAACCTGGCGCCAAATACTCGTTCAAAAAAAATTCAAACCGCCGCCGCTGCCGTTAGCACTTGTAACAGTCGCCTAGACGTAAATATTCCTGATAGGACTTGGACAAAAAATGCAAAAACAACTATAATTCCGGAATATATCCATTATCAGGGCCCAATTGAGCAAATATTTGAAGATTGTAAAACACCCACAGATATATGTCTGAAAGTTTTGGGAAAGTCAATTGACGATATTGTGTATCAAACAAACCTATACGCAACGCAACGTAACAAATCTTTGCTTTTGAATAAAAATGAATTACTTGCGTTTATTGGAATAAATTTTTTGATGGCATATCATCGGTTACCTTCGTGGAAATTTTACTGGAACGGCAGTCCTGACATGGGGGTTCCTTTTGTAGCCAACGCCATGACAAAAAACAGATTTGAAGAGATACTGCAATATTTACACTGCAATGACAATACTGCAATTCCTGAGAAAAATACTGATAAACTTTATAAAGTAAGACCACTAATTATAACACTTAATGAAAATTTTAAATCCACTTATAAGCCCACCAGATGTATTAGTATTGATGAAAGCATGATCCGATTCAAAGGTCGAAGTAGCCTCAAACAGTATAATCCACAAAAACCTATAAAACGTGGCTATAAATTATGGTGTGCTGTTGATCAAACAGGTTTTATTTCAAGCTTTGAAGTCTATCAAGGCAAAAATGAAGAATTGGAGAAAGAGTTTGAGCATTATGGACTTGCAGAACGTGTTGTCCTTTCTCTTAGCAAACCGTTTTGGAATATGAACAGGATTATATATTCAGATAATTATTTTACATCTATAAATTTGCTTGAAACTCTGAAGCTTCATCAAACTTTGGCATGCGGTACTATAAAAAGTAACAGAAAAGGCTTTCCGAAAAATATGGTGGAAGATAAAAAACTAAGTAGAGGCGATTTTGATTACCGAATTTCTAATACTGGAATTGCTGTCTACAAGTGGAAAGATAATAGAATCGTATATTTTGCTTCTAACTTTCATGGATCAGAAGAAACCAATGTAAATAGAACTCAGAAGGATGGATCTCGAACTGCGATAAAATGCCCATTGGTCGTCAAAGACTACAATGCCAACATGGGTGGTGTTGAAAAGGCTGACCAAATTCGAAGCACTTATGGTATGAATCGACGTTCACGAAAGTGGTGGCATCGATTATTTTGGGGCTTTTTAGATATAGCATTTGTAAATGCATATATTATATATTGCCAACAAATAGAAAATATAACGACTTTAGAATTTCGCCGCGCAATAAGCACAGGCTTTATAAGCAAAAATTAATGTAGGGATCGTCGAAGAAGACTTGAAACCCTGAAACTCATTTCAAAGCGACGAAAATATAATTATAGTGTATCAGATGAAATTCGCCCAGGAAATCGGGGTAGTCATTGGGTTGTGTATGTGGAAAATAGGGGAAGATGTGAAATGTGCAGCGCGAAAGCCATTCAATCACGTCCACATACACTCCGCGACAAAAGTTTTACCTCAGGTAGAAAAATAGGAAGCAGGTAAGGTGGGGTGTACTGACCGCAATGTAATTATTTTTATAGAATTCCGGGTTGATTTTATGAGATACTCATGATTTGGTGACCTACTTTTATTAATTGTTCTAAGAAATAATGAAAATTGTGTAAAAAATGGGATAAAAACGCCGCGACAAAAGTTTGACCTCACCTTCAATTTTGGGAACTATTTTGAAAATTAAGCAAGGGAAGATTAGAAAAATAAAAGAAACAATAATTTTAACGTTAAATTCCATTTATTAATATTTGGTATGGCCTCCCCGGTTTAATATTACTTGATAAATTCTATTTCCTATACTACTGTACAAGTTTTGTAATAAATCTAGTGGAATTTCATCCCACGCTGTCCTTATTGCAGTCTTCAGTTCTGTGATAGTCCCATATTGTTGTCCAGAGCGGTAGACTCTCCTCGTGAGCCAGCCCCATAGGTTCTCTATAATGTTTAGGTCTGGAGACACCGATGGCCACTCCAGTTCCACCACGTTTTTGGCCCTAAACCACTCCCGAACCACCCTAGCGGTGTGAACTGCTGCATGGTCTTGTTGGAAAATCCATGGTTGACCTTCCATTATTTCTTCCACCAACGGCTTAACCTCTTCTAACATGTCCCGGTAACGTACTCCTGTCTGAGTTCCCTCGATGAATTTGAGCTCCACTGGTCCTCTAACTGAAATGGCTCCCCATATCATTATTCCTCCTTCCCGGCGGTGATGTCGAGTCAAAAACCTCTCTTCCTTCCGTAAATCATGGAAATAATTATGCGTATCCGTCCGGTCCATCAAGACAACCGTTTTTCGTCTGAAAAGATAACTTGGTTCCACTCGTTTTTCCAGGCCATGTGAGCGCGAGCGAATTCCAAGCGTTGTTCCTTGTGTCTAGGTAATAATAGCGGCTTTTTCTTGAGTCGGCGACGTTGTAGAACTGGTGAGCGCTTCAAAATCCTCTGCACAGTGCGTAAACTTACATTTACTCCGACTTCAGCTCCAATTTCCCTGGCAGTCATGGATGAATTTGACGCTGTTCGCAGGATCCTACTCCTTTCTCTCTCTGTTGTGGCCCTTGTTCACCCTGGTATCGGCTTCCTACCGTAATTTTCGATGTCCTTAAGCAAGTTATTGATGACTCGGGGGCTTCTACCCAATCTAAGGGCGATTTGCCTGTTAGAATACCCTTCTTCTTTCAACGTTTTGATTCGCTCGATTTCTTCACGAGATAAGCGCTTTCCATTGCCCATATTTGTACCGATTTATTTAAAAAAATTACTAAAAAAGTTTAATTTACAACTTCACTAACAAACACTCGCTCTTAATCTTAACAGAAGTGTTTTAAAACTGGTGAGGTCAAACTTTTGTCGCAGCGTTTTTATCCTATTTTTACAAAATTTTCATTATTCATTATTCATAATTAATAAAAGTAGGTCACCAAATCATGAGTATCTCATAAAATCAACCCGGAATTCTATAAAAATAATTACATTGCGGTCAGTACACCCCACCTTACCTGCTTCCTATTTTTCTACCTGAGGTCAAACTTTTGTCGCGGAGTGTAGTAAGTGTAGAACCTGCGGTGTGCATTTATGTTGCAATGAAAAAAAAATTGCTTTTTGGAATACCATGAAATGGAGTAATCAGATTTTTTTTTATTTTTTATTTTTATTATGTTACTTGGAATATATGTACATATTTTGTTTGCAATATTATTTTTAATATATTTATGAATTTTTGTTTTGAAGAATGAACTAAGTCAATAATTTTTTATATGTATATGTTATCTGAGAATTGCCCTTTTTTGTTTTGTTAACTTGAGAATATATTTTTTACAATTTTTATGTTTTTTTGATATGAAGTATATTTTTTTTTTTAAATTAAATAAAAAAATTCCAAAACACTGATTGTTTTTAATAAATTTAGTAACTTTGAATTATTCCTGACGGTACTTGTAAGTGCCATTTGTTTAAAATTATATAACTTTGTTTTTTAATTGTTATAGAATAAAAACGAACTTGTATTGCAATATTTATGCCACAAGCTATTAGCAAACTTTATTTCCAATTCATTTACTCAAAAAAAAATTCTTGGGCCTTAAAGGGATAAACATCGCAACCCTTGGGCATCTGTTTTGGCTACAATCGAACAAATAGACATAAGTTCCTGGGCCGAAAGGTGATATTGGTTTAGGTATTCTAAGACATAGTGCAAGAATAGTGTGTTGAAGCACATATTACATAACAGGTAATAAATTCACAAAAGGATTCATGAATATTGCAAAACTTCAAAACAAAAATACTGAAATTATTTTATCTATTGCAATTAATCATGAACAGAAACACCAATAGTTGTGTTAAATATTGCCGTAGGTCGAATAACTTCTTAGACTAGTCATTTTGAAGTTTTGAAACAAATTGACACTCATTTGTCAACTATACCTAACAAATTCCTTCATATTACAAAACTAGTTTTTAATAAATAAAATCTATTCATAAACTTATTAGTGAAATTTTGCAGTGAAAGATTTTATACAAAACAGTTAAAATTGGAAACAGATTTAACTTAATTGAACTTAAATCAAAATAAACATATTCAAGTTTCTGACTTACGAGAAATCGGAAGAACCGAAATCACGATCAATATTTCCAAGGATAATTTTCGTGTCCCATGGCAGTACCTGAAGCAATTTAAAGTGTAAAGAAAACTTAAAAAATCTCATACCACTATTATTTTTCTTAGAAGCAGCTCCTAGGTAAGACAATTTCAATAGATACACCAGATCCTCTTTAAATGCTTTTGTGGGCGGAATTGAAAACAAGAACTTTAAAGGAGAATTACCTTTCAACAACAAATTGAATCGATTTTGCTTTAATTTGTTGGCTGGCACGCATGTTTTTTATGGTAAAATGTGGAGGCCATAATCAAATTATTATTATTACATTATAATAAATAAAAACAGATAATGCTATTATTGTACATAGTTTTCTTGAAATATTTCCATAGAATGCCTAATGAATGTTATTTTGTTTCGGGGAAATCTTTTGAAGAAATTTTTATTTTTAGGACCATTATGTACGCAAAAATATAAAAGGTGATAAAGTATCGGAACCATGGTTAGATAAAAATATTACATCTCCATGCAATCAAAGAAATCATTTCTATAATTGATAAGAAAAAAATACCAATGTCAATGCAGAATGGAGCTCAGAGAAGACCATAAGCTGACCTCAGCCAGAGAATATCCACAGGGAGGAATCATATGACCGGCTGTGTGGGGTATAGTTATTGATGAACTTCAAGAAGTACTCAATGGTCGAAATGTTTTTGTTTTTGTTTATAGGAGTAAGGGGCAACCCACATGGTGAACACTGCGGCTAAGTTAGGCCTACCGTGTACGTACCCCACTAGCGGAATAGTCTAGCAGCGTTCCAGATGAATCCAAGAAGGTCTTTACTTGACGAAGACAGGACTTGAGGAGGACTCATTTTTTTGATAAACATTCTTTTTCTAAGCCAGATCAGAGCAGGACATTCACAAAGAATATGTGTTTAAGTCTCGTCACCTTCCATGCAGAGGCAGCATTCTATCTCTTGAGACAGTCCTAGGTTGTGGATGTGATACCACAGTCCTACATGACCAATAAGATAACCCACCAGTAGCCTTAGATCCGCTCTGTTTAAAGTGATAGTGCACCTTAAGGCAAAGAGTCTTATAAGATATTTAGTCTATCTAAGACCTGGGACTGATTCCCAATAGGCTAAGTTTAGTCCCTTAATCCACTCCTATATCAGGGATTCGGAGGTGGACCAAGGGATGCCACAGAAGGGTTCTGGGCCCTGGAACAACGTCTCACACCCTCCCTCGCGAGGCTCTCTGCAGCATCATTGCCCTCGATATCTCAGTGTCTATGGACCCAGCAGAGCGAGACCTCATTTCTTCTAGTCAGGCTCTGGAGTACGGCAAAACACCCTGTAACTATTTTGGAAGAAAGCTTCCACGTTAACAGTGCCTTGACGGCAGCTTGGCTGTCAGAAAATATTTTAATGATGGTGCCTTTCAAACCTTTCTCAAAGTTGAGCCTAACCCATGTCGCAATGGCATGTTTTTCCCTGGAAAACAGAGAGCGACTGACCTATTGCAATCGAGATCTTGGAGTTGGGTCCAGCGGCACCAGCCCCTCTGCCACGTTCCATCTTTGACCCGTCGGTAAACCAGTGGAGATGTGTTGGATCCCCAGGAAGAATAAATTCCTCCACTCAGAACGATCTAGGATAATCGCCCTGTATTTCCTTTTGGACAGTAGTTAATTAACCATATGGTCGCATACGCGGCAAATGGTAATGTTTGAAATATTATGAAGGATATCCATGTGTCTTTGGATGGTATAGGGCCAGTTGGATGAGATCTGATTTTCCATATGAAATTGGCGGCGAATTTCTATATGAAGATATGCAAAGGGGTCAATCCAATGATTGCCTCCATGTCGATGTTTACCCTCCTCTGGACAACTCGGATCACAACCTAATAAGTGCTCATTTCCCATATCCATCGTCTTCCCCAACCATACCAGTTCCTAAGCGAACCACTTCGCACTAGGGGACAGCTAACTAGCTGGGGCTCATTCGCTTCTTTCAAGCCACAATAGTTTAATGGGGAGTGTATGAACGCGATAAAATCAAAAGAAGCCGCCTTCAGAGGGTAAAGGCGTTTCCCGAGCGAGCCACTTCGACGCGAGTATATTAGGTTAAGAAACTCCTGTACCTCCATCATCAGGAAAGCTAAATCATCTATTGATGACAAGTTGAGAAGTAAGTTATTCAATACTACCACCGGCAGTAAAAATTGCTGGTCCTTTGTAACTCCCATCAAGAAGAATTTTACCTCCCCCACAACACCTCCCTTCATGATGAGGTGGTAACAGAAAGCAATTCCAAGGCCAATTTATTAGCATCTCTGTTCGAATCAAATTCGTCTTTACCCGATGCTGCTATACAACCTCCCTCTCTCGTTCGAATAGTTCATTCAATGGGCGGAGTTTTTTTTCAGGATTCGAGATGTATATCGATGTCTCAAACAGCTTGACGTCAATAAATCCACTGGCCCTGATAAAATACCCACTATAGTTCTCAATAAAAATGTGCATGACCTTTGGCTAAACCTCTACGCAAACTTTTTGCCCTGTCTTACTTCTCCGGGGTCTATCCAGACTACTAGAAACTGGCTCTTGTTCAGCCTATACCGAAAAAAGGTGACTCTAGCGATCCCTTAAACTACCGCCCAATAGTAGTTACTTCTGTTCTCTCCAAAGTCATGGAGAATCTAATTAACAAAAAACTAATCGAGTATCTGGAAACCGACAAAGTTATTCATGACAAACAGTACGGCTTTAGACCGAAAAGATCTACTGGAGACCTGCTAGTATGTCTAACAGAGCACCTTCACCAAAGCCTCCATTGCTGTGGGAAGTCTGCTCTGGTTGCTCAGGATATGTCTCCAAAGCCTTTGACCGAGTATGGCATCCAGCTCTGTTGTCAAAACTCCAATTGGTATCCTTCCAGTTCTAAGGAAATGGAGTAAAAACTTCAATAAAGGTAATATAGTATTGGAAGGCATCGAATCTAATCCACACACCATCTCCGTCGGAGTTCCCCAACGATCAATTCTTTCCCCCGCTCTTTTCATAATATTCATAAATGATCTGCTCTCAATCCCTTCCAACTCACTGCTCAGCTTCGCTGATGACACTACCTTGCGTTATTCTTACGCGTTCCACAACATAAGATAAGCACGTGCCAGACCTTGTCTTCAAGATCGTGAACTCATATCAAACTCTATCAACAAGGACATCGAACACATCTTGATTGTGGCCGGAAGAGTCGTGTCAGCTGTCACAGTCACAGCTGAACCTTCTCTTAACATCTTGGGTATAACTTTATCTGAGGACTTGCTATGGAATGATCACAAATCCCAAATCGCTAAACAATCAGCCCAATGCCAAGGATTTCTTAAGAGATGCACCACCAGAACCCAGAGCTACAATCTAAAAATCCTACATTCAACCCCGCCTCAAGTATAACTCATTTGTCTGGAATGGCGCCTTGAAAACCGCCTTAGCATGGCTGGACAATGTGCAAAGCCGCGCCATCCGAATCATCGGAGATGACAGCCTTTACATCTCCATCGACTCTCTGAGCCCCCGTAGGAATGTAGCAGCGCTCTCCATGCTTTATCGCTCTTACCACAGCGACTGTTCCACTGAAATTCAGGACCTTCTGCCATCACGACAATATTTTCCCTGTAATGTCGCGTACACACCGAGCCAACGAAGGCCAACGACGACATTCGACGTTGGCTACCAAACGTTCGTTGGCATTCGGAGATACGTCCATAAGCATTTGTTGGTTTAGCAAACGTTCGTTGGGACGGGTATTCGGGTTACGTCAAATTCTTAAAATTTCGGCCTTCGAGCCTGTCAATCGTTGGTTAAACTTCGATGCCCGTCCACACCACATTCGCTCAAATGGCTTGTTTCCTTTGATGTTACCGCCACGCTACGGGTTGCAAGCGAACGCCAACGAGTGTTCGTTGGCTTTCGCTAAACCGTCCACACAGAACCAACGAACATCAGCGAATCCCATTCGTTGGCCTTCGTTGGCCCGGTGTGTACGCGGCATAACACAAGACTATCTCGGCTCACCTCCATACCCTACAGCCCCCGTTCGCGCACAGCATGTTCTAGAAGTTCGTTTATGAATATAACAACTCGACTGTGGAATAATCTCCCACAGTCAGTTTTTCCGAACTCGTGCAACACCCAAGAGCTCAAACGTAAGGTTCATCGCCACCTCATCCAACACCCCCCAGACACCCCCCCCCCCCCGCTAATCTATCATTTTCTTTTCTACCTTTCAAACCAAGCTTGCTGCTAGATATTGCACCATGGCCTGAACGACATGACGGAGTGTGCAAAGGGTAACTCCTGAGCTTGGTTTTCCCACATAAAAAAAATCTAGCTTTTAGATTCTTATATATAACCATAAGTTAAAGCGGCGGCGAAAGGCTCATCCCTTATCTAACATCTCAGGGTTTTACTCTAAAAAAAAAGTACTGTGATGATGTTCAAAATTGATTCGCTTAAAAAGTCTCATTTGTCCAATCAATGTTAGGCTTAAACTGTACAATTCTAAAAATTTGATGATATGTAACTTATTTTGTATAAATTTTGTTTCGTTATCTAAGATTTAATATTATATTTTGTAAAAAATTATAATGACACTTACCTCAATTTTCTATTTCTCTGAACTGAAATGATAACTAAAGCATTTCCAAGTACAGCACCAATGATGATTGTTGAGAAAATGATGCCCTTTATACAAAGTATAGTTAATTCAGCCCAATTGGGACGATGATCATCTAAGTGCTCTGCTATTGAGGTTGCTATAGTTGAAACATTAGTAGTTGACCCGTTGAGCACTGTAGCTGGATTGACTTCCGTTACCACTACGGACATGTCTCCTGTCATGCCCACCACCTGACGGTCGAACTTTTTCCCTTGTAACTCGATAATTTTGGCGATAATATATAACACTGTAAGGGAATCTTCATTTTGTTGTCACCTCGGACAGAATATTATCCCTTTCTGGAATCATTTCCTTTAACTTAAGAACTTAATTCGCAATTTTCTAACATTTTCAGCACAATTGATTTTGTTTCGTTCTTTCATTAAAGTTGCACAGAATGTAAACTTGAATTTTATATCACGTTTTTGTTTTTGGTTTTGCTGAGGAATGCCTAAACATGAAAATAAATAAAGCAAATATATATAAAATGGATTTTCACACACATGGTATATACATATATATAATGGAAGTATCCAAGCACAAACACAGCGAGCAAACAATTTTCCAAAAATTTTCTTCCATCCAACTGGGGGGTAATTGGATCTTGGATTGATACAGCACATGGGACCCGTCTTGTTGACATTGGGTTAACAGATGTCTTAGCCTGTCTCTTTGACGGCACTCAAAGCAGTTTTCAGCCCCCGAAAAAGCCCTCACCAAGCCTTTAAAGGATAAAGGATTTTCGCTAATCCTTACACAGAAAATAGAAGGGAACATTGGGTTTTTGCGAATATCTCTTGACTGGTGGTGTGCGATATGATAAAAATTTAATGCGAAGCAAATTTTCATATTTTTATAAAAGGGGAGCGGAAAAGAGTGAATAGAGCTATGCTCGTATGCGGTAATAGGTTTTTGATTTTAACAACGCAATCATCTTTTAGGACCTATTACTTCTCGGTAAATGGCGCACGTTGCGCGGGTATTCTACTGCCATTTAATTGTCCGTTTAAATTTTTTTAGGATTTTCAAGTTGGTCTTTAAATATCAATGCCTCTTACAGTAATCTCTATATATAACACAGTAACTGACTGACAGACAACGCACAGCCAAAACCGCTGGACCCAAAGGGCTGAAATTTTGGCAGTGCATTCATATAATGACGTGGACATCTACTAAGAAGGGGGTGGGGGTGAAATGGAGTTGACCCAAACCGCTGAAGCTAAAAATATGGAATTTTGACAGTGCATCTCTACGGTACCGGCTTTACGGGTGGGCGAACCGGGGTGACCGCATCTAGGGATGCGCAAGCATGAAACTCCCAGGAAAATTTGTGGTAGCACAAAAACTGAAAAATTCACTAAAAAGTCCCTGTTTTTTATCTTTCTTGTTAAATAGCTCTTAACGAGGGCTTCTACACGAAAAATTTGTTGAGCATGTTTTGTTCATTATTGGATTTGCAAAAACTTTTGATTTTTGAAAAATATGAATTTTTGCATTGCAAAATAGCCGAGAACTGCGAAAAAAAGTACCTCACTTTAAAGTTATCACAAGAAAAGCAGACCATTATTATTAAGACTCTCTTTATAATATCCAATCATTAAAATTCTGGTTTTTAAATTTTTTTTATCGTTTTTAATTTTTATAAGATTTTTGGCAAAAAACTGCAACTAAGGCGTTTTTTCCCGAAAAATTGCTAACTCGGCGACGCCAGGAATTCTAGGCGCGTTTCAAATTCGCTCGAAAAAGGACTCAGTTTCTATTGCACCAATTAAGCCGTTTTTTTTTTAAATTTGGGTAGCGAATCGAAAAGGCTTCCAGCTAGTAACAACAAAAAAACTCAAACAAAATTCGGTAATTTTTCTAATTTGTTTAAGAAATTATGTTTAACAATATTATATTGAAAGTTGTGCTCAATACTGCATGGGTGCATAGACGCCCCGACACAGATCCCGGGAAGATAGCTCAAAAAGGAAAAGGTTCTCCATAGTCCGGGAAGCTTCTACTTCAGGAGCCCTAGAATCAGGCCCAACGGGTAACAGGCCAATGAGCGAAGTAGTGAAGAACCACCTTCTAGTGGCACTAACCTATGCCAATTCTAGTACCTGCACACTCCCGGACGTTCTCTGGGCTGACATCGAGGCGAAAATATCAGAGATAGTCATGGAGTTCATGATGAGGCAAGAGACGTAAGATGGTCCGCTGCCTCTTTTGATTCCTCTTAGGGTTCCGAGTAATCAGGTGTGGGATTATTTCTCGAAGGAGCTCTGCCTAGAGGGGGAGATATATTACAAAAAAACCAAGAGCCGAGGATAAGTCTCCCAAAAATGGAACCAGAGCCAGGCAAATTGCTCGAGTATCTTCGGCGCTACAACAGGGACATCCCTATGGACAACTGGAATATTCTAAATGCCGGGTAACCCCAACGAAATAGTAGAACACGTACTGCTAATCAACGACGAGTGCCTAGAGTGGCTGGAACGAGTTGACTATAAACTCCATTTTGGACTAAGATAAGCATGGATAAAGATTTTCGCCGTTGTCACATAAGAGCCAAGTGCTTAACTCTTGCTTTACTTTGGACGACTTAAAATATACTGTTAAGGTACAGCTCCTGTCCGATAGATTCAAGTTCGACACCATAGACATACAAAAATATTTAAGGAATAACCTCATTCGACAGAACATGCGACGACCGAGTCCTTCATCAAATATTGTATATGCTTCTCACCGAACAAAAAAAATAATCCCTTAATCAAAATACTTTATACCCCTCTTCACATCACAATTACCAAGAATTAACCATAGACTTAAGTAGGCAAAGTACAAATTAACTATGTATTCAGCGTTTTGTACCCTAGTGTAGTTTTGCCCTCTTATGCCTGTGTGAATAGCTCAGTTCTCAGCCATTTAAATCTTTTGGTCAAGTTTGGCCTTCGCAAACCCATAAGTGCTCCCAAGCGGCCAGTGTTCGCTCGTTGTTAGGTCATCTTTTATTTTTACTCGGGCTATTGTATAATATGTGCATTATAATATAGGTAATCTACCGAAAAGAAATGTCTAAAAAGTAAAGGGCGCATAAAAATATCTCATACGGGGCGCCAAAATACCTTAAGCCGGCCCTACATCCCTACAATGACGTGGACATTCACTAAGAAGCGATTTATGGTAATCCATAAGTTTTTCATTATCCGGTTCATATTTTGGTGAGATATTATTTACAACAGACAAGTTATTTGGTGACGCATTTATTAACTTCCCAGTATAGGGAAGTTACTGTAATCGCTCCGAAAATCGAAAACGAAATTATCAATGTATTTTCATTTTTCAAGGTCCTAAAAGTATTTTAAGCAAAAATTTGAGAGGAAGTACATATATGTATATGTGTGTGCATTAGGGTGGTTCAAAAATGGCAAAAAAAATTCAAAAAAACGTGCACCCTATCTTTAAGTTCAATTAAAATGATGATTTTTGGCGGCAACCGGAAAATTTTTGATTGACACTAACCATTGCCGCCGAACACATTTCGTTTTAGAGATTTACGATTTTTAAACGATAATAAAAATTTGATAATTCTGTTCATTTACGTCCATTAAACTACCTAGATCGTGGCTTCTATATGGTTTTCGAGGTCGCTGATTACGAATATGACGTCAAATCAAAGTTTTGCAACATGACAGCTGTCGCTATTACCATGGCGACTGTTCCACTGAAATTCAGGACCTCCTGCCTGCACGGCAATACTTTTCCCGCAACACAAGACTAGCCCGCTCGGCTCACCCTCATACCCTACAGCCCCCCCGTTCACGCACAATACGGTTTAGAAGTTCGTTTATGAATAGAACAACTCGACTGTGGAATAATCTCCCGCAGTCAGTATTTCCGAACTCGTACAACACCTTAGAGTTCAAACGTGAGGTTCATCGTCATTTTCTTCTACACCCTCCAGACCCCCTCTAACCTTTCCTATTCTCTATTCTTCAAACCAAGCTTACTACTAGACATTGCACCATGAACTGAACGACATGACGGACTGGTAGTACAAAGGGTTACACCTAAGCTTGATTTTTTCATATAAAAAAAAAAAAAAAAAAAAAAAAAAAACGCTGTCAACTATGAACAAAATACGTTTAAAAATCGTAAATCTCTAAAACGAAATGTGCTCGGCGGCAATGGTTAGTGTCAATCAAAAATTCTCCGGTTGCCGCCAAAAATCATCATTTTAATTGAACTTAAAGATAGGGGGGTGCACGTTTCTTTGAAATTTTTTGGCCATTTTTGAACCACCCTAGTAAGCACTAAAGTTGTCGTATTGACAGAAAGATATTTTTGTAACTTTATAAAAGTGGTCACCAAATATATGCAGTACAATACGATAATGGTCAATAGATTTTCCGTTCATCTCTGTGATGATTCCATAGGCGAGTTCTGCTATTTAAAAGGGAACTTCAAGATTGTAGTGAGCGGAAAGCTGTAGGCTGTGGGAGCAGGCCGAGCGTACTGGTTTTGTATGGTGGGAAAAGCACAAGGGAGATGTTTTTAATACCAGTCGAGCTGCTGCTATAACCAAAGCATTTTGTTCGGCCTAACATTCATACCGAGTCTGTTGAGGCGCCCCAATGAGCTTTTCGAGCCACGCTAATGCGGCGCCAGTCCAGATAAACGAATTGCATTCAAGGCGAAGCCGAAGCTCGGGCTAGTAGCTCAAGAAGGAATTGCATATTTCAAGAAAAGACAAGCACACTGAAATTTGGAATGTAAGGTTGTTCCCATCGCAAATTTTCTATTAAGAAATGGAACAGCCGCTAGATCAAGACCATAAACTGGGATAATGGGAGTTTAAAAGGTACGAGTATTAAATATTTTTTTAGTAATCGATTTTGTTTTTGGAATTTCAATCTCTTTAAAAGTGCCCCAAAAGAGGTTCAAGAACTGTTAGAGCTCTGTCCCCTAGTCGTCATAGGCTGTGATCGAAATGCTCATCACTCTATTTTGAGGATTACCCATGTAAACAAGAGAAATAAGAGCTGAGTGTCTCCTCGAAATAGGGGATGCAAGCCCACATGTTTCACTGAGGGTTAGGAGGTGTTGCAAAAAGGACGAAATAGAGCCATTTGAAATAGGAAATTGTCCAAGCTTTCCAATTTTGTAAAAACAAATATTGATTGACTACGTATTTTTTGGAGAAAAAAAATGGTTAAAGTTGAAATTTTAGCGAAAAACAAAAAACAATTGGCGACTGTGAAGGGTGTCATTTAGCATATCAATAGACCGGTTTTGGTTCTATAACAGAGGTCAAGCAGCATTTGTAAAACGACACTCGCGTCTAAAAAAAAAGCTTCGACACCGGCGCATTTATTACTCACATATACCAAATACCAAATTTTTCGGCCTGTTTTTCCCTCTCGGGATCGGGTAGAAGTGATTTTTCCTCAAGGGAATAGGTCATAAGGATGAGGACTGGGCTAGCCTCATAGGGACCTTATCCCCAAAATGCTGAAACCATATAATTCAATCGACTTTTTACATTTTAATGGCTACCTGTTCCCGTACTACCCAGCAATGATTATTTTCCGTTGCCTTTGACTGGAATCCGCAAGGATTGCGTCGAGTCGGAAGACCTACAACAACGTGGAGGAGGACCTTACTAGCAGAGGCCGCAACAGAGTCCACTGGAGGGCAACTGTTTCCGTCCTATGTCCCACGAAGAATTAAAGGAGCGTAAAGAAGAAGGAAGAAGCCTCTGCACAGATCTTCACGTCGGACTGCCTCTGAAGCAGGAGTGAGTAGCATCTACAATACATCTGTCTAGGATGATTAGTTGACTTTATCTCTATCTCTCCCCTCTCTCTCTCTCCCATAGCACTCACTGGCTCGATATCCTTCCTTATGACAGTGGTTATATTTTCCTTTCCGTTTCGGACGGGCCGGTTTGGAATTTTATAACTTCTTTTATTATTGCTGTCACCGAAAAAACTTCACCTTGACCTGGTGTAATCGGTGTTGGCTCGAAGGTTTTTTAAGTGATTCCTCATTAACTAAGTGATCGGTTAATCGATCATGCCGTTCTCACGTGATCAAACTACACAAAATTTTCGTTATCATCATTGCCTCCGTCTGCTCCATATCCATATCCTTTAGTCGTTGGATAAGCGATGTTACGTGTGCTACGTAATCCGCCATATTATATTTTTCTTTGATTTTGTAGAATCTCCGGAATCGCCCTCCCTCACATACACAGTTCTTCGAAGAATATTCTTATAGGATACGGCTAACAAGTGAGAGTGCTTTTGCGTCCAAGTTTCTGATCCGTATGTGATTACTGGTTATTTGGATGTCATGATTGACAGACTACAATATGATTTGTTGACGTTTACCGACCCAGCTGTTTTCGTGCCAAGGTAGGTTAAGGATTGTACTACTACGAATCTTGCTGCACTACTTTGTTTGTGGAACCAGTGTACTTTGTTTTGCATTCATTAATGTATAGTAGTGATGAGCAAATGCAAGAGCAAGATAAGACTAATCTAGTCTTGGTCTTGTCTTGTTCTTGTGAAGTTAGTCTTGTTCTTGCAAGCATAACTAAGTCTTGTTCTTGGTCTTGTTAAATGTGCAAGAACAAGACAGGACTGCAAGAACAAGACCATTTTTGCTCATCCCTAAGGTATAGTAGAATTTTTCATTCCTTCTAATGAATCTAAGGACTCTTAAAACTCTTTCTGTTCTTTCCAAGATCTAACGCTATCATCTCGATAGGCCAGTATTTGAATATACCTCTAGAACCTTGTGCTTCTTCCTGTCACATCTAAAACTCGATGTATCTTTCTGCCACACCCACTTTTCTCTCTGACTTGTATTGTCCTTCCCATTAAGGATATAATAGTCTGTTCCAGCCTGAAATCACAAGCTCATTACGCCAAATCAAGTAAGCAGTTCTCACTGCAATTCGGATTGATGATGTCACAAATATATTGAAAAATTTAATCTGAAACTCCACAAAGAACATATTGACCAGAGTACAAAATTTTAAAGCCTTTTTACCTCTTATTTTGATCTTGTTTTCCGCACATTCACTATCTCCACAATAAAATTTTAATTGCACCTTTAAATTCCTTATCAAAAGTGCCAACGACTGATAACATTTCTCCTTTAATGTGAAATCCTTTCGTTTGTTTGAAGTGTAGAGGGTGATAATTACGTTGTTTTGCCGAGTGGAATAAAATAAGGCTGCATCTGTGCAAAGGTAGGACTTTGGTGCCCGACTCAATCAAATCAATTCAATGGTCGCTGCACCTTTTGAAAAATAAATTGAAATTCCGAAATCGTCCAAATCTGGCGGAATATCACGTAGTAGATTTTTGAATTTTATTTTACCTGGAATTTCTCGAGATATAAATTGAACCTGAACTCCTTTGGTTTTCTTTTATCTCAATTTAAGGTAGATCCTTGTTATCCCAGCTTGAAGTGGGGGAAAGTCTGTTTCAATATTTGTTTTTGAAGTTTAACTTTTTCTGATATTGTCTCTATGGCTTAATCAAGACTTCGCAGAATATTTCAGAATTTCCTAGTACTAGTTGTAGACCCCGCAGATGGTAGAGTTGCACATTTTAACTGAAGCAGTAAAAATTGTAATTCCACCTGGTGGCACCTTTGTTCAACTCGGCGCGGTTTTCTGTTAAATTATAATAAGTGCCTCGGTAATTGAATCCGAAAAAGCCGAGAGAAGGGTGAAGCTCATCCCCAGTCCAGAATCCTTATTCAACTTCTACTCCCACAACTCTGAATGAACATCACCCCGTTCGCATGCCTCAATTTTCGGGGAGTCTGGATCTTCAACCGGGGATTTTTGTTTGTTATTATTGTTTGCCACCCTCTGGACTGGGGGTGGGGGGGGGTCTGGAGAATGATGTTCATTATGTAGCGCGCGCGGGAATGACCTAGAATCCAGTTAATATTTAGCCAAAACGATGCTATAGTATATGAATTCCCCACTCTGATTTTTAATGGTGTTGGCGTCTGGTACCGACAGGTAATTAAAAATCGCTTAAACTCGCGCTACAGCTTATTTGGGAGCCCGTCGGAGCATCTGGCAGCTAATAATAATCGTACTGTTGCTGTCATTTAATGTTTGAGGAGCGATGACGGGGCTTAATCAATTTTATGAGATTGCATTTAGCCAGAGTGGCAAGTGCGGGTGGGTCGGGATATTCGCCCACAATGTGGAGTAGCCACCCCCAACCAGCCAGCGAAGCGCCATCATCTTTTGAGAGTGAATTCTCGCTAAAACGGAATTGGGCTCGTGCGCCAGCCAATGTGGAACTTGTGCATGTGGGGGTGGAACTGATTGAAGTCGTTTTAAGATACTTTTAATTACAATAGTAAAATGTTTGCTTATATTGATTACGACTGAGTTTGTTTATATTTTGAATTTGAAGTTTATATTTGAAAATGATTAATTTCATGAGTTTCGTAGTAATGTCATTGAGTGCGAAATGTACTAAGCTCATTAGGTAAACTGTAAAATGGTTTAATGTCACAATCCCAATGCTAGAGCGCGCTAATGAAGTGTTATTTTTAGAAATCCATAGCCTATAGTAGAGGAGCTGAAGGTATTCAAGTTTGCAAAATATAAGGAACCAGATCTTTTAAGTTATTTGTCGAACTTGAAGGATTCCAAGAAAAATAAATGCTGCCAGCTTCTGTATTGCGTCCCTCCTATTCCCCCCTCTCTGCTGCCCTATACTCGATTTAGTAATACCAAAATAAAAATACACGAGGAAGCATCAAAAGCACTTAGTTTTTGAGCAAGGGATGTGAAAAATATGGAGAGCTCCTTGCTGCAGCCAAAAGAAGTTTTTAGCTCTGGAGCATTCGCATTCTGGATACATACTGCATAGAAACTTCGCTTCAAACCATCAGTAAATAAGAAAATAATTAATAATTAGGAGTTTGTTTTACCACAACTATATTGTAGTTATACGAACGCTAGCCAGAATTTTCATTGGTCGATTTAACGCCCTTTTACATCGCAAGCAAAAACATATTAGTAGGTATACTTCGTGTAATACCTGTATCATACACAGAACCTATTTAATGTGAGGACAGAGTGATGAATAGTCTAACTTACTCCTATGACCATCATCCTTATTAATTTTTTTGATTTTGTAGTGAGCTAGTAATGGGGTTTGAGTTCCTGCTTAATGCTACTGGTTTTTCCACCCGGTCGCTATGCGGAACCGTTGTCATGCACTTTGGTGAATATTGCCGGTTTGTCTCTATACCTGATTATAAGCAGTAGGGATTTATACTGGAAATATTTACTTCTGACCTTCTTGTGTGTCTAAAAGAGGCCTAAGCAAAATATATATATTGCTTTGGGAAGTCTGGTATGATTGATTTAGATATCTCAAATAATTTCGACATAGTATGTATGATATCCTTCTCTAACAACTAAATTCCAAACGATTAGCAATGACTCGCGTGCAAGTCGAAAAGATTAGGTAGACGACCTTCTCTCAATCGCTTCCAATTCACTTACTCTTGTGCCTTCGATAAGGTGAATAAAACAAGTACCAGACCCCGTCTTCGTGATAGTAAATCTCTTTCAATTAAGATCGGACTCGTTCTTATTTGGGGCACAAAGAAGCGCATTGAATTCAGCGTTTGTAAACCGAAGTACTGTCTCCAAAAAATACTCCGCCATTTCTGTTGTTTCAGTATACCAGCTGATTCATCTTTTCTTTTCACCTTGCAGGCGTGACATTAATTAAAGTCTGCCTTGTGGTGACTGGACGAGGTTCGAAATCAATTAATTAAACCCACAAACTTATCAGCGTTATTTGCTTTTATACAAACAGTAAAAATGTAGTAGCCTTGACAAAGCCTTTATTTATTTAGAAAATGGCTAAAAATGGTCAACTTTAAAATACAACAAATCTGGACAAAATTATTTTTGAAAGCTTTCGGCGTCCTCTAGTCGACGCTTTCACATCACATAAGTTGTATTTGGGGTCTCAGTAGCCTAGGGAGTAAGGCATCTGGCTACCATCCCAGAGGTCCTGGGTTTGAAACCCGGCCAGCACCACCGTCCTTCGCCTTTTCCACTTTTCCACCTACATAAATTTCCTTCTTTCTTCTTCCCTTTTACATTCCTGATTCCTCCTGTCATAGCCTTCCTTAGCCTTTCCCCACTCCACCAAAAGCGCATGTCATCGGTTGGCTAATGAGATTCAACTCGTTTCAGGAGGCATATGACTCCAGCGAGTTATTTCTCGATGCCCCGATCTCAAAGTCGCGACAGAATGGTTGGGAGTAGGTGGACTAAAAAAATATCGCGGATAGGTCACGGCAGTTCCTTCCTTCCCCGACTAGAGCTGCTGTTCGACATTGCACTCTATATGAAGAAAATAGATTGTCGACGCAGTATAAAGGGCCTTTCTTGAGACTGTAGTCTGTCACATAAAAAAAGTCCAGTCTGCTCTTAAAATAATATCAATTAAATGAACACCGTTGAAAATATCACAGATTTAAAAATTACGCGCAACTTATATGTAGGGGAGACTGGGTACGGTTGAAACACAGGACGGTTGAAACAGAGTTAATATCTTTTGAATCGTATGCAGTAAGGGGAGGGGTATAAAGAACGAACAAAGCGGACGACAAGTTCGAACACGAATATAAGTGGCGCGACGATCACTACAGGTTGTGGTTGTTGTAATTTCACAAGCAAAAGTAAGAATTTTTGTAGTACAATTTTTCAATTTACTATACTTTCATTAACTGACAGTTTTGAGTGGTTTTGTTTTGTTTGAATCAATGTTTTTAGAACATGACAGCGTCTATTAGTATTTGTGTAAAATTAGTGTTGCCGTTGTTATAAAATGCTTTGTATCAAATGGGGGCATGGGTACAGTTGAAACATTTTTTGTGGTACGGTTGAAACAATTTATTTATTTAAATTCCCTGCTCTGTAGATGTCGAGGGAACGTGAAAGAAAAATTCGCGGGGGCAGATGGATTTATCAAGATATAAAGAAGTCTATGAGAAGGTAAAAGCAGGGGATTCGTTACGAAAAGCGACGGAGAAACATGGAGTGCACCACTGTTCGCTTCTAAGATATATTCGGAAGCGAGATGCATCTGGCGATGAACACCAAGACATTAGCTATAACTGAACTATCTGTACGGGGAGCGCAGGCTACAACCCTTTCACGGGAAACTAGTTTTAACACAAGCAATGTAGATGCTTTTTATAACAATTTGATGATTGGACTATTTCAAGCTTGAGTTTGTCATGGACCGGAACAAATTTGAGCCACAAGATATATATAATGCTGACGAAACAGGCATAACTACGGTAGAAATACCCAACTGATGTTAATTGCTGTTAATTTTCATTTTTATTGATAAGTTGTAACCTATATTTGCATGTGTTTCAATTGACCCCAATCACTGTTTCAACCGCCCCTGGCATGTGGACGGTTGAAACAATTTTATTTATTTTTTTAATTTGATTTTACACAAATTACAAAACACCAGGCACTCAAATAATACTGCGAATTGGTAGATGGAAACATGCCCTTGAATTTAGCATGTCTCAATCGCTGCTTGGTTCGGTAGTAGCGATGCTACGGACAATAAAATCTAAATTGTTTCAACCGTACCCAGTCTCCCCTACATGTTTTGCACCTTCCACTTTTTCTTCTCTCTCTTCCCAATATCCTCGGTGGTTCAGTTAGAATTTAGTGGGCTTCAAGCCATTAATAAAAAAAAACTTGTAAAATGAAAACCCCAAGAACTTTTGTTTTTTATTTATAAAAACATTTATTTAATTTAATTATACAGAAATCAGTATTCGATTTCTTCAGATTTATTTTACGGAAAATCGGTGATGCTTATTCTGTCCCTTTGAACTCAGATGACAAAAGTAGTGGTGCCGAAAGTCTCTTAAGGTCTAGATCACTGATCGGTGATCTAGACGTTTTTGGTCGATCGATTTAGCCGATATTTGATCGGTTTCGATTGCAGTGGCTTCCCAACTAGCAGAAATATTTCTCTTCACAACTAAATTGTTTTATATATGTTTTTTAATTGCATGCGTTAATACTTTTGCCTGAATTAATGTTTTATAAATTGTATTTTCACTCAAATGCCATTTAGCTGTAAAATAAAGTTGTGAGAATACTTTTACGACAAAATTATAAAACTGGTTTATAATATATTGTATAGTGTTTATATAAATGGTATCTTGAAACCAATTATGAACTCAAAGATATCCAGATTCGTTTTTACATTTATAATTATTGTATAAATGCTTTAAAAACCAATCTATAGCGTAATTATAAAACAAGTGATTTCTGTATAAAAACTGAATATTGTAGCAATTTAAAGGTTCACACAACTACGTTACAAAACATTATTGCTTTATAAGCTTAAAGACTGGTGTATAAGCTTATATAGAGATGCTCTATTAAAGCTCTTTTAAGTAAATAAAATTAACATTTAAAGAACTCTCTTTCAACCAAAAAGTGTAATAGGCATCTACAACACTCTCTTACAACTATTTAGTGATTATGCACTTTTGGTACAAATTATAAGTCTGTTCATTGGCAGCTCCCGATCTTTAATACAACCATTATATAGCAATAAAGAATAAACAGTGCTGAAATAAGAGGGAAAATGTTTTATAAAGGTAATTGTAAGAGCTAGTTATACAGCATAATGAATAATACTCGGAGCAAAAATTTCACGCAAAATCCTTTTACACGGCCGATTATTCTATAATTGTTTTATTGGTACTTATTTTATCCCAAATTTACTTCTTATAAAATATTATTATCTACCAAGTATCTAAATTACTTTCTAATAGTTTCAGTAAAAGTAAAATAGTCTTACTGCAAGAGAAGACATTTTGGTTTTGAAAATGGTAAGCAAAGGGAAGCCGCCATATTACAAAAACCGTTTACAAAAAAAAAACAATTTTTTTTGTTCTCCACTGCACTGCTTAAATGGTTTGAAATATCTACGTAGTAGATACTATATTAAGATGGAATCAAAAAAAAAAATTGTACCTTTGAATAATATCCTAAAATAGTTAAAATTCATAAATGAGTTTAAAATAAACTTTTGTTAAATTTTCATTATTTTAATGGCGCGTTGTACCTATTCGAATTATTACCAAGACTTTCCACAGTAAAGTGAGCTTTGCAAGTAATTTTCACTCCTCCAAAGCCAATATTCGAATTTAAAATTATCATATTATTATAAAATGACCTTAGTGATGTCATCATAATCATAATATGCAGAAAATAACAGTGCGAAAAATATTAAAATTAGTCAAATACCAAGTCAGTCAACAGCAATTATATTACCATAATGTTTTTTAATAATATCTAATGAAAATAGCTGTACAACAAAATGGTTGCAGCAACCCTCTAAAATGTAAGGATATAAGGTTTTATAAAAATGTTTTTTAAAAGTCATGTAGCCACTTATACGCAGAGAATTTCTGTATAATGTCTTTATTCAACAGTTTTAAAACAGCTTTATCAGTTACTGTGTAAAAGTGATATCATTTGCTGAACAAGCGATTAAACGACCTTTACGTACGACACTTACAGAGCAATTTTGCTGTATAAACCTGCGCCTATTTGGGGTATATCAAGACCCTCTCAACTACAGGCCATGCAGTTGTATCGGGCACTAATACAACAATTGCTGAGAATGGTCCCAAAATTTGACAGTTGCTGAGAATTTAATGGCGCAGAGTACGTTCGCGAGTGTTTTCGTTATAGTTTTGTGGTAAAAAGTGGTAAATTATTGAAATTTATCGCTTTAAACCATACAAGGATTATCAGTGATTATTTCTTTAGTGATTTAATAAAAAAATATATAAAAAAATAGTGATTTAGTGTATTTTTGGTGTCTTAATTGTTAAGGTGATAAATTTATTTTACATTCGCGGTGTTTTTTTCGTGTATATTAAGGGAAAATATGCTGAATATTTAATTAAAAGTGATTTTAAAGTCATTAATTAATTTATTTTGCAATTATTACTAAACATATAAGTAAAGAAAAGTGCCAATGGAAAAGTGAATAAGAGAAATGTTTTTCGGCACCTATATTTTTAATAATAATATCATAATATATGTATTAATCACTTTAAAATCACTTTAAAATCACTTTTAATTCCATAACTACACAAAACATTAAATATTCAACATTTTTTTCGTAAATAAACATGAAAAAACACCGTGAATGTGAAAAAAAAGTTGATCACCTTAACAATTTGAACACTTAAACACACTTAATCACCAAATTTGTTTTATTTTTTTTAATGAAATCACTAAAAAACAATTCACTGATAAATCCAAGTGCAGTTAAAAGTGTTAAAATACAATATTTATATTTTATCACTTTTTACTGCAAAAATAAACACAAAAATTCTTCGCGTACGGCTTCCGCGCCATGTTACTCCGGTGTGCGGTGACTTTTGGGACTATTACCACCACCACGAAAAATACATCTACAAGGCCTGTAGTTGAGAGGGTCTTGGGTATATAAATGTTTTTTTAATATTGGTAAAACGTTTCCAACACTAAATTATAAAACTACTGCACTTGTTAAAAAGTTGTGTAAAGATTCTTACAACATTTTTAAAACCTTTTGTGTTAGTTGGGTTGTGTTAACTTATACTAGTTCTGTTCTACACGGCCACTATAGAACAACGGTACTAAATTGAGATGTGACACTGCGTTATACATGTATTCAAGTAGATGCCTCTGAACATGAAACTTCTCGGTGAATTGGCATTTTAAACTTTTTTCGGTTAGCCCTTACCCTGCCTCCTTCTTACTAAGGTTTCGTTCCGAACACAGCTTCTCCTGGGGGGACTTGGATCCCGTTCTTACCGATCGAACTTTTTGAGTGCGATAGATGACATCGTTTAACCTCGTGCTGACAATATAGGGCCGCACAAATTTGAAAAACTATTAGGAACCTTTCTACCGTTTTACTGTTTTTATATTGCTTAGAGGAAATTAAAAAAAAATCCTACATTTCGAAATGTGGTTTGGCAAAATTTTTAATTATAAGTTTTGATTATAAATTCCCTTAAACCTTAAAATCCCCCGATTTCGATTTTCATTTGAATCGGAATACAATTGACAAACTCATCGGCCATATTGGTGCGGACATTTTGAATTTATAAGCTTTGATCATACATTCGTTATTTGCAACCTTAAAACCCCTAGGTATCCCTTACTTTCATTGGAATCGGTATAAAAATGGAAAAATTCGTCCGCCATATTGGCGCGGCTATTTTGAATTTATATGTTTTGACCACAAATTCGTTAAACACTCTAGATACCGATTACCATTGGAACCGAAACACGGCAAATTCGTCGGCCATATTGGCGCGGCTATTTTGAATTTACAAGTTTTGACCACAAATTCGTTGTTAGCCACCTTAAAAACCCTAGATACCAACTTTCATTGAAATCGGAACACAATTTGCAAATTTATATTTGGGTGGCCATTTTGAATTGCGGTCATTTTTCGTCCGCCATGTTGAATTTCGAAAATCGGGCTTTGTGGTGTTTCATGGAAGCCCCCACGGACTTTCATGCGAAATTTCGAAGCTCTGCAAAGACTGGTGCGCCCGCTATAGCGCACATATCCATCTTTTATTATTATAGAATTCAAGTTAGTAAACCTTTTTCGATGGGAAATTTGATTTTCTACAAAAACAATACTCCTGTAACTTTTTCGAGTTATTTTGAAAAAACTGCCAAAGGGGGTACTTAGAGTCGGTAAGTTCAATATTCTCCTATAAGAAATCAAAAATTTATCAAAATGCTCATTTAAATTATCTTTGTTGGCAGGCTGAGAACTACGCCTTAGTAAAAATAGAATTTTCAACTCTCCTTTAATTGACAAGTAGCGAGGAAAAAATATTCCTTTTATATCCGTCTACAGGCCAAAATCTTTAGACGTTTTCTGCCAACATAGCATTGCCCTCAGTGATTGAACGTGTTTGTCAATTTTTGTAATTCCATAAATCAAATCGTCGCGTTAATCTTTATGTTATTCCTTAAAATTGTTACTTACCTTTTTGAAAAATATAATCTCTATAAAAACGAATATCCCTTAAATTGACATTCCAACAATCTCCAGTGACTTTTGACACATCATGTAAAATGCCAAAACAAAGCTTCATGCCAATTTTCAGCTTATTACCTCAAATTCCGAGGTTGACCCCTTTTTTTGCCTTATTTGACTGGACTATAATATTTATCTTTGCGATTGATATGTTTCGAGATAATAAAATACCCATAAAACTAAAATTTGCTGCGTCATCTGGCACAAATGAAGTTCTTTTATTTTTAGCATCAGAATCACAATTCTCAGTATCTAATAAAATAGAAAGAAAATATCACCTAAATACGTCGTGCATTCATTGTTACGTTTTTCTGTTGAACCTGGATCTATTTTAAGAAATTTCCGAACCATAAGGTATTCGTGTTAGACTCGATTAGGACCTAATTAATGGAACTAAGCGCCATCGAAATTATTCTGCAAAAGTATACTTCTCTATGGCAACCAATGCTAATATTTAAAGGAATTTCACTAAATCTTGTAAAATTTCAAGACTTCAAGGTTCAAAAGATTAATTAATTCAAAGTGAAGGTATGATCCTCGTAAACAAGAGAGAACTTAAAAACTTATTGTCTACCAGGAAAAGTTTTGGTCTTATTCCGGTGCATGTTTTGTCAACAATGTTTTCTTTGGAATGATACAAAATATTTTGTTCAATGAAATTTATGGAAATTGAAATGCAAATAGAGAAAAGAGAATTTGTGAGATGTTTTTCAAACGAAATATTATCTAACACGTTTATGAAGAAATTGAAAAAAAAGCACTTTTCGCTATTACCAAAAAAGTATTACCAGTTAAAAGGAGAGTGCCCAATTTGCATTCAAAAGTATCGAAGCACGGTAAATTTTCTTGAAAATACCTCTTAAATTTCGCAGTTACATCAAGCATGGTGGTTAAGTATGGTTCTTAAAATATGGGCTTTACCTTTGGCTAAACCTCTGCGCAACCTCTACGCCCTTTCATACTTCTCCGGAGTTTTCCCTGACTCCTGGAAACTGGCCCATGTTCAGCCCATACCGAGAAAAGCTGATTCCAGCGACCCAATAGCAACCACTTCTATTCTCTCCAAAAGCATGGAGACAATAATAAATAGAAAGCTTATGGAATATCAGTTGCAACCAAATATTGGATGAATGCAACCAAATATTGGATGGCAAGCAGCACGGCTTTAGATGGAAAAGATCTACTGGCGACCTCCTTGTATGCCTAACTGAGCATCTCTACCAAAACATTCATCGCTTTGGTGAATCCGGCCTGGTTGCTCTCGATATCTCCAAGGCCTTTGATAGAGCTCTATTGAGTAAACTCCAAACTATTGGTATTGACTTTCTTCTAAAGAATTGGATTGAGAGTTTCCTTTCAAGCAATGGAGTATTGGACGGCGTCGAATCTAATCCCCACACCATCTCTGCAGGCGTTCCCCAGGGCTCAATTCTATTACCAGCTCTCTTCCTAGTTTTTATAAATGACCTGCTCTCAATTCCATCCAACTCACTTCACAGCTTTGTTGATGCCAATACTCTGCGTTACTCGTATAGCTTCGAAAAAGCAAGACAAGCACATGCCAGACTGCTTGATCGTGAATTATGTCCACTTCAAACAACAGGAATATAAATCTGGGGCCGGTTCGTGTATGGCGAACGACGATAATCGTACGAAAAGAAATTGAAGTCGAAAAATTTTGCCGACGAAAATTTTAGCGTTAGCATAGGTCGAAAGAATTTTTTTCGTATCCTCGATAGAAACCACTATATTGAAATACGAAAAATGTTACAACTGCTGTAAAAATATACAACTATTTATTATTTGAAAATTTATTAATAATAATAAGGCAAAAACTCGATAGCCCAAGACCTTTCGAGTGCCTTTCGTCGGCTTCAGACGAAAATTTTCAATTTTTCGACCTACGCGAACCCGAGACGAAAAAAAATCTTCGTTTTCGACATACACGAACCGGCCCCTGACCACAAGAATTTAACGCACGGAAAGCAAAATACTGTCTCTTCCTTAAGAAAACACCCTCCTCAATTCTCTCCTTTATAGTGGACAGTCTAGAACTTATGACTGAACCATCTCTCAATATCCTAGGCGGCATAGCATTAACTGAAGATCTGCGTTAGAGTAATCACATATTCCAAATCGCTAAACAAGCATCACAATGCTTGGGATTCCTTAAAAGATGCCATTTTCTTTTTTAGCCGTCGGTACGGGCTATAATCTACAAATCCTACATTTGGCCCCGCTTCGAATTCAACTCATATCTCTGGGCATTGCACCGAGTACCCCCTAAGCGTGGCTGGACAAGGTGCAAAACCGCGCCGTCCAACTCATTGGCGACGTCGCCCTTTACTCCACAATTGATTGATTAAGTCACCGCAGGAATGTAGCGGCTCTTATGAAATTCTACCGCATCTACCATGACGACGGTTCCACCGAAATTGTATATAACTTCCTGCCTCCCAGGCAATGTTTTTCCCGCAACACAAGAGTAGCCCTTTCGGCTCATCCTCACTATCTACAGCCCTTATTGTCACCACAAATCAGTTTAGAAATTTGTTCTTTTCGAGAACATCTCGACTGTGAAACAATCTCCCACAGTCAGTATTCTCGAACTCATACAACATCCAAGAGTTCAAACGCAAGGTTCATCTCCATCTCCTCATGCACCCCCCAATCTATTCTATTCTTCGAGCTAAGCTTACTACCAGACACCTTACCTGGACGTGTACGACATGACGGACTGGTAGTACAAAGGGTGACACCTGAACTGACTTACTGAACTGACTTACACATAAAAAATAAAAAAACCATAAGCCCTGGTAAGAAATGTCACGGGCTTAACCGGTTAATAATAGGGTAGTTAGGTTGGTCTTCGCTTAGCGGACGGTACCAACACCTACGTGTCTACCTGGGTAATGTAGTACTGCCGAGATCCCTGTATTTTTCGGCTGGTCGAATACCTGGAAAATGAATCCAGTAATTCAACAAGCTCTTTTCTCATCATATTAAAAGTCCGTTTCGTGTGACTACTGGATCACTGGATGTTCCGCTGGTGCATTATTTTCGCTAGGCGAACTCTCATTCCTTGGTATTCCACGTCAGTGTAGCTTTGTTAGTAGATGCGACTGCTTTTAGGGAATCGATGTAACCTTTTATAAGCTTTGATTTCATTGTATAACTAATCGCTGTTATGGAGTCTGCTCATATAACTAGAATATACCACGACAGTGGTATGAACGTATAAGGCCAGAAAAGAAACAGGAATACGCATTACTAAGCCCACTGCTATGAGTCGACTACACCAATATGAGGCTCATATAAAAGGCCTACACAAGATTCCAACGCCTTGGGTCATTCACGTCTCGTCATAAGGAATGCCTCTTTTGGCCCAATTGAGGAAAAATCATTGCTACCCGACCCTGAATGAAAAAAGCCGAGCATTTCGGCCTGGATATGTTAATAATGATTGCAGCGGTGGCGAAAGCTTTATATTTTTAACCGGGAGTATCTTTAACCCAGCGGTCTCCCAATTGAGTACTTATTACATCCAATGCTGCTTGACCTCTATAATCGGACCAGAACCGGTCTATTGAGTATGCTAAATGACACGGTCATTAATATAATTGCCTGAAACCTGAATCAATAGAAAAAAACTAAAGCTTAGCATGAGTGCTCTTTCGGCACGCCCATGAGCCAATCCCCTATTTAAATGCTAGTCGGGTGGGGTTTGAGGCTATAAAATTATAAATTTCCTTCAATCCCCACGCGTTCCGCCGCCCCTGGTGCAGAAGGGTCTAAAGTGAGTTGTTTGATATTAAATCACAGAAAGAAATTAAAGAATAGTCATTTTGCAGGTGTCGATATGGTTATGGTCATGGTATGATAAGTTGTAGCAGGCAGAATGGTTTAGGCCTACTTCACTGTCCGACTGCCCTGTGTCTATTGTCTTTCATCTCAGACATTCGCGGACGTAGGTCTCTATGTCATTCTTCCATCTATGTACTCTAGTTGCGACCCTGGTTTGGGGGCTCAGCTTGAGACTAAAGTCTTGCACCGTCTATGGTGTTACAACTCTAACACCTACCTTTAGTTTTTGTTCAGATGAAAATCCAACCTCAGGATTGATATTTTATACTACCATTACGTTATGTAACTGGTTCTCAATGCCTAGTGGTAAGCCTAGTACTTTCCTGAACGGTGGTTAAGGGACAGAATAAGTTGAATCCATGGGGTGTTGGAGTTTCCGAATAAGCAAGACTGCTATAACAAGTAGTCGTTATAGTCGAAGAGATGACGTTTCGTCAGAACGGTGACTTAATAAGTTTACAGCGGTGCCAAAAATTGCCATGAATGAGATAGCGCGGTTTCGTAAGTTGGGCAGGTTAGGCTTGTTTACAAAAGGATTTTTGTTCGCAGAGACTCTTGTAGAGACATGTCGACGGAATATTTCTGCGAACTTTAAAGAATGAGTATGGATTAATCTACTTTGAGAAAAAATCACTTTTCATTTGAGAATCCGAAGACTTGCATTTGCTAAAAAGAATCTAACTGTCTGTCGCTAAAGAATCTAATGTGAATAGGAATAACAGTTTCTGGAATAACATGATTTTTGCTCACGAAAGCAAGTTTAATGTTTTGAACTCCGATGGAAGATAAGGAAGCATAATGCTGAAATGCGAAAACAAAAAATTAGGGTGAAACACGCTTGAGTTTCTGTCATGATGCGGAGGTATTATGTCAGCGTCTGGGGTAGACACTTGTTTTTTTTGTAGAGGGAATCATTTATTTTTAAATACTGCTGAACCACTTCACATTTAAATGCTACTGCGATAAAAAAATACTAAGACTTTTGTTATTTAAATCGTTCGGCTTGTCCAAAAGAGTAGTTTTTTGTCGTAGGGTTGGTAGATGGGTGTTTCTCACCAAAGTGGTAAAATCGCTGTCCTTGGCAAATATTACGGAAACTATGGCGAGAAATATTTATATTTCTGCAAATTTGAATTTATAACTATCTAAACTATAGTATACAATATAGAAAATATCTCACCTAAAAACCTATATGGTTTCAATAACGTATTTTTTAGGTCTAAAAACAGTCCCCTAGCAGGTCCCCAAACCAAAATATTTTCTATTGAGTTCATTAATTGAACTAATCTTTTAAAAACAATTAACTTATATAACACAATTTAATCAATATGAAATGATATGCTATTAGACTCTAATATCAATTTATTTAAACTATTTTTTGATTAGTTTAATTTAACCTAAAGTTGGTCCCCGAATTTCATGAACAGTCCCCTGCCAAAGTTTCGAGTTACGCATCAGGCCATCTACAGTAAAGACAGACTTGTTAATGGGCGTAACGAAACGTGAACGACATGAAGTTAGCTCTGTTACCACCAAAAGTAGCTATACCTCATTTTGTTTAGTGTTACAAGAGTTAGAGGGGCACATGCGCGCATCGGTACGCAACATTAGACAGTCCCCTAGTAAGTGTTATTTTTCTTTTTTTAAAGTGTTCCAGTTTTCTCTATTGTGCATCGTTTTAAATAAGATGTCTTATATTGTTTCTATAAAACAAAATAAAGTCATAATGAAGGAATTTTATGGTACCGTAACAATTACACAAATTAAACAGTCCCCTGCCAACAGTCCCCGGTCAACAGTCCCCCGCTACATACAGAAACAGGAGACTGTTTCATTTATTAGGGCACTATTATTGTACTTTTGCCTTTGTTTTAGGTCTATAACCATCTTTTAATCATGGCGCGAGAAAGAAGAAAGTGTCTAAGGAAGAAATAAAAGTTCACAAGTTTACTTGAGACCACACAGAGAACTTGGAACTACCAAAGAAGACTGTTTTATTTTTATATATATGCGTCATGAGGAATGTTTTTAAAGTATATATACTACTAATAAATGCTCATTTCACTTATATATACAGTCCTTTGACATATGCAACAGTCCTCTGACATATGAATTTTTTAAATTTACTCAATAAGTCCTTAAATAAAACAAATATATTTGGGTGCCTTACTGTTTATTATCCACCAGATAGATATCTATTTAATTGTATTTTTTTTTTTTCATATTCACTTAAAAAAGTTACTGGGACAGATTTCTTGCAAAAATTTACCAGTTTACAGAGAAACACCCAGATCTGTGTCTAATTTCATGGCAACATCTCCACAAGTTAATGAGATACTTTCTCTAAAAAAAGTGCATTTTTCTATTTTTAAAATGAGTGAAAACGTTTAGGAAATAAGTTGCTTCAAATTATACTTTTTTGTGGGAAAAGGCTTTTAGTGACAATGCATCGTCCAGAGCACGTATTTTATATTGGTAAAAGTTGTTCAAAGAAGATAGCGAAGGCCTTGAAGAATATTCGGATGAAGGCGTAAGGTATAGTCTAAACGAAACACGGTACGTTTCACACTTTTTGTAGACTAAGGTAAAACCGAAGCTTAAACACCATGTATAGGACGAAGCAAATGATCAATTATCTTGGTAACCATAAAGGGTACCATTTGCATACTCAATAAATCGGTTCTCGATTAATTGCGTAGGTTAAGCACATTAGACATGGTTGGTAGTCAGTTGGAGGACCGCTTGGTATAATGGCACTCGTTTTTGGAATGGTCGAATGCAAATACATTCATATCCGGGGCGCGTTCAAAACCTTACTATGGTTAACCATGGTTAACTATGGTAAACTTTTGTCGTTCAAAAACTCCGTGGTTAACTACAACATAACCACG